>JZKD02S0116496.1:260704-293981 GCA_000966675.3 Picea glauca | reverse complement strand
TAAAGGAAACTCTGAAGCCTTTCTTTTCTAAAGATGAAATGGAGAGTAGGTTCTTCTTCAAGCCTGGTACATATAGTATGTCCTTCATTTTTAGTGAATTCCCTGAATTCAGTTTGTGTTTTGATTCTCCCACTCCCTTGATGGGATATTGGTAATCATCTCCAAGTGTCACTTTATGAGAACTTTTTTTTCTGAGATACAAGAGAGAATGTTCCTTTGTCCTGTCATGTGCTTGGATGCACCACTATCAATGAGCCAAGTGTCCTCTCCAAGTGTTAAAGATCCTGAGAGGGCCGAGATCAAGACATGGTATTTGATCTGCTCTCTTATCATCTTTGTGGATGGCTCTTCATCTTCGACTACATGGGCATGGAGCCTCTTATGTTTTCTCTTGTATTCTTCTTGTCTGGCTAGACAAAACTTCGCAATGTGTCCCATCTTGTCACAATGATAGCATTGTACAGATGAGTAGTCTCTTTCCTTTCGTTGTCCTTTCTTCTGAAATCTCCTTGGATGAGATTCTTTATGATTGGATTTGTTTGACTGTTGAGGATATTTATGAGTCTCCTTTTGGAAGTAGGGTTTCTTCCTTCCTCCTTATGTGTGAGTAGCAAGAGCTTGATCATCATTTCTTGCTAGTAACACTTCACGATTCGCTACTCTTGTTTCTTCTTGGATGCATTCTTCCCATAGACTATCAAACTTCAGTTTCTCTGTTCTGGCACATATTGTTTGGATGAATGCATCCCAAGGTCTTGTGAGACCATTTAGGGTTGTCATTATGAGTTTGTCTTCATCTATGGTATCTCCAATTGCTTCTAACTATTCTTTGAATTCTAAGATTCTGGAGAAATATTCCTGAATCGTTTCTCCTTTCTGCATCCTTGTATTCTTCAGTTGAGTTCTTAGATTCATCTTCTGGTTTATGTTCTTTCCTTCATACAGTCTGGTCAAGGCATCAAACATTTCTTTTGGAGTCTTCTTAGATGACACATAAGCAATCAGGTGGTCTTTGATTGAATCTGCAATGATTCTTTTGGCTCTAATTGTGTCCTTTTGATGCTTTGCCTTTTTTGCAGCATCGGCGGGTTCCGGTACTTCTTCTATAGCGAATCTTGCTAGGTCATTCTCTTCAAGAATGAGGCCAGTCCTATACTTCCAGGCATGGAAGTTTTCTACTCCTTCTAGCTTGTCAACAAGCTTAACGCTTGCGGACATCTTTACCTGGAGCTAGGAAAATGACCGAAAAATGAAAGAGCTCAAAATCAAATTCTGAACTTACCAGGAGGTGCGCTTGGCTGAGGCGAGTAGCCTGGTGTGTTTGGATCTGAGAAAATCCAACTTTTGCTCCTCCAAATTTAATCTGTGAATTTCTGGACTGGTGCTTCTGGTTTTCTGGTACCTCTGGTACTTTGGTACTTCTGGTACACTAGTTTTCTGGTACTTCTAGTACTTTGTGAAACTAGGGTTTCACTTTCTGGGAGATACAACCACTAAAAATGTGTGTTGAGAGTGCCAAAGTGATCCTTAGGGGAGGGTGAACTTTTCTAGATGGTTTTGGGGCTGGAAAGCTTCACCATAAAAAATCCCTAATTTTCATGTACGACAACAGTGATGTTTTTCACTCTTGTGAAAGATGCTTCCTTCAGCTTGGCTCTGATACCATGTTAATGTTTAAGCCATTATTATATTTCTTTGCATTTCATTAGATAACAATAGCATAATACAAGATCATTGAGAAATACACAATCACAAGAGACACAACATTTATCCTTGGAAACCCTCTAGGGGAAGAAAACCCAACAAAACTTCCTTATTATAGATAGCCAATACAATGCCAAGAGATCTCTTAAACTAATGCAGAAGATCCTGTCCCAGATATGCGCCACTCTCTCTCCTTCTTCTCTAATTGCAATTCCGAAACTTGTCTCAAAAAATGAGCAAGTGAGTTGTGTGTCTAAGTGAGGCGCTAGCCTCCTTATTTATACAAGATTGGCACGTGTGAAGTGTCTCTTCACCGGCAGGCCCGACTTCTCCAACTAGTTGGTTATAATCACCTTTATTATGTTTTGGGGCCTCTTTGATATATTCTAGGGCCGACTTCTTCTTTTGCCTTTTATAATTACAATATGACCAATCCACAAAAGGGGATTTGTTCCTTTTAAAGTAGCCGACATGATCAATCCACAATGGGGACTGATCCACTGAATAATATATCAAATAATAATAAGAATACACTTTGCAGTTACATTATTTCAACAATTTTTACAATTGTGGCCTAGTTATCTAGAGCCAGATGTTATCACAAATTCTAGGGATAAAGAAGGAGATAATGTCTCGAGGCCCTTAGGTTATAGACATGGAGTATCAAGATACAACTTAACCAACATTGTCCATTTGCACAGACAGAGACCCACCTCACCACCACAGTTCCAAGTTCATCATGAGGGTATCCACCACATCAACTGGCTTCCAAAAGACATTGGGTCTTGATGCATGAGGTACAAGTCGGGTATTATGGTGAGTATCATTTCAATATTTGAGGCATTTGAGTTTGTTACATTTTAAACTGCTTTTGATTATGTAAGGCTTGCTCGAAAATTATGCTCTTTTCCTTGTTTCATCTTGGTGGTTGAAATTGCGCCCTAGTAAGTGGGTCACCCTTAGGGATAGGTTTTCTACTGGGAGGTCCTCTTGACGATTCATCGTGCCATTCCAGACCATACTTGTCACTTTCCACATTTCATCCCCTCATCTCCTTACCTTTTGGGATTTCCAGATGTACTGACCTAAGAAGGGATTGTTCCTCATTTCATGGGAAGAAGGGTTTATGGCCTAGAGGCATGTAGCTGGCAAATTATAAAAGCCTATCATGAACCTTCTAGATGCTTGCCTAGGGATCCCGAGGACAATGAAATATCTCTCATAAGAAATTGATGGGACCCGTAAAAAATAACTAATGCAAAATGCCAACCAAAGAGGAGCATGCGTGGGCACTGTTTTTCATGCTTAGGTAGAAGCCCCACACATGAATTCAACTCGGGGAAGCATGATGTGACTAAGGTAAATTCAAGGTGGGCATTTTTTTTCATTCTTAGGTAGAATCCCCACCTTGGCTTCAACTTAGAAATATCTTAAAAGGATAAAATGCAATAAATGGGCATGGAAAAAGGTTGCATTGAAAATGAAGGTGAAACACACCCTCTACAAAGGCACCCATACATGAGATATTATGATCCGTTGTATGTCATGAAACCCATGCCCATGAGTATTTCCCCCCATCCATGTCACTTTGTCCACATGACCTATAAATGGATCCACTTGGGAAACACTCTTAAACTTGAGGTACGATTCACCCAATAGGTCGCTTTGTCAACCCTCCCACACCTAAACTTGGAAAATTGCATAGGGTCGTTGAGAACATGTTTATTTTGATGAGGTGGTTTGGATGTACATGCATGCTTATATGTCTCTTTTATTGATTTTATTTACTTATCATGATGCATTTGACTTGAGATCCTTGGAGGGCGTATTCATTGTCTTTCCAGGACCTAGTTGGTGGATGGATTTGGAAGAATAATCCTAACTTGGGATTCCTCGGGGCTTAAATCCCATAGGTTGGATACCATGGCCCATACATCGGATGATGATGCTATATTTTGAAGACCCGAGGAGACACCTTGGAGGACCTAACCCAACCCTTTGCTCTTGAGGCTAAAACATCACTTTTGAGGAGCTTGACGTCACCCTAGGGCTAGGGTTGTGGTGGTGGTGTTGCTGTTTCTTGACACTTGGAATGCTTTGATGGAAGAGAGGCTTGGAATGAGGACATGTGGCATTTGGAGGCATTATCCCATTCATCCTCAACCCAATCGTTGCTTCAAATTGTCAAAACGTTTCCCTAGGAAGGTGACGTCTTACTTTTGGGTTTTCTTTTATGTGCAAATTATGAATTAAATATTATTATTATGTAAAAGGGGAAAAGTAAAGGAAAATTTCAATCCTTACTTTGTGGTTTACCCTTGTATATGGACTAATTATGTTTAGGAGGTTGATATAAATAGAGATCAACCTCATTTCATTTTCATGATAACTCTCACTTGAGACATTCTTGGTTGAAATTTGCGCCCTACTTGGGAATTTTTATATACCTCTCTTGTCACTTGCTCTTGTAATGGTTTTTATTTGGCTGTTGGATGGATGGATGATGCACTATCTCTAGTGGAGGTCTATTTCTTTCTCTATGGTGGATTTTCTTCATTAAAAAGGGGTTTATCTTGTTAATGTTTGGACTAGGTAAGAAATCTTTGTTGCTATTGCTTCTTTTCTTGGTTTCAAGGTTAATTTGCTTAAACTTTTGGGGAGTATAAGTGCTTACAACCCTGCCAAGTCCATTATAATTGTCTTGAAATACTTTGTTGCATAAGGAATTCCTAAGAGGAGTAAAAGGGTTTACACCCTCCTAGGGCTTTTCCTAGCTAGCTTAGCTTGCCTTGGGGAGTAAAAGGGCTTACACCCCCAAGGAAGTAGCTCAAATATATATTTATTTTTTGAGACCCCACAACCCAATAGTTAAAGGCACTAATATTCTTGCATTGGAGAAATAAAATCATTGCATTGGGTTACGTGAAAAAAATGAGATACTGTAATTGTCTAAGTTGGAAACTTTTGCTTATGATTTAAGCTTTCTTAAACCATAAGGGCACTTTCTTTAGCCTTGTAATTGTCATTGCTATCAATAAATTAATGCTACAACCATTAAGGCTGCATAAAAACACATTTTATTACATCATTTACTCACTTTTCAACTGTGGAAATTGACTTCAAAACCTAGATTACTGTTCTACTAGTTATTGGTAACTTGTTGATTTTTGCGGTTGAAACTTGCTGTTGTAGCAATTTTTTTCTACAGCCATAAGGTTTCCCTAACACTTTTATGATAACTTCATTTGCCAACCCTAATTTACCGTGAAAGTTCATGCTTAAGTATTGGAAAGTTATCACTGTTTTAATACTTCATTGTCCAATAACTATTTAACAATTTTGATGGTTAAATCTACAGTAACTAGATATTGTTCTTGCTGATATATATTTATGTTTACTGCTGCAATATATGAGAACAATCTTTTCTTGCTTGTCCACTTCATTTCGGGCTTGTATATTGGTCATTTCTCTTGTCTCGGGCAGGTACAATTTTCTTCTACAAGTACTCAAGGATCTAGAAAATATTTACCATCACCAAGAATCACCTGCAAGCCATCTTCCATCTCTTAGCTTGACCTATAGGGGCATCACATTCCATCACTACACTTTCCATCTCATTTCCCTCTAGGGTACCCCGAGATACCCCCCTTGTGTAGGATTTCTCCTTCACTAAAACGAGGGGAGGGTTTATCTAAGGTGAAAATGGGTAGACCCCCCAAAGTTATTGCCATCTAGTGGATTGGGTCAGGATTTTCTCAACCTATAGTTTGTGCGATAACATTTTGGCGTCGTTGTTGGGGAGGATTTTGAATCCTCTTTCATGCCCTAAGGACACTTTGGCAAGCTTCCTTCGCAAAGCATTTACCCCTAGATTTCTTGGCAACTCCACTTGAAGGACGTTCCCCTTCCACCCTTGATGGGATGTTTTTGAATATCATCCAACGACTCCACCTTCCAAGAACCCACCTTTCCCTGATTACCCTTTCCATCCTTTTATGAATCTTGATCTCATATGGCGACTCCATTGAAGTATTTATCCAAGTGATGGAAGGATGTCTCCGTGGCATTTTCATGAGGCATACAAAGCCTTGGATGTTCAATCTATTTATTGGTATCCAAATAAATGCCCGATGAAACAGTTGATTCATGCTTTTAAGTTCGACAGTGGTCCATCTTTGGTTGTTGCACATGTCATCGAGTTTGTTGAATTCATCATACACTACAACATAGAACAGGAATATGTGTTTGTGTAGTTGTTTCTCTTATCTCTTGAGGAAAGGAAAAGAGATTGGATCAAATATTCTTGTAGCCCCAAAAGTATTTCTTCTTCAATAATCATTATCCAAGACTTCCTTGAGCATTTGGGCCCTATAAATAAGAAGTTTGAAGATGCTATTCAAGACCTTGAGGACATTCTTTGGGGATGTTCGTTTCTTTCAGAACTTATTGAAGGTTTGAAAAAAACACTTCTTCTAAAATCTGATGAAAGCACAGTTGATGAAGAAGAAATTGAGGATCATAGTAATTATTAGTGCTAGAAGATGCTCTCTAACTGTTGGGAGGGCATGCCTAACACATCTTAGTTATTGCAATGGTTTTGATTTGGTTGGTAGGTGGATTAAGTATGTTGAAAGGATAAAGATATGGTAAAACTCTCTTAATTCAAATAATCAACAACATTTCAGGTAGTCCAGGGCATTCACTTTGAGATCTAGACATTTGATGGAAAATGTGATAGGAAGGAATATCAAACAGAGATGAATACATAAATCAACAATATGCTTAATTCATATATTCACCAGGAAGACATTCAAACTCAAAATCATATTTTGGATCAGAATGAAATACTTGAATATAAACTACCAATTACAGGAAATTAACAAAAGAATCTATATTGTAATCAAATCCGAACTGACATGACAATTAATGCATTGCAAAAATCATCTTTGTATTTCAAGTAACCAGAAAAAATAGAGTTACAATAGATACACATATCTGACTATCAAAATGTATGAATCCTTGAGCATGAGATACTGCAAGGTATGAAACTCCTCAATAACAATTCTCGGATCTCACTCCTATTCTACTCAAACCTCAACTTTCTTCCAAGAGGAAGATTGAATCTCTAAGAGGAAGATTCCACCATTTCTTCATTGATCATTCTTGTTTAAATAAAATTTACAAAATATAATTCCAAATAACAAATTCAATCTAAGATCTGAAACAAAGGGATGCCATCCTAATTTTGAAGTAGAAAACTAGGATCAAATCTCCAATTCGAATTGATGAAGGTGGCATTTTTGCTGAATGAGCATTTTTTAGAAAATCAAATTTTGAAAAATATGGAAAACTCACTCTTAAAACGCCACCTATAGCTTACAAACGCTTCACTTTTTTGGAAAAAAAAACGAATCACCCCTAATTGGGCCCACTTTGGAAAAAAACCATGTTTTAGTTTTTTGAGATTCAATCCCATTTGCTTGGAAATTGTGCCGTAAGATGAACACAAAAACAATCACCTACAAAAATTTCTGCATTTTTTTACTAAATATTGACCAAATGGTGCTCTTGTTCTCCTTGATATCTTTGGATATTTGATGAGTTGAACAAATGTAAATGATGATTAGGATAGACAATGAAGTCATTCCACCCATTTACCATCATGGAATTCCACAAAACCATACACAATGTGTAAGTTTGTATTTAACAATTTCCAAAACAGGGGCACTGCAAGAAGAACATCTTTCTTGTAGTGCGCATTATCTCACATGCATAACTACGAATTTAAACCAAGATTCCAAATTTTTTCCAAGGACAAAAATTAGTGCTAACACTAGCTCCAACTAGTGATGGTGTCCTCCCTGTGAGACACCAGGAACACACAGACCAATGCCTTCTTCCTTCATCAACCTCCAACTTGTTCTGCTCAACTGAAAACAACCCTGTTGAAAAACCAAACTGCAAATGGAAAAGGCTTTGTACCAATGCCTCCATTGGGCTATGGAGTTAATTATTAAGCTACTTCACACTAAAATGAACCACAAACTGAAAACTGAAATGAAATGCTCAAACTAAGAGCTTATTTAGCTACACTAATTCCTACTCTAATAAGAAGCAACTTCATGGATCAAGTAATGTGAAAGTTCCAATGAAGACAAGTAAGCATCTGATCGATGAAATAATTTTCTTATTTGTAGCTAAATGAGAAAGTGCAAAAGAAATGTGACATTTACAACAAGAGTTCCAAGAAAAGCTTATACTTACTGTTGCAACTAAGAGATATGCCCAAAGATGCAACATTTAAAACCTGTGGGAACCAAGAATCCATCCAGATTGCCACTAGATCCTGAAGAATATGACATACTTTCAGCTGGTTAAGACGACAATTCTTCTTTCGTGTGAAGATTGATTCATAATGGTCAGGGAAAACAAAATCCTCTTGAAACTACTGATCATTCTCTTAGGAAGAAAACTCTTTAACATGATTAAAAAAAACAATATGATCATAGACATCATATGGAAACAAATTACTTTTTTTAGATTTAAGAGAAAAATCAGCATGCTCAATAAAACCCCCATACTGATTGACCGTCCCTTCAAAACTAACATTCTTATCTTTATTGTTATGACAAAAATATAGTTGTTCAAATTCTTCACAACATTCATCATAGAGCAAATCAACTGAAAAAATCTCTTTACAATAAGTGTGAAATGTAACATGGAATTCCTTTAGGGAAAAAATACTGGAGGGAGGAAAAGATCTACACCATTCTCATGCTTTTCTTTCTAATGAATACCTAAACATCTTAATTAAAACAAATTCGTGAACAATGCCCAACTGTCACATATATTCATGAAAATCCAATGAAAACTCAGCATGAACTTCCCAACCTTCTCCTTTAAACTTCAAAAGAAAACTTTCCCATTCATTTCTTTCATGCATAAGATTTCGAAAGCTAGGTACATTAGAGAAAAAAAATTTGCATACCTCCGAGCCAAGATGGCTTCCATTTCTTTTGAAATTCTGGATTAGTGGAGTCGCTTGTGGATTCTTCAACAATGGACTCACCAAGTGAATGATCTGCAGTCAAATAAGTGCCCACTTTCTGTTCACTATCAAGAAGAGGATCTAAACATTGTCGTACACCCAGGGAAAATATTCAATGTCATCCCCAACAACGATGCCAAAATATGTTAGCACTAGAAGATGCTCTCTGACTGCTAGGAGGTGATTCCTAACACATCTTAGTTATTGCAATGATTTTGATTTGGTAGGTGGATCAAGCAGGTTGAAAGGATAAAGATCTGGAAAAACTCTCTTAAGTCAAATAATCAACAACATTTCATGTAATCAGGGGCATTCACTTTGAGAGCTAGACATTTGATGGACAATGTGATAAGAAGGAATATAGAACATAGATGAATACACAAATCAACAATCTACTAAATTCATATATTCACCAGGGAGACATTCATACTCGAAATCATATTTTGGATCAAAATGAAATACTTGAATACAAACTACCAGTTACATGCAATTAACAACATAATCTCTATTGCAATTAGAGATGAACTGACATGACAATTGATGCATTGCATAAATCATCTTTGTATTTCAAGTAAGCCGAAAAAAATAGAGTTAAAATAGATACACATATATGACTATCAAAATGTCTGAATCCTTGAGCATGAGATGTCGCAAGGTATGAAACTCCTCAATAAAAATTCTCAGATCTCACTCCTATTCTACTCAAACCTTAGCTTTCTTCCAAGAGGAAGATTGAACCTCTAAGAGGAAGATTCCACGATTTCTTCATTGATCATTCTTGCTTAAATAAAATTTACAAAATATAATTGCAAATAACAAATTCAATATGAGATCCTAAACAAATGGATCACATCCTAATTCTGAAGTAGAAAATCAGAATCAAATCTCCAAGTCAAATTGATGAAGGTGGCACTTTTGTTGAATGGACGTTTTTTAGAGAATCGAATTCTGAAAAATCTAGAAAACTCACTCTTGAAGAGCCACCTGTATCTCCTAAACGGTTCACTGCTTTCAGAAACGACCCTTAAAGCAATGAATTTGGCCCATTCCCAAAAAAACCCATGTTTTATTTTTTTGAGATTCGATTCCATTTGCTTGGAAATCGTGCTGTAAGATGAACAAAAAAACAATCACCTACATAAATTTCTGCATTTTTTAACTAAATATTGACCAAATGGTGCTCTTGATATCCTTGATATATTTGGATATTTGATGAGTCAAACAAGTGTAAATGATGATTAGGATAGCCAATGAAGTCATTCCACCCATTTACCATCATGAAATTCCAAAAAACCGCACACAATTTGTAAATTTGTATTTAACAATTTCCAAAACAAGGGCGTTGCAAGAAGAACAATTTTCTTGTAGCGTGCATTATCGCACATGCATAACTCAAAATTTAAACCAAGATTCTAAATTTTTGGCAAAATTTAAATCTTTGCCAAAGAAAAAATTAGTGCTAACAATAATGAGGAAAGTTTCGAGTGCCTCAAGGAAAACATACAAGAAGACAATGAGTTCTGTGAACATTTACTTGAACACTGCCAGAATAAGGATTTCCTGGTTAAGTTCTGTGTGCAAAGAAAGGAAGGGTACAATGCTATCCTTCAAAATTATGAGAGGAATCCTACCCTGAACATGGCATGAGAGGTTTCCATTTGCTACTTCGAAGTAAAGTCATTGTGGCAAAAAGGTATGACTACCAGGAAGGCCTTCCGTCTCAGGATCAATCCTTTTTTATGCCCAAAGAAGTTTGAAAACTTGTTAGAGATCAAGATTATGATGGTGAATTATTTGATGACGAAGATTTTGTTAAAGAGAAAACTGATGAAGAGAGTTTCCAAGAAGAAGAAGACCTTGATGAAGTGCAACATCTATATGAGTAGAAGGATACATTGGCATATGTGCTACTGCAACATCCAGATGAGTAGAAGGATACATTGACAACATTGAAGCAATCTGTCAAGCAAAAGCGATTGAGTGGTCATCTTCGGAGGACTCGTCTTCATGCACATATGATTCAGTTGTTTGGCAGCCCGATGATGAAATGGTTACAAACTTATTTCATCCATTTGAATATAGCTTGTCACAATGTGCTCATGATGATTTTCAGCCATCCCTTGAGAGTTTTGATGAGTATCTTCTCAGTGACTTGAGCTTGTTCTATGAATATTTCAATCCACTCTTGTGCTCAGATTTTGATCAACCCTAGATCATGGACGGTCTAGAAGAGTCCGAGGATCATGCTACCAAACATAAGTACTTTCATAGTGAAACATTTGGCACAAATTTATAGATAAAAAAGTGACATTTTCTAAGATCGGGAGAAGATTTTTTCTATAGAACTAAAACCATGCCTTACCCCGTTTCCTCTTGTTTGGAAAATCATCAGGTTTTCTTGGGATCCCTTATCTCCTCTCAACATTTGAGAAGAAGTGATATTTTGAGGGAAGACGAAGAACAAGCCCCTGCGTATGAAGAAATTGTTGAAGAAGGTCCTATAGATTTGTTGACACTAGATCTTGTTGAAAGGTGTCATAGATTAAGTTCCTTATGTTCCATGATCGTAGAGAAATATGGTTTCAGTGATGAAGAATAGTTCCACAAAATGCATCATGTTGAAGATCCACTTGAAGCCGCTCTAATTTCTGTTCTTTCTACACACAAAGACAAGGAGATGGTCAATTTCTGTCATATAGATGAGCCATCACATACATACGATAGTCCCATTCACAGATGGATCGATCATGCTTGTGGATGTTCTTTCTAGCAGGATTTCCTCCCTCCCACCCATCTCCATGAGTTTCATTTCAGATTGATTATATGTCTATTTATGCTCATGATTATTATGTGCTCAACTTATCCTTGTTGTATTGCATGATTAAGCATGAGGGGAGATACCTTGATGAAATGATGAACATATGGTTGCATTGGTTGTATGACTTCACCTGACATCACCTATCACCTGATCTTCAGGACCCCAAGGCCCCGGGTAAGTAGGTAGGTAATCTTGATTTCCTTGCATTTGCATCTTGCTTGCTCATGATAGTTTATCTACATTTCATATTTCATTTTTTTCTACTTGCATGTTGCTTTCATGTTTAGTTTAATTTTTTTTGAAAAAAATGCAAAATTTTCTTTTCTAGATTAGTTGTTATTTTGCAGTTTTGATTTTGATATATATGGACGAAGGGTGACAAAACCACCCTAGATTTTATAGTTTTTTGTTTCAGTGTAGGAACAGGTCCACCAGGATATGTTGCGGTTCTCATGCAATCTACGATGAGTACATGTCCCCAAGTAGGAGCTAGATGTTATCCCCAATTCTAGGGATAACTAAGGAGATGTTGTCTCGAGTCCCTTAGGTTGCAAGCATGGAGTATCGAGAGACAACTTGACCAACAATGTCCATTTGCATAGACAGAGACCCACCTCACCGCCATAGTTCCAGGCTCATCATGAGGGTATCCACCATATCAGCTGGCTTCCAGAAGACATTGGGTCTTGCAGGTACAAGTCAGGTATTGTGGTGAGTATCGTTTCAATATTTGAGGCATTTCAGTTTGTTACATTTTAAACTACTTTTTATTATGTAACGTCTGCTTGGAAATCATTCTCTTTGCCTTGTTTCATATTGGTGGTTGACATTGTGCTCTAGTAAGTGGGTCACTCTTAGGGATATGTTTTCTATTGGGAGGTCCTCTTGATGAGTCATCATGCCATTTTGAACCATACTTGTCACTTTCAACACTTCATCCCCTCATCTCCGTACCTTTTGGTAGTTCTGGGTGTACTGACCTAAGAAGGGATTGTCCTCATTTCATGGGAAGAAGGGGTTGAAGGCCTAGAGGCTTGTAGTTGGCAAAAGATACAATTCAATCATGAAGTTTATAGATGCCCGCTCAGGGAACCCGAAGACAATGAAATATCTCTCATAAGAAATTGACGAGACCCGTAAAAAATAACTAATGCAAAATGCCAACCAAGGTGGAGCATGTGTGGGCATTATTTTTCATGCTTAGGTAGAAGCCCCACACATGACTTCAACTCAGAGAAGCATGATGTGACCAAGGTAGAGTCAAGGTGGGCACTATTTTTCATGCTTAGGTATAAGCCCCACCTTGGCTTCAACTTGGAAACATATTAAAAGGACAAAAGACAATAAATGGGCTTGGAAAAAGGTTAAATTGAAAACGAAGGTGCAACACACCCTCTAAAAAGGAACCCACAAATGAGATACTATGATCCCTTGTATGTCATGAAACCCATACTCGAGAGTCTTGTTCCCCATCTATGTCACTTTGTCCACATGACCTATAAAGGAATCCACTTGGGAAACACTCGTAAAATTGAGGTACGATTCACCCAATATATTGCTTTGTCAACCCTCCCATACCTAAACTTGGAAAATTGCATAGGGTCTTTGATCACTTGTTTATTTTGATGAGGTGGTTTGGATGTACATGCATTCTTAGATGGATCTTTTATTGATTTTATTTACTTATCATGATGCATTTGACTTGAGATCCTTGGAGGGTGTATTCATTGTTTTTGCAGGACCTAGTTGGTGGACAGATTTGGAAGAACAAGCCTAGTTTGGAATTCCTTGGGGCTTAAATCCCATAGGTTGGATACCATGGCCCATACATCGAACGACGATGCTATCCTTTAGAGGCATAAGGAGACACCTTGGAGGACCTAACCCAACCCTTTCCTAGCCCACCGATTTTCTCTTGAGGCTAAAACACCACTTTTGAGGACCTTGACGTCATCCTAGGGCTAGGGTTGTGGTGGTGGTGTTGTTGCTGCTTGACACTTGGAAAATTTTGATGGAAGAGAGGCTTGGCATGAGGACATGTGGCCTTTGGAGGCCTTATCCCATTTATCCTCAACCCAACGTTTTCTTCAAAGTGCCAAAATGTTGCCCTAGGAGGGTGACGCCCTACTTTTAGAGTTTATTTCATGTGCAAATTATGAAATAAAAATTATTATTATGTAAAAGGGGAAAAGTAAAGGAATGTTTCACTCCTTACTTTGTGGTTTACCCTGGTATGTGGAAAAATTATGTTTAGGAGGTTGATATAAATAGAGATCAACCTCATTTCCTTTTCATGATAGCTCTCACTTGAGAGAAGACATTCTTGGCTGAAATTTGTGCCCTACTTGGGCATTTTTACATATCTCTCTTGTCACTTGCTCTTGTAATGGTTTTTCTTTGGATATGGGATGGATGGATGATGCACTATATCTAGTGGAGGTCTATTTCTTGCTCTATGGTGGATTTTCTTGGTTAAAAAGAGGTTTATCTTGTTAATGTTTGGACTAGGTAAGAATCTTTGTTGCTATTGCTTTTTTTCGTAGTTTCAAGGTTAATTTGCTTAAAATTTTGGGGAGTATAAGTGCATACAACCCCAATAAGTCCATTATAATTGTCTTGAAATACTTTGTTGTATAAGGAGTTCTTAGGAGGGGTAAAAGGGTTTACACCCTCCTAAGGTTTTTCCTAGCTAGCTTAGATTGCCTTGGAAAGTAAAAGGGATTACACCCCTAAAGAAGTAGCTCAACTAGCTATTTAATTTTTGAGACCCCACAACCCAATAGTTAAATGCATTGATCATCTTGTATTGGAGAATTAAAATCATTGCACTGGGATACGTGAAAACACGAGATATTGTAATTGTCTAAGTTGGAAACTTTTGCTTATGCTTTAAGCTTGTTTAAGCCCTAAGGGTGCTTTCTTTAGCCTTGTAATTATAATTGTTGTTAAGAAATTAATGCTACAGCCATTACGGCTGCAGGAAAACACACTTTCTTACATCATTTACTCACTTTTCAACCCTGGAAATTGACTTCTAAACCTAGATTACTATTCTAGTGGTTATTGGCTATCTTTCTAACAGTTTACTTATTGATTTTTATTTTTGGAACTTGCTGCTGTAGCAATCGGTTTCTACAGCCATAAGGCTGCCCTAATTTTGTTTTGATAACTTCATCTAGCAACCCTAATTTACCGTCAAAGTTCATGCTTAAGTCTTGGAAAGTTATCACTATTTGAATACTTCATTGTCCAATAACTATTTGAAAATTTTGATGCTTAAATCTGTAGTAGCTAGATATTCTTCTTGCTGATATATATTTATGTTCACTGTTGCAATATAGGACAACAATCTTTTCTTTCTTGTCCACTTCATTTCAGTCTCGTATATTGGTCATTTATTTTGTCTCGGGCAGGTACATTTCTCTTCTATAGGTACTCGAGGCTCTGGAAACTATTTACCATCACCAAGATTCATCTCCAAGCCATCCTCCATCTCTTAGCTTGACCTATGGGGAATCTCCTTCCATCACTACACTTTCCATATCATTTCCCCCTGGGGTCCCCCGAGATACCCCCGTTGTGTAGGATTTCTCCTTCACTAAAGTGAGGGGAGGGTTTATCTAAGGTGACAGTGGGTAGACCCTCCCACAGTTATGGACATCCAGTGGATTGGGTCAGGCTTTGACCAACCTATAGATTGCATGATAACACAACCTACTTAGACCTTCTGCAACAATTAAGAATAAAAATAGAGATATGGGGGAAACCATGATGAATACCCTACAGGGCCTTAAAGATGTAGAGGGGGATCCATTAATTAGAATTACAAAGGAGGATGACTCAATGCGGCCCATTATCTAGTTTAATGTGTTCAGATTCATGCCCATCTGGATCAATGTAAGTCTGACAAATGTTCAGTTCACCCTATCATATGTTTTGGAAAGGTCTAATTTCAAGACCATGTTTGGTATCTTTTTTGTCTTGATTGAATGCAAAGCCTCCTACAAAGTTTCCTCTTAAAAAGGAAACCATATTGCTCTTTAGAAATAAAGTCACTAAGGGTCGTCTTTAATCAATTGGAAATGATTTTGGAAATTAATTTATAAATTAAGTTATAGCACGAGATGGGGCAGAAATCCTCAAAGGATTGTTAAGACTTATTTTTTGGGATTAGGGCCAAGAAAGTAGAATTTAAAGAACCCAACACTTTACCTAATATTTGCGATTCTTGTGTCACTTTTAACAGGTCTAGTTTGATCGAATCATAGAATCCAAGATAAAACTAGACAGTCATCCCATCGAGACTGGGGATTTTACTTTTTTGAAATGAGGATAGTGTTGAAAAAATCTCTTTCTCAATGATTTCCTCTTAAAGCGAAAGGTTTTATTCCTTCGAGATAGACTTTGGAAAAATGTCAATGACCTTCAATATGTTCGAGGTTGGACAAGCTGGGGGCTCCTTGAAAAGATTAGAATAGAATTCCTTACCATAGTTGGCTATACCTTCAGAGGAGGAAACATAACATCCAAAAGAATCCTTTATTTCCAAAATGGAATTCATGATTTTCTCGTGGCTTGCAAACTTGTGGAAAAATTTTGAGTTTTTATCACATTCCTTCAAGCAGATTTCCCTACTTTTTAACCTCCATTGGGTTTCCTCATATTTTAACAACGCTTTCTTTTTCTTTAAAATATCACCAAGGGTTGATTCCTCCAAATCAGAGAGGGATTCGACTACCCTTTTGAATCAAAGAGGGATTCCGAATCCAATTTGGGATTCAATATTCGTCTTTTGAGTAACAACTTTCGCATTAAAACTTTTTTCCCAACTAGATGAAATGTTCTTGACCCTAGGTATATTTTCTGTAAACTAATGCATGAGAGAGTTATTAGTGTTTTCCATTAAAGGTCTATATAATGAGAGCACAAGCCTTCTGTATTCCTCATTCTTTATCTAGGCATGACAAAGTTAAAGGGGAAGGAGGCTTTGGACATTTTTTGTCTATCTCCAGCAAAATTGGAATATGGTCGGATATACCCCCAATCAAAACCTTCAATTTGAAAGACAAGGGTTGGTCAATCATTCCTTTTGATATTAAAAAATGACGAAGGTTTTTAGCCTCTAGGGCATCTCCTTTTCTACTATTATTCCAAGTTTGATATTTTTTTTGAGGGGCTAGATCAATAAGATGATTTTTCTCAATCCATTGTAAGAAAAATGATTCCTGAGGGTCTTGACGGAGGTGGGAATCCCACAACTTCTTCAAGGACAAAATAAAGTTTAGGTCCCACCCTAAAAAAATGTTTTTAGCATTTAAGACACCTAAGTTTGTCACCCCATTCAAAAAATTTATCTTGTCTACATAAGGCGTATACAAGTTTATAATTTGTAAAGGACAATTTAAAGAGTTATCAACCACATCTATAATAATCCAAAAGGGGATTTTGGAAGGAGAAAGGGATTTGAACCTGGGACTCTAGGTAGTGATCAGACCACCATAAATCCCTTCTGAGTCAATGGAGTTGAAAGACCAATCTTTGAGTCAATATTTGAAGGATTCTACCACTTTATCCCCATTAGACATGGTTTCTTGTATCAAAAGGAAGTCTGTTCTGTTGACCTAAAATAACCTTTTGAGGGAATTAATTTTGGGGATACCCCCAACCCCGCATGCATTGAAGGAAAACATGATCATTTGAGACTTTTACTTTAGGCTTTCCCTGCTCTAAGGGCCCGAGTAATGGTAGTTTGTTTACTGCTTTTGATCTCTTTCACTGCCTATACTTGAGCTTTGGAAATAAGGGAATTTCATCCAACGTGACACACCATGCTCTTATCCAATGTCAATCCACCTAAACATATGGAAAAATCACCTTTTTTGACTTGGGCTCAAAGCAAATAGTCCAACTTATAGGAAGACTTAGAGCCGATGGAATTGTTCAATACCTTTGAAGGGGAAGAAAGGGGAAAAATAAGGGTTAGAGATGGAGGGGAGATATAATGGGAAGGTGGACAAGGGGAGATCGACTTGTCAGGAGAATGGACTGAAACCATTAAGGGTTGTGAAACTAACTCAACCAGGGGAGAGGGAACGAGGGAGGTTACAGGAATTTTTAGACTAGATTTGAATTACAAGGAGACCTTTTCATCGATTGAAAATCTAAAGATTCCAGTTTATAAAAGGAAGAGTTAGATGAAATAAGCTTACCCAAATTCATTTCCCAACGAGGAATTGGTGAAACATTACCGTCTGAAAAACGTGCTTTGTTGTCCCCCAACTTGGAAGAGAGATTTAGTGATTTGGAGACATACTCCTCTTGTCGTGCCTTGTGCTTCCATGTTCTATGGAAGGGAGGAAAAGAGGAGGGAGGTATTATGCACTGTGCTTGAATATTCCCTACTCTATGATAACTGAAACACCTGAATGGAACTCGTCAATAGTCGATATTTTATTGTCAGGTGAAACCCCCCCACACTAGCTCAATTTCTTCAAGGAATCCTTCCCTCATGCCAACCTCTATTTGAATCCTTTCCCATCTTATATCATTTTATCTATTTCCAATTAGGCTCACAACTTACAAATTTACCAATTTTGTTGCCTATAGATTCCATTATTGCTTCCTCCCAAAAAACCATTAGTAGGTTGGGTAAAATAGCCCAAAATTTTGTAGAAGACAACACATCCTGAGTAGGATCGAATGATATAGCCCATTATTTTAGGACTAGTCCATATGGAACCCAACCTCAAACCTTGCTAAAAATCTAAGCCATATCCTTCTTTGACCTAAACTTGAAACAAATCCACCCTCTTGATAAAGTGTGGAATTCAGGTTGATATCCAAGCAAAATGGACCAATTTGCATCCACCCATTTCTGAAGAGAAGCCATGGAAATGGATTATCCATAGAATCTACCCACTTTCACTTTGCCCAAGAGATCCAAGATATCACTGATGATGACATCTGCGCCAACCACCATCCTATGGAACTCCTTCCTTTTCCAACAACATTGTTTTTTATGCTTTGTCTCAATTCCTCGTGCAAGGATGCTCGAAACTTTAAAACCTCTGAGCGAGCCTCCATGAAAAGTCTTGGGTTCCAACAACACTTGAGCTTCATGCAAAGGTGGTGGACATGAAATAGCCTTTTGTGAATCAATAACTAGCCTTGAAATGGGACAAACACCAGGTGAGAGATCTTTCATAACCTTTTCATTCATATGATTAATTATTTCATTCATATGATTAATTAATGAGATGGGCCTCACAATGCCCGCCCTCAAATCCTTAATTAATGAGATGGGCCTCACAATGCCAGCCCTCTCCACCGCATTCTGATCCAATGACCCCAACATATCCAAGTCAATCGCCCATTTTAAATTCTACATATGGATGAAATCCTCATTTGTGAGGAATATATCCTCTCCATCTCTGTCATCCTCCTCGAAATTGATCTCAACGTCACCCATCTGTCTGCATGATAGTACAATACTGAAGGGACTTTAATACTGATAACTCTAATATTACGTGCTGACCACCTGTACATTGTTTCCTAAGCGCACAAGCCATCCATCCACGGGAACTCCCATCGAAAAAATGAAGAAGGGGTAAGGGCATATGGTTTAGATCGTTCCGAAGCTCGACCCAACATCTCACTGATAAGACAAGCTCCTATGCCCTAAGATTAAGTCACTGTCACCATCGTTGATATAGACCCTAGGACCTCTAGCCCTGAACCCAACTATATTATTATTATTATTAACCATGAGGGGCACTATGGAATTCAACACCCAAAAAACCATTAGATTCATGTTGTTGAATGTGGTGTTTGGAATCATTGTTGTTACTTTAGGAATATGTCAAAACAACAACATCAAGAGACACCTCAAAAGAAACGTATTTATATTATACAAATTAAACACCTTTTGTTTATCTAGAGATAAATTAATAAATTGGTGATGTATTTATTTATATTTTTAATTTTTTTTAATAGTAACCGAACATAGATTTTATTAAAAAGGTTGCATCAAAGAAAACAACAATAAAAAAAGTTCTTACATAGAGAGGTATACAACTTGTAGAAATTTATAAAACTAAGACATAAGCATAGATATTCCTATCCCAACTGAGACAAATATCAATCAAACTAATTACATCTTTATATAAATGTCCAAGACACCACAAAACTATGTAGTACATAGACTGATTTGAAGAAACATAATTATGGAAATCTGGGGCCCCCATATGGAGTTGGGGCCCTTCTTTTATATTCATAGGTGCTATGCCACAGTCGTTAGTGGAAAACCCACTATCATTTCCTCCATCTCAAGGTGAGTTTCTATCTTGAGGATAAGACACAAAGGCAGAGGGATGAGGTTGGTTCTATGCTTTCAATTGTTGTATGCCCAATTCCATATCATCCATTCTTCGAGTTATGGTGGGAGGGGATAGCTCAAAATCCCAAAGTTTGTATGAGGACAGAGTGGCTTGCCGAGCTGCTCTATTCTCCTGAGAAAATTCCTCATGGTGCTTGAGGACTCTTTTAAAGTCACACTAGGTTGGGTCCATACCTTCCACCTACAACCTAAAACTGAGGTTTCATTGTCCCCCAAGAATACCTAGACTAAAGCCTCAATTGATGACAAAATGAAGTTTGCGGCGAAGAGAAATCAAATGAAATAAAGGATATTCATAACTAGAGACAGAAAATGAGGGGGAACAAAATAGAAAAAACTTGGGAGGAACAATGAGCCCGACAATCCAAAATTCATCCACTATCCAGACCGAAGCCAATAGAGCCACCAGAAGGTTTGGAAATAGGATTTGAAACCTGTACCTGCACAAATCCCTTTGACCCCTTGTAGATACAGTAGAGGGAAATCACTTGATCATCAACATAATGCTCATTCCATGAGCCATTGCACCTCCTAAAAAACCAGAGAGACACCTTGCAAAGTGAATGCCTGCACATATATAATTACTCATCAAATGTATGAGGTTAAGAATCCAAAAACTGATACAATCGATTGATCCTCCTATTCTAGTGCACATAAGTAGAGAGGGTGAACGCATGACCTTAAGGAATGAAATAAACCTCATGTTCCCCACTTAAATTTATTTCTACTTTAGACAACCTAGAACCAACCTTAACCCAATGGTCAGCGTTGGGATTGAGGTTTTGCTTGATGTGGTATATTTTAAACTCAACAAAGCTTGCAATCAGAGATAAAATGTGATTTATCATGCCATCGAGGAGATTGTTTTCAATATGACTCCTTTTACCAATTGTTGGAACAACCATCATAAAAAATTCAAAAGATACAATTCTAAAAATGTTCCTATCCTTTGTTAATCACAGATCTTGGAACAATGCATAGGCTTCTGCAATGTTATTTGAGGCCGAACCTAACCCCCACGCATAATGGATTATAGTGTTTTCTCTGGGATTGTGGAGACTCCCACCCACGCTTGCCACCCCAGAATTGGAAATGCATTAATTATCAAGGAGAAATGCATCAATAAGGCTATTTCTATTACTATCTCATTCCATTATCACTATACCTCTATATAGAAGGTTATGTTGATATTAAAGATTGTCTTATGGTCCTTAAGTCAACCTCACGAGGATAAAATCCTCCTGCATTTTTTTAGAGGTGGTACTCCTCTATTTTAAAATTGCATGCATAAACAAAAACAATTCTCGAGAAGGACCAAGCTTATTTAAAACAAATATTCACGTGCAAAGATTACTTGAGATAGGACCAAGTATCTTGTAAAAGGAGATTATCTATAATATATTACAAAATTCATTAACCAATAGAGTGTAAAGATAAACATAATGACATCTCCATCACAACATTCATCAACACATAACACAATATCCAAGTAAAGGAACAAGAAAGTATAGTCTGCATATGGCAGAGAACTTTAAATCATTATTTCATTAGACACAAAAAGATTATGATAGATACACATTTGGAATCTCAAGCTTGAAACCAAAGTATTTGATATTACAGTAATGTAATATCCCAAAATAGTTCTCCGAGAACCTTAAAAATAATAAATATGTCTTTAAAATAAAGATTTGCGTTTTGTCCTTCAAAGAGGATTGGGATGGGGCTCCCTTGGACCATAAAATGAAAAGACCTAGAAGACAAAAGAAGAACAATAAAAAACCAGCCCTAGTTTCACAAATAAATGAGAAATGAAAGGAAATGTGACAAATGATTGTAGGAGAATGATAACAAGAAGAGGAGAAAAGTTGATGCTTGACTCACTATAATGGAAATTTTTTCTAAACCCTTCACTTGCTTGGAGGTGCTTCTTTTGTAAGTGCTTGCTGTGGATTAGGTAGCATAACAAGTACAACAATTTCTTGTTGCTATGGCTCGGTGATTTTGATTAAGGATTTTCTTAACCAATATTCAATATATTCCCTCATGGGGGCCGCCATTATCTCATGCCTTGTATTTATCTCGAACAATTCATTCTCCATCTCTGTCAAATCCATGCCCAATTGGTGCAACATGTCTTCTACCTCATCATTTCTGTTGATGTATTTGACTAGCCACATTTCGACTTCTTTAGAGTATTCTATTGTTTCAATTAACTCATTTTCCCAGGAAAATTTCAATACATTAAGTTGTTCTATTAATTTTTCTTTAGATGAAAGCATTGTATCCATTAATAGACTTGGGGCGTCAAGTTCTTTCGTGAGATCAACAATCTTAAAGAATAATTCACCTCTTTTTTTTTTTCAAAGCATCTAATTCACTTATCATTTCCCTCAAAATTTTAATTCTCTTCAACCTACATGCATTGATTTGTTTCATCCAGATATTTGAATAAATGTTTTGTTCTCTTCCGTTGATATCACTTAAGATTGAAACTATGGCTGAGAATGTACCCACAACGTCCTTGTAGAAACATTCATCATTCTCCAGATCCTTCTGAAGATATTCTTTAAAATTTGTAATTCTTGTTGCAAAGTTAGTGGTGCTCTGAGCAAGATCCCAAATTTCTTGAATCAATTCTATCCTTTTCTAGATCCCATCTCCAACACATTTTCTTATTGCTTGTAGTAAACTTGATGAACCTTTACATTTGTTACTGCATTACAGGATATCTTCTAAAGTGAGCATTTGTTGAATTGTACTCAAAGGTTCGGGAAAAAAAGGTCACGAAATTAAGGCTGCTTTTGATTCTTTTATTCTTTGTTTTAATTCCAAATTTTCTTTTTCCATAGTACTAACATACTATTTCAGGGATTCTTCGGCTGCATCGTGGAATTGCACAATTTTTGATGGTGCAACCCCATCGAAATCAATTTTTGATTTCCATTTCTCTGTTGACTTTTTGTTTTTTGTATTAACCTTTTCAATTGACAATTTTTTGGACAGTCGATTGTAGGTCACATGGTTGAAAGTTATAGATTCTTCTTCAAAAATCATTGGTCCTTGGGTGACTAGGGATTCAACAATTTCTGGGGTTTCCAATAGTCTTTGGTCAGACCAACGGGGTTCTTCGATAAGCTCATCCACATCCATAGCTCATGGGATTTCTTGGGTTTCAAGTACACTTAACCTTGTTTTCTGTTTATTTCTTTTTCTCTTGGAAGAAGTATATATGGTATGAGATTTTTCAAGATTTATCTTGGGTGGGTCCTTATCATTTCCATCATCTAAAATTCTGGCCATTTTTTTTCTCATCATGATACCACTGCTCCTATGCTTTGTTTTCAACGAGGTACTTTTCTAGGAAACAATTGGTGAAATGGGATTTCTATCTACTACTTCTCTGCCATGATGTCGGTATCCTTCATTGGTACTAATCAATTCTTTCGTTTCATTTAAATCTTGGTCGACCATGGTCTTAGGATATCTAAATTATCTCCACCCCTTCTTTAAATTTCTCAATTTTGGTGAAATAAGAAGAATAACCAATTAATGCCATGTGTGCAGTAAACATATCATTCAGGTCAAAACCCTCAACACGTTTAGCTTCTTTTAAGCCGATTTGGTCAAAATGACCTGCAAGTTCATCCAAATATGATAAATGTTTTACCATGATTTCTCTGATTTTCCAAGGCAGGGGAATGAATTGTTTCTTCCTCTTCTCGTTGAAGAAGTGAGTCCAAGTATTGTACTACCTACAAAATTCCACAACAAAATGCTTGTTTGATACATAAAATGGGAGAAGGAAAGGTTTTTATTCACACCCAAATAACTTGATAATACCAAAATCCTTGGTAATCTTGAAAACTCCTTTCTCCGCGAGAAAGGTGGTGACTTCAAGCGATAATCTCGACATGCTAGGGACAAAAAATATTTTTTTGAACTCTGAAATGAAATTATTGTGAATCGAGTAAAAGTTATACTGAGCTTTGTGCCTATACAAGGCCAAATACCAAGTGTAAACTGGTTCCATATTAAAATCAATGTTTCTTTCCCTTAGCAAGTCCTCAAATACATGAGGTAGGATGTCATATAAAAATTTTGGGTCTTTTTCAAATTACTTAAATGAAATGAAACTTTACTAGAAATAATGTGGCCCCAATATAAGATGGCGTTTTCATGCAGAGCAAAGTGAAGGACATAGAAAATATTTCTTGGTACAAATGTTGTAGATTCTAGACCGATAATACGAGCAAATAACTAGGCAAATTCCTTGTATGTGTATTTCAAGGATCTTACATCAATATTTGAAACACTATAGTTATTGATTGGGTCAACCAGATAATTGCTAATAATTTTTTCTCCTCCCTTATGTTTTTTAAGGAATTCATTAGCTTCTTTACCTTTAAACCGCATAATGGATGTAGGAAGCAATAACATTCTAGAAAATACCGAAGGAGCTAAAGAAATGGGTTGTTGTCCTTGAAGTTGGATTATTGTTTTCTTCGAGTTGAATTTATCAACACACCATTGAACAAGTTTTCTGAAATCTGTTATTTTGGGAAACAACCAACACGACCTATGTATGAAATCCAAATATGATTCATCTTTTTCTTAGCTGGAGAGAGAGCCTTGTAGTAGTTGTATTCTCTTGACAACTGGAATCTTGATCTTCATGCCCAAGTGTTTTTAGTGTATCCCTGCAATACAATTCCTTTCCCTTAATTGACATTATTTTCTTTTCTTTTTAATTTTGGTAATAGTTGGAACTACTGTCGATATTTACAGCTTGGCATGTTAGTTCTTATTTAATTACCACATATTGATTTGATAGTTTAATCACCATAATTCTTATTTCAAATTTCCATCCTGCACGACAAGATTTTTGAATTTATTACAAAGTTTACACGATCTTTGCTAATTTAATAACGACATTATGTCTTCACAAGTGGCGTCTGACATGGTAGGGGGGAAATAAATGCGATGGGAAGTGGTGATGTGATGTCGTGGAAAATGAAAATGGTTAATTATGGAGATGCATTATGAGGAACATGAAGTTCATTATGTAGGATGCAGAAGTGTGGATCAACGGATATGTGGGTCTAGGATCATACAAGAATGAAAAGGTGAAAATGAAAGTGCCCCGCACCCAAAGTAAGGAAATTGACTAAGTACGATAGATGGTCATTTTGCAGGTCGTGGAGATGAGGAGTGCATTTTGTAGAATGCGAGAATGTGGGTTGGCGGGTATGTGGATTTGTGGATGTAGGAAAAAGGTAAACAGGATAGTCGATCGTTTGACATCTTCATTTCAAGAAAAATAGTTAAGTATGAAAATGTAAAAGGTGCGTTTTAGGGGACACATAAGTACAAGGTGCAATTTGTAGGTAGAAAAAGTGTAGGTTTGCAGACCTAAGGACATGTAGGCCTATGATTTTCTCTACTCCCGCATTACTTAAAAATGACCAAGTATTGGAAAATTTTGAAAGGAAAGAAAAAGAGACTAATTAGGAAACCTTAGAAGAAAAGAAAAGTAAAAAGGAATAATTTTAAGGAAATGTATGTGTCCAAACGTTGATCACGAATATGGGTCAACAGGTTATCATTACAAAATTGATTCCTATCATGCTTAATGCAAATCATCATTTCATTGTGCTAAGGGTTCACAAAATTGTTTGATTACTTGGTGCTATGGGCACATGGTACACTGGACCTGAACCTTCAAGCAAACATATGAGTTCAATTAGAAGTTGGTTATGTAAAGGTTAATGGGGGTGTCAACGTTCAAGCCCCTCCAATAATACCTACATTTATGATGGGGAATTCCAAACTCCAATGCCACCAAAGTAACTTGGAAACAATGGACATTTAATTCACAAGAACACCTTATTTCATTGCATCCCTTCTACAACATGTGAAGTTATCGAGGAAATTTTAGGCATGCAGGTGATTATATGTGGTTTTATTATGGTTATTTAATTGTGGTTCTCTCTGGAAGGCACTCCTTGATGTGGTGTTTTTGGTTCCCTTCGTACTCAATCCTAACTATTATATAGCAAGGTCGTTGGGATATGGGGGAGCTCTAGCAAATTTGGGAAAATCGTTGGAGACTTGCATGCCTACTTGGCACTATCATTATGGGACATTGTAATTATTGCCATAGATGTTGTGTATTATGTGACTTTCTTGAGGTGAAACATAGCCTTCATAGGTGCAAAAAAGAGGTAGCTAAATCTTAGTATACAATGACGAACTCCACCACTAGATGGGTTCATTAGCAAGAGGAATATGAGTGCAAGTTGAGGAATGAGAACACAATTTGTGATGATTGTGCTTTAGGAGGAGTGAATTATGGGTTTTATGGTTTAGGGTTTATATTGGCCAAGGTTCATATGAGTTAATGTTTATAAGGGTTATGGGTTGGGAGTGATATGGGATTAAGTGTGATATGGGTAAGGAGGATTATATGGATTAGGGGTTATAATAGTTAAGACTTAGGGATTATCGCAGTTAAACATTAGATGGTTAGGGGTTGTAGGAAGAAAGGATGAGAGGAACAAAATATAAGGATGGGAAAGGCCAGGGTTTATAATGGTTAAGGGTTTAGGATTAGAGATAACATAGCTTATGGTTGGTATATGTTAGGCATTGTAGGAGTTATAAATGTTATGGATTATTGGGGTTATTTGTTAACACATATAATAGATAGGGATAAGTGGATAATATTTTTATGGGTTAGAGGTGATAGGTATAGGGGTTATATGTTATGAGTTATGTGAGTTGTGGGTTATAACAATAAGGGGTTATAGGTGTTAGGGGAGGGTGATAGGGTTTAGCGTATATAGGTCACGAGAGTTAATATTAAGATAGTAATTATTAATATAATAGTAGTAGTAATAATAATAATTGTAATAGTGATTATTATTATTAAGTATAAGAATTTCTAATTTCTAATTTTTAATACTCACTATAATAATTATAATTATTAAAATTTAATAACAATCATAATAATTATAATTATAATAAATATAATTGAATTTGCATGTTTCAATGACAATTTACTATGGTGAATTTATGTTTATATTTGAGGACAATATTAGATATTATTTGTGATTTGTTATATACCATTATTTTTAGAACTATGTTTCTCCATATGTTGAATTGTTAGGGGGTGAGCTATTTAGTTGGGCTATGGATGATGGAGGTGGAGGAGGTGGATTTCTTTGAATATCCATTGGCTAGCCAACAAATCTAGGCCATCCCATTGGTCCTCCCACCTAGACCCATATCACCTTAGGTGATACCCCCTCGACCAAGTTTGCACCCATTGGAGGAGGAGACTTTAAAGTTGATAAAATATATGGTAGGGAGATTATCTGCTAATCCTAATTAGAATGACAATCCTCTATGCCATGAAATGATGGGACATTTAGAAGAAAGTACTTCATGCAATTCTAGAGTTTTGTATGGGAAGGACATGAGGAAAGATTTATTAAATCTTGGGATTTTAATCCCAAGATATACTTTGGAAAGGAATTTATTGCTCCCTTAGGACTATACGAAGACCATTCCCTCTTGAGATTCATTCCACAGTTTAGATGCGGTGTTGTTCCTAGCAAGGGAAGGATTGGGAGGACATGAGTCTAACAAAGGTTCTATTGGATCTTTATTGGATTTTGACCTTATGAGTGGTACAATCATAATAGAGAATACATGAATACAGAGTTAAAAGCCATTGAAGAAAGGAAAACATCAAAAATGCATTAAGAAGAAACAAGACCCTATAAATTTTCTCTTAGGAAAAAACATAAAGCTAAATGAAATTATGGATTTGGTGGACCTGGCTATTTTTGGACATTTCCCAGGAAAAAGAATGAGTAGTGATACCCTTACGGATTGGATGAAGGGTAACTTTGCATTAGAGGTAGGTTACTCCCCTCGTAGTATTATTCTGGTTAATGGTTAGATGATATGGATTTTTAAGTCTAGGGTTGAATTTGAAAACATTCTTCATAAGAGGTGGAAGTGGGGAACACAACCCATGTTTCTAAAGAAATGACACATAGATTTCAACGCTCGAATTTCCCATTTGGAGCTATTCTTGGTATGGGTTAGGCTTATGGGCTGCCCATTGGTTTTATGGTTGGTTGAAGTGTTTGCTAAGGTAGGGAATGTCCCAGGATCTTTTTATGAGGTCAATAAATGTTACCTTGGATTAAGATACACGTGAATGGAATGGATATTGGTTGGCATGGACCTGAAAGGGGGATTGCTAGAGTTTATGGTTATATGGAGAGGCATTGCAAATTTTCACCAAACCATAGATTATGAAGGTATTCCTTTTAAATGTGGATTCTATCACATATATGGGTGCCTGACAGGTGATTGTACATATCCAACAAACAAAAGTTATGGGTAAAAAAACACCTTTAAGATTTTTTGAGGAAAAAATGATAAAAGGTGAATAGGCCACTAGGGTTGTGGTTTCAATGATGGAAAATATTGGACCTGTTTGCTCTCAAGGGGTACCTCTCCCAAATTCATATCATCCTTTGGCTGTAGACAATAATTGGATCCAAATTTTGGAAGCCTCTACAAAATGCACGGAGAATTTGGAACATTTGGGTAAGTATAAAAATCCATCCTATACAAATTTAATTGGTTATGAAAAGATACTCTTTGGGTCTTGGGGAATAATTAAAGAGATCCATGGAGAAGAGAACTTGAGTTATTTCCTCCCCAACCTCTCGAGGATTAAAAACCTGAAGCCTCCTCCTCTAATTCCATTATCCGGGTTATGAGATGAGCATGTAGAAGAGAACTCGATATCTGGGGAAGCTATCAATATAAGTAAGGAACATGGACTACAATAAGGTATTTGAAAAACCACATGGAAGGACCCAAATCTATCCTCATACCAAGGAACAAAGATTCATTAGTGTTTTCAGGAAGGATGGAGGGAGGATTGTTTTATTTATTTATTTATGAAAAATATAAAAAATCCCCACACAGAGGAAGGAAACCATTCATGTCACTAGCACAAAACAAGCTAGTTTAGAAATCAAAGTGGAAAACAATTGTCTCTATTTGAGACTCTTACAACTAATGCCCCTAAAAATGTTCAAAAATAATTTTTCTGACCCTATATTGTCAAGGGTTTGCCAATCCCTCCAAGAAATTGGCCCTAAAAAGATAAGTGGAAGAAAAAAACCCATATCTTGTGTTTTTACAATAAATTATGATTGATGGGATAAAAAATACACATTAGATTTCCAAAATGCCCAGGAATTGGGAATTTAGTTTCATATATGCTAAAGGAAGATTGGGGGGAAATATAACTAGGTGGATTTTTTTTTTCTTTTTACCTTACTAATTCATGGGCATTCTCTACAACTATGGGGATTTATTTGTTCTCTCTGGAGCTTGGAAAAGAGCTCATATTTTGAACATATATGAACCTTATCTGGATAGGGTGGAATATATGGATAGGGTTTTAAATATGGAATGGATCCAAAGGGGTCTGGTTGTGGGTGATTTTAATTTCACTCTAGGAGAATCAAAATTGTGGGGACCAACAACACAAGTGGACTATCTAGTAGGATGTTTCATAATTTTTTTTGGAAGAAGTGGGTTTACCAAACATAGAATCAACAAATTTATCTCCAACATGGAGGAATAAAAGGAAAAGAGAAGCTTAAATTGCAAAAAGACTAGATTGATTTTTTTTTTTAATCTCAGAATCCTTTTTATGTGAAGTAATCCGAATTAAACAATGGGTTTCTTGTTGGGGGGACTCTGACCATCATCTTATTATTTTGGAAGTATCCCCAGCTCAAGGAAAACCAACCAATCCTTTCAAGATGAACCCATAATGATTAAAGGATGAGGAATTTTAAAAAAAATCAAAGAGAAATGGGAACCCTATGATGGTACATTGAAATAATCAACTCCCACTTGAGTTCACCAAAAACTGAAAAATTAAAAAAGGTGGCTATACAATGGGAAAAGAAAAAAAACTAAAATATGACATAACCCTCAAAGAAGTGGATCAAAACCTAGCTTCCTTTTATAGAAGTGAGGGGTTTGGATATATAAATTAGGAAATGAAAACTGAGAGAAAACTTCTCGAAGACAAAAATTGACATATTCTATTGGAAAAAGAAAAAGAATGGAGACTAAAAAGCAAGGGACTCTAGCTAGAGGCTGGAGATGAGAATAATGTGTTTTTTAATAAATATGCAAGCTATAAAAAGAACATTAACTCCATATGGAAGATTGAAAAGGAAGATGGTACTTCGACATCAAATTTTAAGGAGATGGTTAATGAAGGTGTAAAATATTTTTCTTCCCCGTTCAAGGACAAACCTCGAGTCAGAATTGTAGAGGTTTTAAGGTTGTCAACATCCTTTCCAAGTTTTGTAAACCCATAAGATAATGATTCTTTAATGGAGGAAGTAGGAAAAAGAGGAGATATAGATGATCCTATTTTTTTTTCCAGAAGGATTAAGATACAGGGCCAGATGGGTGGTGGAGTCATCTAGAATTTTTGGGAAAAATCATCTAGAAGAAAACTTAAGGAGGGTGGTGGAGTCATCTAGAATTTTTGGGAAAAATCTTGGTGCTTTGAACACGACCTTCATAGCATTGATACCAAAGCATGATAACTCAAAATCATTCAAAAAGTTGAGGCCCATATTCTTATGCAATTACATACACAAACTTGTATCAAAACTCATAGCAATAAGGTTTAAAACGATATTATCTAGACATATATTAGACAAACAATTTGGGTTCTTAGAGGAATGTCAAATTCATGAAGTGGTGGGAGTTGCTAAAGAATGTTTGCATTCTATCAAGGTCAAAAATATCATATTGATGGTGGTAAAAGTGGATCTATCCAAAGCTTATGATAGGGTAAGTTGGTTATACATCAGATTAATCCTTATCCACCTAGGTTTCTATCATCGGTTTATGGTTTGGGTGATTAAATGCATCACACTGGTATATTTTTCTATTCTAATAAATGGGGAAGCATATTCCCTTTTTAATCCAAAAACAATGTTAAGACATGGGCTCCCCCTTTCTTCTTTTCTCTTCCTACTAGTTGTTGATGGTCTAAGTAGATTAATAAAGGAGGCCAATAAATCTATAAATTTCAAAGGGGTAAATATTGGTGGTAATTGTAATGTAACACATTTTCTATTCATTGATGATATTCTTATTTTCTATGAAGGTTCAAGGAGAACAACTGAGAATCTCAAAGAGACAATAGATCTTTTTTGTATGGCCACAAGTAAGAAAATAAACCCGACTTAGTCAATATCTTTTTGGGGTATTAATGAGGTAGGAAAAAACTTCATTGTTCAAATGTTTCCTTACAACTTGGTTGATGTTGATGCAGGTTTAAAGTATCTTGGATGTAAACTAAATCCAAATCTATATAAAATTTGTGATTTGCAATGGATGACAGCTAAAGTGGAGGAAAAATTGAATACCTAGTGTGATTGATGGCTATCCAGAGGAGATTGTTTGGTGCTTGCTAAAGTGGTACCGGAAGTGATTTCGGTCTATTGGATGTCCCTTGCATGGATTCTAAAAGGAGTATTGGAAAGAATTAGGTGCATTTGCTAAAAGTTCATTTGTTCAAAAGAATAAGGGAAAAAAAGGATTGGTACAAATAGCTTGGAAAAAAGTTATCTCTACCTAAGGACAAAGGAAGATGGGGCCTTAAAATTATTTTTATGTTTTTAAAGGAATTAGTAGCTAAGAATGTGTGGTGCTTATTTCAAGGATAAAGGTTACGGGTTCAAGTCACAAAGGAAAAGTATATCTCCTCAGACTTAGTAGAGGAATGGGTTAGAAGAACTGTGAAAAAATTACAAAATGCATCAATAATATGGAAATCAATCCTTTCAACCTTCTCGCTAGTTGGAAATTGGTTAGTGTGGTGAGTTGGGAAAGGGTATAAAATCCAAATTGGACTGGATCCTTGGGTTGGAAGCAAAGGTTTCATAGGTTACCTCCTCAAATGATAAGAGACTTAAGAAGAATATGGTACTATATTCTAAGCAAAGAACTCCTTGGCAACAACATTGAAAAACCTAGAGGGATATTGGTGTAGAGGAAGATGATTCTTTTATATGGAAGAGATATGTAGATTACTTAAAAAATATCTTTGTCAAGATAAGAGATGAGTAAGATCAACTTATTTGGTCCCAAAATCCAACTGCTGAATATTTCCAAAAAATGGAGATAAGACCTTAGTTGTTGAAGGAAGAGAGGATATTAAGGAGTGGCAAGGGAAAGTTGTTTGGAAGCTCAAGAGTCCATAAAAATCTAAAAAAATTATGTGGTTGATTTTGAATAATAAAACTCTCACCTGAGACAATTTTCAAAAAGAAACTCTGGGGGACTTGGTTGGTGTTGTCTATGCTAGTTAGAGAAGAAAAAAATTATCACATCTTCATGTCGTTCCCTTTTACAAAACATGTTTGGAATGAGGTGGAATGTATGATTGGTTTAAAAAATGTATGGGTTGGAAATGATATTGAGGAGGCATTTAGGAGATGGTGCACAAATAAAGAAACTAGAAGGTTCAAAGCACTCCTAATAAATGTTGCTTGGGGAATATGGTTGGCCAAAAACCTGATATTGTTTGAGGATGAGGAAAAGTTACCTTTGAAATGTGTTTTACAATCACTAATCATTATATCTACCTTTCCCTAGATTCTGGATAAGAAAGTTGTACATCAGTCTAAAGAAGTTGATCTCAATAAGGAAATATAATGGGATTACTTCGACGGTGCCTCCCAAGGGACCCCTCCAAGGGGGGGTGCTAGAGGGATAATCTACTTATCGATGCATCAAAATATATCTTTTAAATCAAGTGCAGTTCATGGAACCAATAATTATAATGATATTTTGGCACTTAAACTGGTTTGAATGTTGGCACGAGAATATGGAGTAAAGCAAATCCAAATATCTGGGAATCTGTGTTTGGTTATTCAGTGGATGAGATAAGAAAATAAATTAAGGAATTTCACTCTCCATCCTTTATTTACTAATATTAGTTCACTTCAAGTTGTTTCCTCTCATATCATGTATGCACATGCATACATAGAAAATAACATAATAGTAGATGAATTATAAAAGGAAGGCAAAGGTTTGGATCGAGGGGCCTGGTTTATATTAGAAACAATAATGGCTTTTATTTTGATTATACTCATGGGCCTTGGATATAATTACTTCACAGTTTTTATGTGACTATAGAGGATGTTTCTAGGACTTGAATGCACCTTGTCTGATGTACAAAGAG
>JZKD02S0116496.1:174640-243946 GCA_000966675.3 Picea glauca | reverse complement strand
GGGGAACGTAAATCTAACCGTTCATTCCAAATTTCATACACACCTCCACCACCTTTCCACCCACACTTCTTTTAACTAAGATACAGTATTCTTTCTGCAAACCACGTTCGAGCTTATTGCATCTCTGATTTAGGTGATAGTTTCTCCTCCTACGTGCCTATTAGACTCTCAAGAAACATCATGGAAGGATTAGCTGTGAGATATGAACCTGCAACTCTGGACAATTTGCTGCTACACCCAGAGGCCTACCAAATATTTCTTCAGGCCGGCTGGATATCGTATTTTAAGAAGTTGAAAGAGTTTAGTGAGGACGAGGTATTGGAGTTTAGTCAAAATCTTACTGAAGGGTATTCAATGGTGAATGGGGCAAGGATTCTAGTAACAGAGGCAAGAATTGATGCTGTAACAGGGTTGCCAAGAACGGGAGACCGATGGTTTAACAGAAAAACACATCTTCCGGATGCACATAAAGGGTTCCTTGTCAACACTGAGCGAGTTCAGACCAAGGGCAGAGGTGTAGATGTCAATTCCTTACCAGAGACATGGGGGAAAGTTGTGGAATTTCTTAAAAGGTACATTACCTGCAAAGGCCGATACCAAGTTGTTTATTTTTCTTATTTCATCTTATTATCACATCTGTGACATTAGAAATTGACAAACATTCCTTATTTTCTCCTACAATCATTGTATAACATGGCCCATTTTGTAAAAAAATCCAAGAGCCCCAAGAACTACGTTTCTAATCACAGACTCATTGACCTATTAATTCGCAGAGGTATGGGCATTTCCAATAACCCATTACCTGCTGCAGCAGACCAGCCACAGTCTGTAAATCCAGAAAGGATTGCACCAGTCCTTGAAACTGCAACCCATGGACCTCTTCCAGAGCCTCTACCCTCAGTTGCAACAACAATCCAAACGTCTATTGTCACTGTTTGCATGACGACTTAGAAAAGCAACCGTGTAACCCAAAGCCATCCTGGCACCAAACAGACAAGCCTCGATGACTTTGCATCACAACAGCCTGTAGCGGTGGACGAACAAATAGAGGAAGAACCAACCACTCGACCAAAACATGTGTCACAACACTTGGCTGCAACACCGATTATTGAAATCCAACCCCCTGCCTCTGACAAGAAAAACCATGCTCCTACCTCTGCATTACCTAAAAAGTGAGCAAGGATAACACGGTCCACTATAACATCAATACCTCTTACCCCCTCTGCTGTGGCACCAACTATCACACAGACCCCTCCTATTGCTGCTGCAATCACACATGACTCTCCTATTACTGCTACAACCAATCAAGAACCTACTAGCATTACTTGTGCATCTTCGTAGAAAAGGAAACGTCCATTCAAAGGAAAACCTCGGAGATCCATTGATCAAATTAGATCAACATCAAATCAAAACCCCTTGGATGTTGCGACAGAGAATTCTATAGGGGTACAAATACCAGGGTTTACTTTACACAATGTTGAACCTTGATGACAACACGGTTCTCAGTGAAGTAAGGTACACAGGTCAAAGTTGCCCAAAGGACCATGTGCGAAGCTACGAAGAGGCCTAGAGTGACATCCCTTGAGAACAATGGGTGCATAGATTCATTAACACACTTGACACAACCCCTATGAATTGGTACCTTCAAGCGGAGCTACGCCTCATCACTACAGATTGGGAAGGTATGATTCAGAACTTTGTAACCACCTTTTTCTTTGAAAGTGAATATCCTTCAATAGACCAAGCATTGCAGATCGTGAGACAGAAGGTATTCAAGGTGGCATCCAACCTCCCTATGGAACAAGAAAAGGACTAATGGACTGCACCTCTCCAGAAATTGCAGAGCTATTACAACATCAATGCCAATGATGATGACAATCCCAAGAAGGTAAACATCACTAAAAAATAAGGCCAAAGAGATGTGGAAGGACCAGGAGTTGAGCTACCATTTAATGGTCAGCCCATCAAGATCAAAAAGGTCAACATTGGGACAGAGGAGACACCGAAACTTGCCAATGTTAGAGATTACCGGGATGCTGGCACCATTGATAAGATTACATAATTGTTGCATGAATATCAAGATTTTTTTCCAACCAAGTTCATTGATATGAAGGGTATCAAAGGACCTATGGGAGAGATGAAAATACCATTGAAACCAGATGCAAGGCTATTCAAGCAAAGACCCTATAGATTGAACCCGAAATACAAGGAAAAAGTGAAGATTGAGCTCGAGAGAATGTTGGAAGCAGTGATTATTGAACCTGTTGAAGAGTCGAAGTGGATCAGCCCTATGGTAGTACAAGACAAGAAGAAAGGAGAAATCAGGATATGTGTGGACCTCAGGAAGTTGAATGATGCCAATCTGCATGATTCTTTCCCTACACCTTTCACTGATGAAGTATTAGACAACATGGGAGGCCAGGAGGTATATTCTTTTACAGATGTCTTTTCAGGATACCATCAGATCCAGATTGCCAAGGAGGACCGCCACGAGACTACATTTTCCACAGAATGGGGATCCTACCAATATACAGTAATTCCCTTCGGACTGAAGAATGCCCCAGCCATCTTTTCCAGGGTAGTGGTCGAAGCATTCAAAGAATTTTTGCATAAATTTTTAGAAGCCTATTTTGATGACTGGACTGTGTTTAGTTTGTTGAAAAATCATATTGAATGTCTAAGGCTAATGCTAGATAAATGCAGGCAGTGTAAAATTTCTTTAAATATGAAGAAGTGCATCTTCTTCTCACCATTTGGAGTACTATTAGGCCATATTGTATGCAAGCAGGGATTGCTAGTTGATCCATCAAATATTGCAACTATATTTGATTTGCCACCACCTACTTCAGTCAAACAACTGCACACTACGCTAGGACATACTGGCTATTACAATAAATTTATGAAAGGCTATGCTCAAATCACATCACTGATGGAGAAGCTATTGAAGAAGGACTGTCAGTTCAGCTGGACAGACGAATGCCAACAGAGCTTTGACACAATGAAACATAAGATGGTCACTGCACCCATTCTGGTTTTTCCAAATTGGAACAAGGAATTTCATGTGCATGTCGATGCATCTTCTATTGCATTAAGAGTAGTAATGGCACAGCCTGGAGAAGGGGATATCGACCATTCGTTAACTTTCACTAGCAGGAAGCTATCTATAGCCAAAATTAACGATACCACTACAGAAAGAGAAGGATTATCCATGATGTACGCGCTGCAAAAATTCCGACACTACTTGTTGGGAGGAAACTTTAAAATGTTCACAGATCACTCTGCGCTGAAGTACCTAGTCAACAAGCCAGTGTTGGGGGTGCGGATATGCATATGGATTCTATGATTTTGAAATCACAGTTAAGCCAGGAAGAATGAATAAGGGTCCTGACCACTTGTTGAGGTTGGAACATGGTGAAGAAACTACCAATTTGGAGGATACACTGCCATATGCACAACTGCTCACAATTAAGAAGATTGATGACCACTTCGCAGACATAGTCCAGTTCCTGTCAACAAGAATGACACTTAGTGAGTATAAAATTCCCTAGAAGAAATAGCTCATGGTGCACGCTGTAGACTTTTCACTTATAACTAGTCAGCTATAAAAACTGGGACCTGATGAGATACTAAAAAGATGAATTATGGAGACAAAGAGACCATTGATCCTTGTCTCCATAAGGCCAACGACTATGCAGAATGTCCTGTGAGTTGGCCTTTGGTGGCCTACCTTACACAAGGATGCTAAGGATCATGCTAGAGCCTGTTATGTATGCCATAGATTTAGGAAACCAACCAGACGAGATGAAATGCCATTAACACCTTAGATGAATCTACAAGCATTTGAAAAGGGGGCCATTGACTTCGTGGGACCTATAAACCCACCATGGAAATGCACAAGAGCAAGGTATATCATTACTACGATAGAATACTTAACTAGATGGGCTGAGGCCAGAGCAGTCAAGGACTGTAGTGCAACTACAACTACACATTTTATATTTGATGACATAATAACCAGGTTTTGATGCCCCAAAATCCTTATGAGTGATCAAGGCACACATTTCATCAATAATATAGTTGAAGCCCTGACTGAAGAATTTGCAGTCCACCATCAGAAGAGCACACCTTACCATCCACAAGCGAATGGAACAGTTGAAGAATTCAATAAGATCTTGGAGACAACATTGACAAAAAATTATAGTGTAAATAGGGACAACTGGGATCTAAGAGTACCTGTAGTACTATGGGCCTATAGAACCACTTGCAAGAAATTAACAATGCAGACCCCTTTCAAGTTGGTTTATGGTCTTGAAGTTGTTGTCCTGATGGAATATTTGGTACCAAGCTTAAGGATTGCTGCGTTTACAAACATGGATGATATTGGCACTGTTCACGAGAGGCTTGCACAGTTGGTTGAACTGGAAGAAGACAGATTCATTGCTGGGTTCCATCAGGAAGTTCAGAAGGAAAGAGAGAAGGCCTATCATGACAGACACATAAAGAAGAAGGCGTTCAAGCAAGGTGACTTAGTGTTGGTGTATGACAGTAAATTTATAAAACACCCTGGGAAGTTCATAATGCATTGGCTAGGACCATATGATATTGCCTATGTTATATAAGGAGGAGCTGCGCAACTGAAGACATTGAATGGAAAATGGAAGGAACGATTGGTGAATGGAAGTCGACTGAAGTTGTATTATGACAACCAACTGCCTCACAAATCTCAGTATAAGCAAGGAGAAAAGGGTCTAGGTACTAGGTGCAGTTGGAACTAGGTACCAGACATATAAAAGACAGTCCGCACAAGAAGGGAGAGGAGGGACAAAGCAGAAAGCAAAGACTGCACTGCGCAGTTCAAGTCTAAGAAAAACAGAGGAACCAGATCCGAAGTGCCTCAGGATGAGTCATAGGTGAGTGTTGGGGGCCTGTTGGCCCTTGGTTATGGAAGGAAGCGAAGTACAAGGAAGAAAAGTTAAAAAGTGAACTTCGTGGGAGACACAGTGACTGTCACTGGGTCGAAGTGAGAAGAAGAGCATAAAATATGGAGCGAAGTGCGGAAAAGCAAGCCGTTGGACGAGGAGATCAAGGATGACAGATCAACAAGGAAGATGGATTGAGGACAACTCATAAAGTGGAAAAATCCACCGTTGGATGCTTTGGAGCACCGTGCGAGAAGGAAGGGAAGGTAAGCTGGAAAAGCCCAGAAAAAGCAGGTCAAGTTGACCTAGGGTTTTAGACACCTAGGGTTTTGGTATCTAGGGTTTTGGCACTTAGTTTTCGGCCTAAGGTTGTCGGTGAGGTCTTGTAATGAATAAATAAAGGTCAAGAGGACCTGGGTCAGGTTGGTCATTGAGTTTTGACATGATATTGTTGTTGATTCAACTCTATTGTGGGAGAGATTATTGTATTGAGGGAGAGAAGTGCTGAGAGAGAGAGAGAGCGTTCTGGTATTGTAAGATCTTCAGCTGTGTGCGGAGATCAAGTCTTGCAGCTGGGTGTGCAGGAGAGGGGAGAGAAAGAGAGAGAAGAAAGAAGATCTGCTAGATGAGAGTGAAGACAAGAACTGTATGCTTTACCTTAATAAATCATAAGCACAGTTCTATGGACATAGCCCTAGAGGGAGGGTGAACCACATATATCTTGCGTTGTGTATGTGTGATTGATGCTTTGATCTCTGTTGCTGTTATCTTGTTATTTATATTGTTGTGTTAGATCAGATCTATAACTGTGCAAGATAGATCTAGTTTGATAAGTGATAGGTGCATATTGTGTTGTTGTTCCACTAGATCCACTTGATATTCCCCTGGTTGTAGACATCTCTGTCCTACAACCCCCTCATAGCTGCTTCGGGTGAGACTACATCTGCTTCAAAGGTGTTGCCGAAAGGGCTAGTAGCTAGCGCTTGTTGGTGTGCTCTTGGAGTGAACCTCGGGTCTACCCCTGTGCCAACAGTTATCGAATGGATCTAGATTTTTTTATTATGTATATTTGGTGTGTACATAAGTTTGGGTGGATTCTCTTCATATCTATATAGTTCAAAGTGAAAGCATTACTGCAATTTCTTAGGAACTCAATGAATTATTTCTTTTGTGGCTCAGACAGTCCCCGATTAATGTTCAAAAACTTCTCAGACAATTTATTTGCATATCTGCAAATATACTTCAATAATACCAAGAATAAACCATAAACCATTCACCATAATATGAACACAAGAAAAAGAGAAAACCCTTGAGGTAGGGTAACACCATATATTAATCCTTATGGAAGGATAAAACTCCTCAAGAATTGCTTGCTTGTACAATCACAATATTCTTCACTATGCTTCATTACATTGCTTACACTTCTTTATATAGCTCTCTCTATCTCCTAGGAACCTTCTAAAGAGCCTTCTCACATTTATTACATCCAACTACCATAGTGGGCATTTATTAATATAGTGGACCTAGTCCACCTTACATTGAATGACCACATTCTCATATATTAAATGAATTCCACTAATAATACATAACCCCATTCCCATTGGGTACCTCCCTAGGTACCCCATATTACCTCCCTAGGTATACTACAAATTTCTTCTTTGTAAACACTTGACTTCTTTGACCTTTTGGGGCTTCTATCCAACTCATGAGGGTCCTCCAACTTCGTTAGGCCATAACTCTCAAACCATGAGGAGTTATGTGACGTTCCACATACCACCGAAATTGGGATGACAAGAACCATACATATAGGATGGTTTCATTGAAAAATTAACTGATCTTCATCTCATTATTCCACAACTAAGCATGGGTTCTCTAACCATACTTCTAGGATAACTCAACCACAAAACATCTTCCCGTGAGGGATTTAACCATAAGGGGGATACTTTGGATTTCATCCATTTTTACTTCCTATCAACCATGACAAGAAAATAATGAGTCATCTTTACATCAATCCAACTGGAATAACCCATGACAATACATCGCTATGACATTGTCCCTTTATCATTGATTCTATGCATGACCACATGTTCCAACGATCAATACGTTCATGCATCCATCCATCTATGCATCATATGCATGACATCATTTATCAATGAATTCACTTGACATCCATTCAATTACAACAACGACAATACATACTTCATCAATATACTATGACACAACATTGTTCCTTTGACATCAATGACAATATGATCCAACAACATCTTTGTAACCCATTTTTGTTTCTCTTTTGAAGATCATTGTTTCTCTAAGAAGTAATTCAAACTATTATGATCTGTTTTTACTTTGAAGTGTCTTCCTATTAGGTAAGGACATCATTTTTGAACTACATGTACTATGGGCAACATTTCTTCTTCATAAATGGGTTTGACTACGTCTTTTCCTTTAAGTTGGTGTTGGAAAGTTGGTTTTCATTGATGTCAACAAGTAGTGGTTGTCATTGATGTCAACATAAGAGATGGGTGTATTTGGAGGAGTCTCCAAAGTGGCCCCCTTATGGCGTAGCTCTAAGCATGGCCTTCATGGGAAGACGCTTTGAAGAAATATACAAGAATCCCTATAGGTGTGGTCATGAAGCCCAAAGTTGTTTGAGAAATAAGGACATGAAGGAAAATAACAAATTCATAGATGAATAGTCCTTGTTGTGCTATTTCCAGTGATAGGTGGTATTCCATGTGGTTCCTCACGGTTGAGGAGTTATGAGGTCATGAAGTTGGAAGCCCCAAAGATAGGTTACAAAGCCCCTAGTTGGTTACAAGTAAATTAATGAAAGGGTTAAGTGGTTGTAACAAGAAACCCCTAAAATAAGGAAATAAGTTACTTAGAAAAAGTATAAATACCCCTCAAGGAGTATTTCATAAGTACAATTCACACACACCTCTATTGATTATCTATCTTGTGAATAACTTTTGGTCTATTGGCGAATCTGAGGTTGAGTCTGAGGTAGAAAGTATGAAGTTGCGAAGGAAGGTCGAAGGTGAAAGTCTCAGAGTTGCATAAATTGTGAGTAACCCTAGTTTATGAGGCATCTGTGGGTTGCAGGTTAGAAGGGCGCGAATGTACACAGGATATAATAGAGAAAAGCGTGGATATCTATGGGTACAAGTGAAGGACGTCACAAATCTATGAAAATCTCATGAAAGGGTTTGAAGAGTTGCTTGTACTAGATTGTTGATGCCTAGGTTGGTTTACTTATCTGTTATTTGATACAACAAAGTGTCTATAGAATCATAGGTATGTTCTTTATGTGTGTTTATCATGTATGATATGACACATGCTTGAGGCATGTTTTGGAGGCCCCTTTTAGTTTATGGTTGCATATGGTTGAGTTCCATGTTTTAGTGTCATTGATACATGCTTGGGACATATCCTTGGTATATTTTATATGGTTTTTATGGTTAATTGTTAGAGGCACATATTTGTGATAATGGTATATATTCGAGGCATATATTATGGTATATGGTATGATGCATCCTCGAGGTACATTGTGGTACATGGTTTGGATACTTGATGTTGATATGGTCTATATGAGCAGATCTGGTTGATATATTAGTGACAGGTTTTGGTATATCATAGGTTGATAGTACAATGATAGTTACATGATGATTATTTAGTGACAATGATAGGTTGAGTGACATGATACAGGTTGATTATCAGTGGAAGTGACAATATACATGGTAGTGACAATGTAGTCTACATTTATATTTCAGGGTGGAAGGATGGGGAAAGGAAAGGGGGTCGTAGCCTCCTTGCAATAGGTACTGAAGAACATAGGGAGTTGGTGCTTCCTTCAGGTTGGAGCCTGAGAATCAGGGGGTTGTAGCCTCCTTCTAGTTGGATCCAAAGAATTCATAGAGTTGTTGCTTCCTTCAGGTTAGAGCCTATAAATAGGGGGTCGTATCCTCCTTCTAGTTGTAGCTGGAGAATTGGGAAGTTGGTGCTTCTAATGAATGCATTATTTTGATATATAAGAAAATAATTATGTGGTTTTCTCCCATTTGGGTTTCCATGAAATTATGGTGTACTATGTTTATGTGGATGTCTATTATTCTCTGTTGATTTATACTGCTCATGATATGTTGATGATATACTACTGATGATGTTAATGATTATATATTATGCTTAAAAGTGATAATAAAGTGCTCATATTGATTCACCCCCTCTCAATATTCCAACAATTGGTAACAGAGAAGGTCCTTCAAGAAACAATTTAACCACTCGAAGGAGATCATAGAATACACTAAGATTAGAGCACCAAGGTTTGATGGCCATAACTATTCCTTTTGGAACAAAAGGATGAAAACCTTCTTATAGCCACATGGATTTTATGTTTGGTATTCAACAATAAACAAATATGCAACACCAACCACTCCCCCAATTGACAAAGATGGAAAGAAACTCAATGAAAACAACTCAAAGGATAAAGGCACCATTCTGAGTAGTCTGGATGATTCTGTATTTTTCAAAGTTATGCATTGCAAGATCTCAAAGGATATTTGGGATAAACTTCAAAATATTTACAAATGAGATACCAAAGTCAAGGGAGCTAAGCTTCAAATCCTTACAACTAAGTTTGAGAAACTAAAGATGAAAGAAGATGAAGACATTGCATCCTACTTTCTACGAGTTGATGGAAAAATGAACACTCTCAGAGGAATGGGAGAATAATTTGATGATTCAGTGGTCATTCAAAAGGTTCTAAGATGTCTACTTATGAGATTTGATCCTAAGATATCATCCCTGGAAGAAAGAAAAGATATTGACAATTTGAACATGAATGAACTACATGGAATTTTCACAGCTTATGAAATGAGGATAGAACAAGAAAACCCAGCCATGAAGGAAGCAACGTTCAAGGCATCCAAGAAGATGAAGAAGTAGAGAAATAAAAAGTCAAAACTAGATTGCAACTGCAACGATGAGTTAGAGGAAGATGAAGACGTGACAAACTTCGTAAGGAAGTTAAAAAGAGGAATCGATAAGTACAAAGGTATGCTTCCATTGAAATGTTTTAATTGTGATGGTATTGATAATTTTTCTTCTAAATTTCCTTATGATAATAATAAAGGTAGCGATGAAGAAGAATATCCTAAGAAGAAAAATAAAAATAAAAAAGGAGACAAGAGAAGGAACATGACGAGGATGATGATAGTGACAAGGATTTAGAAAGAGTTATCCTCATGGTAGTAGAATATGAGGAAGAAGATTCTGAATATTCCGAAGAAGAAGGCGAAGTCGATCTCATAGAAGAATTAATCAGTGCCTTAGAAGAACTAGGGAAAGAAAGAAATAAAATCAAGTCACTCAAGACAGAGTTAAAGAATAAAGAAGGATCTCAAAATTCCAACTTAGAAGAAGTCGAGTAGATAATCACGAAGTTAAAAATCCAAGTCTAAGAAGAAAGAATGATTGAAGAAACACTCAGAAGTCAGTTAGAATAAAAGGAGAAGATGATTGAAAGCTTGGAAGCATAAATGTTTTCCTTAAGAAAATATCTCCATAAGAAAGATATGCAACAGAATAGCACCAAATTATTGGATGAGATCATCAAAATTCAAAGGCCGTAATATGACAGATCAAGGATGTGACACAACCAGATGCAGATTGAGAAAGGATCGAGCTCCAAGACGATAGAACATGAAGCAGAACAAAGAACCTATGCATAAATAGTCAGAGGTACTCAGGAATAAAATCACAGAGGAAATGGACCACCTATAAGATTCATAACACATAAACAACAATCAACAACATCTCAAGAAGAGAAAGGACTCATAAGAGAAACACCATTCATAAGATCCCCCACATCCAGGTATCAAATTATTTTTCTTGGTTTATGCTATTATTGTCACAATTTTGGTCACAAAGTTACAAACTGCAGATCCTATGCCAAGAACATAAGAAACTATGAAGGCCATTCAAACAACAGTTATATCAGAAAGTCACATGAAGCACAAAACACGAATCACAACAGTTTTGGCTCATTAATCAATGGGATAGAGTGCTACAAGTGCAAAAATTTTAGACACATGGCCAGATATTGTAGACTATCTGTTCCTCCAAGAGAATCAAAGCAAAATATCAACAGTCACAAATAGGAATCACAAAGGATATGGAGAAGGAAGCAAGATCAATTCAACACTAAAGAATGCTTGCTTGATTTATAAGCTCAACACAAGAAAAGTGGGTGGTATGTTGACAATGATTGTTCGAAGCATATGAGAGGTGCCAAGAACATGTTTCTGACACTGAAAAAAGGAATGAGATGGAGTAGTTTCATTTGGAAATGATAACTCAACCATAATTATAGGAAGAGGTACAATCAATCTCAGAGGCAAATATTCCAAGGAAACAAATGTTCTACTAGTCGAAGATATGAAGCACAATATTCTAAGTGTAAGTCAAATGTGTGATCAATGACACAAACTTTTGTTTGATTCAGAAAATTGTGATATAAGGAAAGAAGGATCATGAAAGTTGGTGGCTACAACTAGAAGAACTCCAAACAACATATATGTCCTGAATGAAATTGGAAAGGAAAGATGTTGCTTAGGAAAGGAAATGAAATTTGGCTCTGGCACAAGAGACTGGATCACATGAATTTTGATAACCTTGTCAAAATCAACAGAAAGGAAGTAGTGAAAGAAATTCCCTAGATCTCAAAGCCAAAAAATAATCTATGTGAGCATTGTCTACAAGGAAAACAAACCAGGACCAAGGTCAAATCAAAAGAGTACTCCACAAAAAATCCATTGGAGATTGTACACACTGACATGTGTGGACCAACATGAACAAAGGGATTAAATGGTGAACAATAATTTATGCTACTGGTTGATGACTACACAAGAATGGCTACAATTTTCTTTCTCAGGAAGAAATCAAAGGCATTCAAACACTTCAAGATATACAAAGATATGGTTTAAACCGAGATGAAATTGAAAATCAAGTGTTTGAGATCCGACAATGAAGGAGAATTTACATCAAAGGAATTCATAGATTTTTGTGGTGAACAAGGAATAAAGAGACAATTCTCGGCAACCATGACACCTCAATAAAATGGAGTTGTCGAAAGGAAGAACCGAACAATACATGAAATGGCTAGAACCATGTATAAATATTCCAAGTTGAGTGACATCTTTTGGGCACAAGCAACACATAAAACCATTCACATCTTGAACAAAGGAATGCTAATAAGTAACAGTGATAAGACTCCCTACAAGTTATGGAAAGGAAGATCAACAAACGTGAAGCATCTCAGAGTATTTGGAAGCAAATGTTATATTAAAAGAGAAGATGGCAGGCTTGGAAAATTTGATTCTTGAGTTGATAATGGCATACTATTTGGGTATCCAAGAAAAATAAAAGAATATAAATGTTTCAATCCAAGACTCAACAAAATCATGGAAAACACCAATGTAACGATTGATGATACAGATGTACGAAAGGGAAAATAAGGAAGTAAAGATTCAGAAGTGCAGGATGCCAAAGAAGATCTGAAAGAAGAAGAAGCAAAATAAAAATTAGAAGAAGGAAAGCAGATATAAGTAGAACAAGAGAAATATGAGTAGCATATACCTCCTAAGACACCTAGCCGACGAGTATAGAAAAATCATCCACTGAAAAAAATTGTTTGGAATAAAGATGCAGGAGTTGAAACCCGAAGAAGAATACTTCCACCAGAACAACACCACCTAGCATTATTATCTATAGTTGAACCAAGAATTTTTGAAGAGGCCAACAAAGATGAACACTGAATCAAGGCTATGGATGGAGAATTGGATCAGATAGAGAAGAATGAAACATGGGAATTGGTTCCAAGACTGATGAACACAAACATGATTGGTACAAAGTGGGTTTTCTGAAACAAACTAAATGAGGATGGACAAATAACCAGAAACAAAGCAAGATTAATATGCAAAAGATACACTCAGATTGAAGGTATATATTTTGAAGATACCTTTGCACCAGTTTCCAAGGATGGAAGCAATCATATTGACTTAGCCTATGAATGTTCCAAAAGAATCAAGGTATATCATATGGATATTACGTCAACCTTTCTTAATGGATAATTAGAAGAAGAAGTCTACATCGAACAACCAGAAGGGTTTCTACTGTTAGAAAGAGAACATTTTGTTTGCAGATTGAAGAAAGCGTTGTATGGAATCAAGCAAGCCCCCAGAGCATGGTATTCAATATTAGACATGTATCTACAACAACAAGGATTTAGGAAGGGTAATGCAGACACCAATATCTACATAAAAGTGGATTTGGACAATATATTGATAATTGAAGTTTATGTAGATGACAACATATTTGGAAGTGATGATGACATGATGAGTCAAAAGTTTTCCCGAGATATGAAAAATGAGTTCGAAATGTCTTTGCTTGGTGAGTTGAATTTATTTTTGGGATTATAGACATGTCAATGTGATAAATGTATTTTCATCTCTAAGACCGAGTATATCAGAGAAATGCTAAAGAAGTTTGGAATGAAAGATTATAAACCCATGAGTACTCCTATGCAGACGAGTTGCAATTTGAGCAAGGAAGATGAATCTAAGGATAAAGATCAGAGACTCTACAGATCGATGAATGGAAGCTTACTCTATGTGACAACGTCAATACCATATGTGATTCAAGCAATTGGACAGGTTGCGATATTTCAAGCAACATCAAAAGAAACACATGTTATGGAAATAAATAAAATATTCAAATATCTCAAGGCAATAAAATATTTTGGATTATGGTATCCAAAAGGGAATGATCTATCTTTGTTCACCTACACATATGCAAATTGGGCAGGTAGCATTGCCGATAGAAGAAGCACAAGTGGAGCACTTTCTATATGGGTGAGTGTCTGGTATCATGGCTAAGTAAGAAACAATCATCCGTATCTTTGTCCACGATAAAATAAGAATATATTACAGCGAAAACATGTTGCACTCAAGTTCTTTGGATGAAGTAGACCTTGCAGGATATACAGGTGGAATATGATGAGACTATTTCTATACTCTGTGATAACAACAATGCTATTAATATCTCTGAGAATCCAATAATGCATTCCAAGATGAAGCACATTCCGATCAAGTTTCACTTTCTACAGGAACATGTTATAGAGAAGAACATCAATATAGAGTACAATGGGACAAAAGAGAAGATTACAAATATCTTCACCAAACCTCTTCTGAGGGAAATATTTGAGTATCTTTGACAAAAACTTGGAGTAGTTTCTGCCCCACAATGATTCACACAACATCAAGATAGGGGGAGAGTAGCAGAAGACATAAATAATCCAAGTAAAGTATCTTTTGAAATCTTTTCATATACATAATATATTTACATGAAGAAGCACCATGAAGAGAAAGTATAGGTTTGTTGGCAGGGGGAGCAACCCAAGGAGAATTACCCTTTACCATTGATGTCAAAGAGGGAGAGAGAAAACAAAGGCATGGAAATGGAGAGAAAGAAAAGATGCATAAATATAGGGGGAGAATTGGTCACATGGGGAGTGATGGTCACAGGGGGAGCATGAGAAGGATAATGAATGTTCCCATGCCATCAATGTTGCCATCAATTCCAAAGGGGGAGATTGTTGGACAATTGGTTTTCATTGATGTCAACAAGATGTAACACACCCGACCCCTAAGTACCCTTTTTTAGGGATGGGGCACCAAAATTACACCTTCCTTAATCATATCAAATTATCTTCTTCTCATCAAGAGCTATCTAACAACTACTACCATGCTCGAATCTGAGCTCTGGATTGGGAGTTACGCCCTTCCAAAGCTCTTCAGTCATTATTGGTCAAGGGTCACATGGTGCCCATGTGGGTTCGTCTCATTCATACCATCCCAAGTTTCCCCGAAGTCCTGGAGCCTTCTATTGCTCCTACATATATGGTGGAAATCCATCCACCATTAAATCCACCAACGAAACTTCATCCTCGTTTAACGTACAAGGTTATGGAATTCCAAATTCGACACTTCAACGTTGAATGCCCCTTTTTATTTCTACACACATATCCTCCGGAGTCTCAAAATCCTAAACTCTCAAAGGACCCCGAAACCCCGGGAGTTCTGAAGCCCCAGACTCCCGAAGGGTCCACTCTTACACGTGATGGCACATTAAATGTAGAGGCAAGGAGATGTGGGTCCAAGTACTCCACCCGGTATTAGGCCAAGCGAGTATATGCTAGGGGGGATGACACATGACAAGGCATAGATGACACATGGCCCCATCAATCGTTGCCGCATGTCACATTTTAATGGGAACATAGGGTCTGTGAAAACCATGAATCAAGGTGACATGTGGCACATCTAACGTGGCTTTAGATCACCCTGGGTGATGTCAGTGTGCCACATCACTCCGGAATGACAACGTTCCAACGCCCCTTATATCCCACAGTTGAGACAGGTCCACATTGGTCCCCATATCCACAACCTTGTTTTCTTTGCGACTTTGGCATTCGACGATTCCACCCGTTTAGTACTATTTTCCCATCAGAGTAGGTAAATGTCGAACTGACTAGAGTCTAGATCCAATGGTTGAGGGAGATCCCAAAGCATCCTCAGATCGACAGTCCATGTTACTTTACGAGTTCAATGTTCGAAGGTTCTGACTGTTTAATGCCCTTTCTCTCCTCGAGTACGACTTCGCCAGAGTGCTACACACTATCCTTCTACTAGTTGATCGGATGGTTGGGAGAAGTTCTCAATGGACTCCTGAGATCAACGACTCACAACTCTAGCTCAAAGGTCCCTTGGTCTCACTAATATGCCACTCCTAGAGGGACACCTGTCAACCCAAAACACATGGGAAAAATGCGTGTCACATGCCTCAGGTCACTAAAATCTCTTTACTATGTCACGAGGCCATCAAACATGGAATCACTGTTTCTTGACACGTGGACCCCCACGTGATTTCGACATGACATTCACACCCGTACGATCAAATGGTCGAGAGGGGTCCCGAAGGATCATTAGATTGATGGCCCACATTACTTCGTGACTTTGACATTCATAGGTTTTGGTGTTATAACACCTATGTTCTCCCGAAGTGGTAAACACCAGGATGACCACGACGTAGATCCAACTATCAGTGGAGATCCTGAATACCCTCAGATATACAACTCACATTACTTCGAGACTGAGAAGATGATTTGGGTTTATCAAGGGGAAAAATCCCATGATTACGGGTAATTGACTGCCAGTCGCCAATCATCCGTCAAGTTATTGGTCCGACAGGTCGCCTTCGACAAATTTGGACATTGCAGTGTTTATTCGCTCCAGAGCTCCGGAGTCTTAGAGTCTCAAAAAAATTAACTCCTTTTTGAGTGTAGTGAAGGGTTCCATGGACCTGGTGTTACCAGGAATATCTCTCTATGGCTAGGGGTAAACCACAACAGATGGAAATGACTGTAGAAATCAACTCTATTCCCAAGTATGATGTATAAACAAATATGCTAGCAAGACAAGATAAAAGGCCTACCTCATCCAGACGTTCAATGAAGTCCACTGTTGAGCACTTGAGCCAAAGCAATATACCTGCAACTAGTTCTCAACAACCAAGAAAAGAAAGCATATGGTGATAATATATGATGTTAGCACATTCAATAGCATAATCCATTAATATACATAACAAATACGCCCATGGAATAATAATTGAAATACTTTCAAGATATCAATTGGATGGGAAAAGAGTATTTTTATTAATATATGATCAACAAAAGTTAAAAATTTACAGACTTCCGTGTCGGCACGGTTCGAAATTGAGAAACTAAGTTCCTTCCAGTTGGGCCTCCACCACTTCAATCCTCCACCAAAGGCAGGCTCATAGAAGAGAGACAATGAAGTTCTCAATCAATAAGAAAAGAGCTTGGGGGATGAAAAATGTGTTCAAACTTAAAGGATAAAGGGGATGCAAACTCAATATGAAGTGAATAATTCCTCCAGATTAACTTTGCTCTCAAATTCAAATTCTTTCTCCTCTTTTCCATAGCTCGAAATTGGCCCATTTGTAGCCTTCAAATGGAATTGAAGAGCCGAGTTAGAATGTTTCCAGTATATGGAAGGCCAATGATCATTGATATCCTGTCGTGACATGGAAACCCGACACCATTTTTCATTTTTGGGCACAAATATCGATGTACGCTGGAAGTGGTGGTGCAACCTACGTATACACATGCTGTATAGTAGGCAAGGTGCGTATATGTGGAAAAATGTATTTTTTAGCTCTGGGATTTGTAAAAGGGGATGAAAAGTTTGCATAGGGAAATAGAAAAAGGCCCTCTGTGCAATATTGCATAGGGTGAGGAAAATATTTGTATAATAGATTCCCCCTAATGTGTGAGGTCAGAGAAGTATCTGCGATGGCCGAAATACATTATAAAAACCCATAAGTGGAGTGATGGGGAACCAACTGGAAGAACTAGTTTCTCATTACAATCGGTACTAACTTTGCATACATGGCTGCTAATTTGAATTACACTACAGATCCATGTGAAAATATACCAAAAAACTGTCCATGGCCATGAATAGGAAAATGAAAATGCGGTTACATGCCAAAGGTTGTCATAGTCACGAACAAGGCCCAATAGAACTATTCTCAAAATAAATCTGAAGATATCTGTATGCAATGGAGTACAATCTGATCTCCCATGATCATTGAAGTCATATAGGTACTGGTCTGATGAAAGGGAAGCAACAACTGAGGAAAGCTGCAACCACATACTAGTGTCTTCAAGTCTTCTACACAATCTGCCAAAGGTGCAAATCTACATCATGTGAATAAAGGAGTTGAGGTCAAACACAATGAGACATCGTTTGATTACCAGTCATTGAGGTATATTGTTAACAAACATGAGACAACCTACCGATGATGAAAGTAGGTATCAAGGCACTGAGTAAATTCTTACAAGTGTGAATAAAGGAGTCAGGGTCAAACACTTGAAGAATCCATCGATCAAGAGACATTGCTGTATTCCCAACTGTCGATGGCGAGAGAACCCGCCACTAATGACTGCAAGACTCAAGGTACTCATAGGACTCTAGGTCTTGTTTCTAGAATAGATGAGATGAAGTCGATGGAAGGAGACCCACTGAAAGGAGAGAATTAAAGCATCTCTAATCATTCAACATGAGGTACAAAGCAGGAGCTTCATGATTTGGAGGAAATCAGACGAAGAACATGTTCACGAACCAACGAACTTGTGTGCCAAGTGCAATCAGTACATAGAAAATAACCTCTGAATAATAGCCGATGAGGAAAACTGGTGACAAAGGCGAGGAAACCACCAATAAGGCTAATGGAATCCAAGAAATTGCACGAATCCCAATGTGTGAATAGATGTCTTGCCTTTGAACACAAGGGAAACCACCCATTCAACGACCAATGATGAAATGTCGACTGCTGGGTTCAAGGTTACCTACCAATGATGAAAGTAGGACCAGAGTGCATGATAGGACTACAACATCATGTGACTCTGAGACAAACTGAGGGTATGACCGACATGCAAAGTCAAGAGTTCTAAGGAATGGATGACACTGGTTGATAGACATCCTTTGAACAAGAGCATGAGACATATGGAAGACTCTGACATCATAGACTCAATGATGAAACCATGAGATGCAGGAGGCATCAATGAAATTCTCCATAGGGACTGGAAGAGTAACCAGTCAGGGAGAGAAAACTCTCTGTAACGAGATTAGCTTCCTAAGGCCATGCTAAACCCAAAATTATGATGACAAATGGACTCAATAACTTTATAATCTATTCAAAGGTGACACGACTGCTGTCAATATAAGATAATACTCCCTTCCTACCCATCTTTTTTTGTTTTTTCATATACAAATGAATGCTATGATATAGAGGAGGAAACAAGTGTTCCAAGTAAGCAAAACTAGTTCCAGTAATGGAACATACCTATGCTCAATGCAAGGAGATGCATGCGGGAGATGGACACTCGGGGGAATGTTTCCTCCTAGGTATAGGGTGTCAAATTGCGAAGGATAGAAACGAGGTTCTACTTGGTTGAGGATGCAAAACTGCTGAGGCAAATAGTTTACAATGCAAAGAGAGAACCGACTATAGGCTCAATACTACAAGCAAGAGCATGAGATGAAATCAAAACTTAACGCCAACAAATGTCCTTTTTCATAATTGTAGTCTACTTGGTTTGAAAAATGGATAAACTTGTACCAAATAGACATCCTTTCAAGTCCAATTTATGAGTGTGAAAGAGACAATTTAACTCGACAATCTTTTTTCTTTTTGAAAATGAGTCGGAAAGGAGATTAAATCAAACTCGGTTGGGAGTCCTCTAGGTATATGTCGGCATGTTTATGAGTGAGAAATGAGGCTCAACATAAAGTCATGTATTATCTATAAGGGACTACCGGTCCTACGAAAAAATCTCTGGATGGGCACCAAATGGAGCAGAGGATCTAACTAGGGTACCCATGTTTGGTAAGTCTTTACCACTTGATAACAACACATCTTATAACAGATGGAAGGTTTTGTGTCGCAACAAATGGGTTCGTACCTAAGGCATATGAGTGATAGTTATAGGACAATGCAAATGTGCATGGTGGAATAGATACCTATGTTATATGCTAGGTAGCGAAAATACCTGCTCGTGGTTATGAACGATCAACATAACGCTGAAATCTGAAAGAATCCCTGGTGAAAACTACAAAAACCAACTCAATACACTGCTGTATTAGTCCATTAGGCGAAAAAAGGATTCAAAACTATAGAAAGTGGGTAAAAACTGCTATAAATAGTAACAAACCAAACTTTACTATGTCATTTTGACTTTTTACCCAAATAGTGAAAATTGGACCAAATTACCTCCGATCTTCAACTGGTGATTGCAGGAGCATCGGGTGATGAAATCAGAGACCGTATGGACCAAGTAATTCCTCTTCCCCTCCTCTTCCTTTCTAGTGGATTACATTTTTAATTTAGGTTTCAAAATTTGAGTTAATTAAGGCGCAAATTAGTTATTTCGGTGTATGCGAGATACCATTCATTGGGCCGCGTATATGTGAGGTTATACGCGACTGTGTAAAATACATACTACATGTACTCAACCCTATATGAGACTATGAATGATGCATCCCACATACAAGTCCGTAAACAAGGTTTTCTATGGCTGCTAACTCAAAAATTGATTTTTCTTTGGCAGGATGGTGCTAGAATGGAGGGAAAGGGAACATGAGGAGGTAGATGCTGCTATGGAAAGAGATACGGGGGCCCAAATGACCTTGAAAATATGCGGGTTGTACAAATTTTGGGGAATCAAAGGTATGGGGGCCCAGGTGAGGTTTCTTGAGTTGCTCTTGGATTATTGGGATACTGACAGTGAGAGTTTCAGCCTTGTAGGGCAACAATTGAGGATTGAAGTCGAGGATATATACTTTTTCATTGGGTTATCACGTCGGGGTGAAGTGGTGAAATTCAAATCCCGGGGAACTAGGAGTGGTATGAATATAGATGAGTATATAGACGCTCATTGTGTAGCAAGGACCAAGAAGGTCGAGAGTCAACTCCCCATCCGAGCGATAAACAATCTCAACCTCAAGATTGTTGTCCTCATTTTGACCAAGATGACAGGATCAAATTCATTGCATCAGGAATCAAGGCCACTCATGTTCTATTCTATAGAGTGATTGAGACCCACGATGTACGATTTGTGCACCTCACTACTAGATAATATGAAGATCTAGTTGACAAAGTGCAAACAAGGTGACAATAGGAACTTTGGGTTTGCCTCTAAATTGTGTAGCTTTTTCTTTGAGCGGGTTCCAGGTTTGGGACCTAGAGTCGAGATCATTCCTAGAGGACCTCGTGATCTGACCATGGCACGATGGACCGAGGCAATGAGATGGTAGGGAGGAGGTAGGGTGCCCACACCCTACAACTATGATTTCTTTTACTGGTGGAGGCGACAGATCATTTCTATGGATGACTACCCCTATGCAGGGATCGACTATAGAGGGGACCCTGACATGCCACTACCACCAAGGATTGCCTATAGGGACATAGGTATGTCAATGTTTTTAAATATTTCATTTTTTTGTATTTTTGTATAGTAAAACAAAAATAGTTTTGGATGATTCTTAAGTACTAACTAGACACTTGTGTGATGCAGACGTAGGTCCATGATGACCGAAAGGGCTTCCACGACATCGTCGGAGGTACCAGGGAGATGAGGTGTCAGGAGGAGAAGCAGAGAGAATCCTTCAAAATGTGCAGGACAACCTGTCTTGTTTGACACATAGGATTCCAATGGTTCAGGTAGAGGATTTGTCGGAGGCCATGCAATGGAAAGTGGTTGGTGTGCCCAGAGCTTGGGTGCAACTCTTTCGGCATCTCACAAACACCATAGTTTGTTATCATGACACACATCCAGTGCCACATGTGTAGATGTCGTGGATCTTGTATTATCAGTTGTATATGTGTATTGAGGGTGTTGGCCCCAATTTTGTACTATAAACACCATATTTTTTGAAATATATATAAAACATGGATCTTTGGCTTTACTTATATTACAATGTGTACATTGATGAGATGGTTTTCTTTGCTTTAGTTATGTGACAAATTCCAATCTAAAATGAAATTATCATAAGCATCAGATACATAATTAGAACTCCTAGGTATGTGATGATAAGTAATAAAATCAATCTGTCGTTCTAAAAGACGTACCTGTAGAAATCGTTGGACTAAAGTAGGATCACGCACACGGTAACTGCCGTTCAACTGACATACTTCTAAATGGGAATCTAGGTGAACTTATAAAGAGAGAATACCATGTGAAGTAGAATCACACAAAAGTTCTATAATGACACTATATTCAACCACATTATTCATAGATGGCCCTAGGCATACGCCACCTGAAGACACAAGTAGACCCTCGGGTGAGTAAACCACCCAAGTGGTGGAAGCCAAGTTCCATGTATGACGACTGGCTTTGTCTGCAAATCCTAAGTAGACCGAAGACTTCGTTGACATTTTCCAACCAAGGGAAAACTTGATAAGAAAGCTAAAGACAAAAAGTAAAGGGAAAATGTATATACACTAAATTACATTAGTATACAAAGAGTTACGCCCAATCTCGGGGCTCAAGAGTAATATATTTTCAAGTAGAGTCCATTCCTAAGCTCAACCAACATATTCCCTCCATAATATTCTAACTCATAGGCTCCTCTTTCTAAGACACATCGCATGATATAGGGACCATTTCATGTGGGTTTAAACCTTCTTTCCCCTAGCGGTTCTTTGGCTTGATCATATAAAAGGACCAAGTCACCCTCAATGTACAACTGAGGACAGAAAGACTTATCGTACTGGACCTTGACACGTCTTTTATTTGCCTCGACATCCGTAGAGGCATCTCAACCTTGCTCGTCAAGACTCTCTAGGTGTACGAGGCGTCGCTCAAGATCAAAAGTGTTAGGGAGGAGCACGACTGCCAATCTAAGAGAAGGGATCTCACATTCAATAAGTAATATCGACTCCACACCGTGTACTAACTGGAAAGGAGAAAATATGGTGGCAATCTTGACCGAGGTTTGGTATGCCCAGAGTGTGGGATATAGCATAATATGTCAGTGAGATTTACTTTGGCTGATGGTTTTTTGCAAAATGGTCTTGAGAGACTTGTTGACGGCCTCTACTTGTCCATTTTCCCGGGGATAGTAAGGGGAAGAATGACCATTATTAAATCCCACCTTGGATGCTAGCTCTTCCATCATTTCATTTTGAAAGTGACTACCATGATCCGTGACAATCTCACTTGGGATATTGAATTTGGCGATAATTTGATTGAATACGAAAAAGGTGACAATATTCCCGTCGGATTTAACTGTAGGCATGGCTTTGACCCACTTAGTAAAGTAGTATACGACCACAATAATGTGCCGATGCCCCCCGACCGAAGTTGGGTTGCAATCCACAAAGTCCACCCCCCACTTGGTTTGAAGGGACTGACGGTAATGACTGGGTGAAGAGGGGCTGGATGCGAGGACATTTTCCAAGTGAAAACTTGGAGAGGGTGACACTTCTTAATCGCTTCAAGACAATATTTAAAGATAGATGGCCAGAAATAACTGGTTTGCAAAATTTTCTGGGCCGTCGCAAGCCCGGATAGATGACCACCACAAGCCCCACTATGGCAATCGTTTAGAATTGACTCAACTTCTTCGTGAGTTAAAAAACAATGCAAGATATTTTCTATTCCTCGACGATACAAAGTGTCATCGATGCTAATGTAATTATTGGCTTGGTATCGTACACGCCGTCGGTCATATCGCGAGAGATGCTAAGGGAACTTCAAAGTTTGAAGATATAGAAAAATGTCTCCATACCAGGGGTCGGACGATGAGACAAGGAAAATGTGTTCGTCCACAAATTAATCAACATGGATAACATCCTCATCCAATCATGGAAAGTCAGATACTAACTCCACAAAGACTAGTGATTTCTTGGATTTCGCAGAAGCGAAATCGAGATCAAATTCTTGTAAAATGACAATCCATTTGTTATATTTCCCCCCTATGATACGCCTGGTAAGGACGTATTGAAATGGATTGACATCGAAAACCACAATAGTCTTGCAAAGAAATATGTAATGGCGTAAATGTTGGACTGCGTGAATGACAACCAAAGCTAACTTTTCAACGTGAAAATAATTGAGCTCATGTTCAACTAAGTTTCGACTAAGATGGTAGATGACATGCTCGCGGAGCTCGTCATCCTCCTGAACCAAAACCATACCAATAGTCTCTTCGGACACGACGACATAAAGTAAGTAATCCCTATTGTAGTCAAGAGACTTCAACAGAGGCATTGATACCAAGGCTTTCTTCAAAGCATCGAAGGATTCCTGGGCTCGCTCATACTAGATAAAAGGGGTGTCCATCTTCAAAAGACACATGAAACCCTTAGTGATATTGGCATAGTTTACTATAAAATGATGTAAAAATTTATCTTTCCCCTGTAAACCTTGAAGTTTCCAAATAGTGCGTGGTGGAGGCAACCAAAGTATTACCTCAACCTTTAACGGATCTACCATGATCCTAGTCTTAGAAACTAGAAATCCCAAAAGATGACTAGACCTAACCCAAAAGATGCACTTATGAGGGTTCAACCGGATTCTATAATGACGACATCTTTCAAAAACTAGCCGAAGGTGCTCGGAGTGATCCGCTCTCTTGCGAGAGTGAGTAGGGAGATCGTCAAGATAAGCTTCGACTATATGCTTAAGATCATGGAATGCAAAGGTCATAACACGTTGGAAGGTTTCTCCGATGTTTTTAAGGCCGAAAGGCATCTTCCGGTATGCGAAAGTACCCCAAGGAAAAATAAATGCCATCTTGTGTTGATCCTTGGGTTTAATTTGAATTTGGTTATACCCTGAAAATCCATCCATAAAAGAAAACACTTCACTTCGCGCACACTCGTTGAGAGTATGATCGATGAAAGGTGTCAGGAAGTTGTCTTTAGGACATGCTTTGTTTAGGTCATGAAATTCCATGCATACACTGATGGTTCTTTGCTTCTTATTCACCAGAACGGGATTGGATACCCATTTAGTCAAGGGAACCGGGTAGATAAAAACAACATTAAGTAGTTTTTCTACCTCTTCCTTAATAGCAGAGGCCTTCTGAGGATTGATAGCTCTAATATGTTGTCGAACATTCTTAGCATCTGCATAATTTATAATCTCATGCTCGACAATATGAGGGTCGATTCCTGGCATCTCTTCATATGACAAAGCAAATACATCTCAAAATTCCTTGAAGAGTTCGGTGTAGATTAAGATTTCTTCTGGAAAACAATCCGCACTGATATGTACATTTTCAATCTTGCCAAGGGCACGAGAGATATCAATCATTATGGTAGGAGAGATACTCACCATATTTTCTTTGGCATAAATACTATGCGTATCAAGTGGAACTACGGCGTGATCGACTATCTCGCTCAAAGTAGATCGAAAGTCATCTTGTTCGATTCTAGCAAGATCTGGGAGAAAATAAGAGTGATGATGCATATCATCCCAAGGTTTGTCATAACCATTCATGGCTTCGATGATGGCTTCATCTGAGGATAAATTCTCATCAAGGAAATCATGTGAAAAAGACAACGAAGCGGTCCGCATAAGCTTAAGAATAGGATCCTCCTCGTCCGTCGGCGAGGTAGTGGGATCAGGATCGACGGAAGAGTCAAGACTAGATTGATACACAATATTCACTGCCGATAGTAGCATGGACATTCCAGCATGCGAATGACCTTCACAAGATGAAGTCAAGGAAGATAGGGTCCAAGGATCGTTAAAATAGGAAGTGCGGAAAGGAATGAACCTCTCTGATGAAACATGCCTACTGGACATGGCATAAACATGGTGAATCAACACCATGATGTCGAAGGTTCCCATAAGGTATGAATACATTTCGACACTGATATTCTCAATTGCTGGCTGAGAATTGTCGACCACATGGATCGACGGTCCAACAGATGCATTGGGGCTAGCATATGCAAAGGATAACTGGTTGATCATCACGATCTTCCCATTGTGAGGAAAACAAAGAGTACAGAAGATGAATGATACAACGGAAATCATAGAATAGGTCCAATTGTGTCCTAGTAACAAGTTAGTAACAAGTTATAATCGAGAGGCGCATCAACCACCTCGACATCCACCTCTACCGTATTCCCACCTAACTAGACCAGAAAGGAAGGAAGAATACTGTTAGGGTGGAAGCAACGACTGTCAAAAGCAGTCAACATGGTCGAGCTCTCCAACAGATCAAGGACATCACACATGTAGCAATGCCTTCATCAACAACCACACGTTTGATGGTATACTTAGGGTACCCCATGTGGATTTGGAATGCCACATGGTAAGGCAAGTGAGGCTTCACATCTGTGACGTCAAACTTGATAAATTTTGAGCCACCGGGGTCTAGAGCTCCTAACGTAGATAGAAAGACATTCCTCTGTGAAGGACAAGTCTAAAGTACCTCTAGAGCTGATATCGCACAAGGGGTTTGACCCAAGTCCTCAACAATAGAGTAATTCTGGGCAGTTCTAGCATTTGGATTGTGGGTAGAGCGCTTGAGTACTCCTTTCGAAATACAAGGCATTGGATTTGGTTTTTCGATATGTAAAATTGTCTCTAGAGGAGGAGGGGGAGATTCTAAACCAGGTATAGTTTGTGAGGAACTATAATTGCGAGACCGAGTGACTACATTAACTTAAGAATTGACCATATTGATACACAAACGATCACCGTCTTGTGACGGTGGGTTTTGACTCCCACCGACCACATTTTCGGAATTTGAGGAGCTCGAGGCCATGTGCTGTTTACGTGGGAAAGGATTCATCAACATGACAGGCGGTAGAGATAAGAGCCTCACAACTTCCACAATTTTGGGGCACAAATGAGTAAGATGATCGTCTATACAAAGCTTATAGGGAAATTTCACCTTACGCCTTTCTTTATTTCCATCTCCAACATTATTATTCGTCTTCTCATTATTACCATTGTCCTTGGGTTTATTATTATTCTTCCCACCCTTACGATTATTATTACATCCTTTATTCTTATTCTCGCCTGGTTGCTGGTTACCATTTGGGTCGGTCGATGATTGCATGAAATGCACATCCATCGACTGAGTGGGATTGGAAGACACAGATGAAGCTGTCCCTCCTGTAGAATGGTTTATATACAACTCTTTCAAATGGATTTTCACCGAGTTTGTGGATTTCACATTAGTGGAGCCTACAATGCCATTGGCATGAGGTCCAGGCTTTTTTTTAGGGTCATAGGTTGACCTCAGTGTGTCCAAAAGAATGTGGTATAACATCCCAGACTGAGCATATATAAGGTCTAAATATTGGGCTTTGAAGATTCCTTCTTCCTCAGATGTAACCTCAGATGTAGAAACATCCTTGGAGATAGGAGGCTGCAAAGACTTAAGGAACCATTCTAAAAGAAAGTCCAGGGGTATGGAGGTCTTAATCAACCTACTCTATCTACACCACTTTTGGATGTGATCTGAGATATGAGTGGCTGTGTCCTAGCATAAAGTCGATAAAATTTCTATGCCAACATCGTAACAAACCAACAATTGGAAGTGGTTAAGGAAGACAAGCACCATCTGACTAAAGGTCCCATATGCCACCCTAGGTAGCTCGATATACCATTTCGCAACAACCCCAATGAGGGTGCGTTGAAATAATCTTAACCGAATGGAATCATCATTAAGGGAATTAAAAGAGCACCATAGGTGAAAGGTGGTGACATGATCACCAGGATCCTCGCCATTCTTACCTTCAAATTTCAGAATACCCAAAGGAAGTTTGGTGGGGACGGGGGGCCATGAAGGATCATGACACATAGGGTCATTCATCAACTTAGACAAGTCTGGCAGATTAAGTGTGGCTAGAAAATGGAGACGGGGTTGCGACATTTGTCCCCAGGCTCCCTGGAAAGATTGTGTTTGAGGAAATTTAGCCCATCCAAAGTTCTGGTAAGCACCATGGCCCCGTCTAGGATTGTAAGACCCTCCTCTAGGCTGATTCATAAGAGGTTGGTTGAGCATCATTCCAGTAGGAATGTTCTGATGGGGATTATAAAAATTTTCCCCAGCCGGAGTGGCTCCGGGTTGGGGGTTTCCCAAGGTGTGAAACTGACCTCCACTCAGTGTGAATCTAGAGGATAAAGGTGGATTCATCCTTCCAAATGTGTTGGTCGGAATCAACATTGAGGAGGTGAGGGTATAGGACGAAACTTGAGCATAAGATTTTCCGCCAGGTTGGTTTCTCCACCCATAAGAAAGAGGATTAGAACCACGGTTAAAAGAAGGAATTCCTCCCATAGTAGGAATCGTTTGAGGGATATGAGAGCCACCAAATGAAAATGGTGTATAAGGAGGAGTTGTGCCCCCAAGTCCAATGCTAGCATTAGGGCTAACATTTGGAATGGAGTTTGAAAAATACGAAGTAAAATTCGACATACCATAGGAAAAAGGGCTAGAGGCCATAGGGATGGATTGAACATTATAGCCTGGTGAGTGACTAAGAAACCCAAATGGGTTCATGGCAATAGATTGAGCATTCACTATAGGATGGGCAATAGTGATGATAGGTGCCTCTGGTACTACAACCATTGTGGTTGCAATAGTCGAAGGGGTGCTATTAACTATTGTGGGCATGGGAGTTGAAGGGCTCCCAGTATTCTGATGACTCAGTTCAATACTCATCCTTGTAGAATCACAAGTTTGAACAGTGGAGGTGTGTGTACCATGTCTAATAACTCTACGCCTTTTATAAGGAAAATGCTCGAAATCCAGTGGTAACTGTAACAAGCGGTGGGACCAGCGTGGAAGCTGGTTTGACTCCACGATGACTTAAGACTCAAGATACAAAAATAAATCCTAAGGCCAACTAGTAATCAAAGAGCACACCAAAAATAATCAAAAGACCAGTATGCACACAAACATGATAAAGTGGCTGAAAGGGTCCTCCCTCCCTAAATAAGGTATGTCTCGCCCAAGAGGGGCCTGAGACTCCCTGCTAAAGATCATAGGTAACATAATCAGTTATAAGGGCCCTCATGGGCTTAACAACCAATCAGTCAGATCCACCAGAAGAGGTAATCCTCCATAAAGGTTGTGTGCTGTTCGACCCTTATCTAACCCAGGGTACCTGCAGAATAACATATGCAAGTAACCTATGTGGCACCTAATTCAAGCAACTAAGAAACCACTGTATAACCAATGCACAAGCGAGCAGTCATAAGTTAGGTCCACCATATGGGCAGGGTAGCAAAGCCTGAAACCTTGAAAGTACCACCTCTCATGGAGGTAAGGGCACTAGAAAGATCCCCAGATACGAATAGATCCCCAGAAATATCTCTGACGCTAAGAAGGTATCGGGGGGATATCCCTTCAACCAACTTCGTGCAACCTCATGATTAACTTTGGTGTAAGTGGAGCCTCTTGATATTACCGATTATACAATGGATTTCTCCACTCCCTTAGTCAGACATATATGTTGATTTAATAGCCTTGGAGAAGTTTACTCACAAAATCCTAAGCTGGTTTGTGCACCCTAGAAAATAAAATCGTTACTAATCAATTTTAAATTATAACGTTAATTTTAATGGCCATGCTTACTCAAAAGGTCCGGTGGTGAAACTATTGATGTTATGACTCAGCAAGTAAAGTAAACATGAAGACAATGCAAAGTCCTAACTTCAATTTTCAATGAATGATATGCTTCTTAAAACAATGCAATTTTCAATTTCAACTCTGTAATTCTGAATAAAAATTAAATCTTTCTTTACATGGACTAATCTAAATGACAAAGACTCAAAAGATCAAAATGCCAATCAATGTAAAATACGTAATATTTTTGTATTTTCAATATAAGAAAAATGAAAATGCATGGATTGAACAACAACTTGATATATAAAGACTCTACTATGTATAGAGAGAGATAACTCAAGTAGGATACCAAGGAGAAAAACACCCAGCCCAATGTACAAGGAAAATCAAAATGAAAAGATGGTGAGAAAGGCTCTGCCCAAAAATTCAACCAAAGACAGGTTTCCTGTCATTCCACAGACACTTAACAGTCACTGCAGAGACCCAAGAAGACTCAACAATCATCAAAACCTACCCAACAACCACCAAACCCAAAAAACAAGCCAAAGAGGTTGATGTACGCGATTGTTCAAGGAAACAACACGTATGTACGCATCTTGCAGAAGGGCAACACGTGTATACACACTTCTCTCAAGCAAAAACCCACGTATATGTTTCAAAAACACAGCTAGTCAAAGGAGAAGGTTGAAATACTTAGACCTAAAGTGAATAGAGGATGTCAAGCAATGATACGACAAGAAACAAAATATGAACGAGAGAAATCTAAGGAGAAAAACACTCCAAACCTCAAGAAAGAAGATTCAATCCCCAATATGGTTGCCAATTTTGTTACAAGGAAAATATCTCTATGGCTAGGGTTAAACCACAACAGACGGAAATGACTGCATAAATCAACTCTATTCCCAAGTATGCTATATAAACAAATATGCTAGCAGGACAAGATAAAAGGCCTACCTCGTCCAGATGTTCGATGAAGTCCATTGTTGAGCACTTGACCCAAATAAATATACCTGCAACTAGTCTTCAACAACCAAGCAAAGCAAGCATATGGTGATAATATATGATGTTAGCACACTCAATAACATAATCCATTAATATACATAACAAATACACCCATGGAATAATAATTCAAATACTTGCAAGATATCAATTGGACGGGAAAATAATATTTCTATTAATATATGATCAACGTAAGTGAAAAAGTTACAGACTTCCATGTCGACACGGTTCAGAATCGAGAAACTAAGTTCCTTCCAGCTGGGCCTCCACCACTTTAATTCTCCACCAAAGGCAAGCCATAAAAGAGAGACAATGAAGTTCTCAATCAATAAGGGAAGAGCTTGGGGGCTGAACACTGTGTTTAGACTTAAAGGACAAAGGGATGCAGACTCAATGTGAAGTGAATAATTCCTCCAGAGTAACTTTTCTCTCAAAGTTGAATTCTTTCTCCTCTTTTCCATAGCTTGAAATTGGCCCATTTATAGCCTTCAAATGGAACTGAAGGGCTGATTCAGAACGTTTCTAGTATATGGAAGGCCAAGGATCATTGATCTCTTGTCGTGACATGGAAACCCGACACCATTTTTCATTTTTGGGCACAAATCTCGATGTACGTGGGCCGTAGTAGTGAAACTTGCGTATACGCATGCTGTATAGTAGGCAAGGTGCGTATATGTGGAAAAAATGTATTTTTAGCTCTGGTATTTGTAAAAAGCGATGAAAAGTCTGCATAGGGAAATGGAAAAAGGCCCTCTGTGCAAGATTGCATAGAGTGAGGCAAATCTTTCTATAACCCCTGGTCCTATGGAACTTTGTCAACCTCTAGAGTCTACACTCTTTAACTCTTATCCAAGATTTGGTTAAGGCCATGGGAATGATCCCATGGTATCTTGGAAAACTTGTCTGGAGGGAGTGTCCTCCCATTCACAAAACTTAAGTTCTAAAATAGGGAGAGGTATTTTCGAACCAGCCCATAGGCCAAACTTGTCACCTTACACCTATTCAAATGCAACAACTTACAGAAGAGCAGTAAACATTATAACCATTAATTTCACATGAGGCACAATTAATCACAATTACAAACATTCAAATCATGCAATTCAATCAAAGTGCACAGGGTAAACAAAATACTTATCTATTACAGTCGATCATCCACCAACTAATTGTGGGTGTTCGACTTTCCACCCAACCATAGGCTCAGAGGAATTCATTCTTAGCACTCTGTCCACCCCCATGCTAAGCCACGATATCACTAGGGAACCTTTGTAGTTTCTCATAGGTTCTTTTTCTGTCATAGCCTCTGCGAGGTTTATCAGATGCTCTGTTAGCATCAAGCTCGCGACCTTCTACTCAGGCCTTGTTTTCTGCAAATTCCCCAAGATCCTTTCTCTTGTTCTTTCCTTTCAACTAGAATGACTTAAATCATTCTATTCTTCTTCTCAGTTGGAGAGGCTCACACGCTCCTCCTCTTTCCCTTTGCATATCCAGGTCCTACATTCCCTCCTCAATGTGTCTCATTCTTCTCTCCTCCTGTCCTATTCCTTCTATTAGAAGAAACTCGGGTCAGTCTAGGCCTACAGGAAAATTGCACTCTATGGTACTTTGGGCTGGTAGTTTTCTGTCTCCTCAGCCAGACCCTCCATGCTTCCATTCATGGGGGTAGTTGATTGTTCAACCACCGGTCTTTATTTCATTAAATGATTTTTCCTTGGGATCTGAATGGAGCTTATTATTTCAAAAAAGAGAATTTGGGTCATTTTGACATAATGTACCCTTTCTATAGTTTCCTCACTCTTTCCTCTAGTTATATCATGGTCAATACTTCAAGGCTTCACCCCCCATAGTCAGTTATTTGCAATATAAAAAATAATACATTTACATTGTTTCCATGCCATAGAACGGTGATCATAATTAATGATTAATTACAAGATGGGGGAAACATGGGTGTTGCACACACAATGATTTTCATTGATGTCAAAAGAAATGATGGGTGTATTTGGATAAGTATCCAAAGTGGTCCCCTTATGGTGTAGCTCTAAGCATGACCCTCATGGGAAGATTCTTTGAAGAAATCTATAAGACGCCCTAGAGGTGTGGTCATGAAGCCTGAAGTTGTTTGAGGAATAAAGACATGACGGAAAATAACACAATCATAGATGGATAGTCCTTTTCGTGTTGTTTCCAGTGATAGGTGGTACACCACGTGGTTCCTCACGGTTGAGGAGTTACGAGGTCATGAAGTTGGAAGCCCCAAAGGTGGGTTACAAAGCCCTTAGTTGGTTACAAGTAAATTAATGAAGGGGTGAAGTGGTTGTAACAAGAAACCCCTAAAGTAAGGAAAGAAGTTACTTAGCAAAAGTATAAATACCCCTCAAGGAGTCTTTCATAATTACAATTCACACACATCTCTATTGATTATCTATCTTGTGAAGAAATTTTGGTCTATTGGCGAATATGAGGTTGAGTCTGAGGTAGAAAGTATGAAGTTGCGAAGGAAGGTCAAAGGTGAAAGTCTTAGAGTTGCAAAAATTGTGAGTAACCCTAGTTTTTGAGGAATCCACGGGTTGCAGTTCAGAAATACGTGGATGTATGTGGGATGTGGTAGAGAAAAGCCTAGATATCCACAGGTAGTAGTGAAGGATGTCATGGATTTGTGAAAATCTTGTGAAAGGGTGAGAAGATTGCTTGTACTAGATTGTTGATGCCTAGGTTGGTTTACTTGTATGTTATCTGATACAACAAAGTGTCTACAAGATCAAAGGTATGTTCTTTATGTGTGTTTATCATGGATGATATGACACATGCTTGAGGCATGTTTTGGAGGCCCATTTTGGTTTATGGTTGCATATGGTTGAGGTCCATGTTTTGGTGTCATTTATACATGCTTGAGACATATCCTTGGTATATTGTATATGGTTGTTATGGTTCATTTTTAGAGGCACATATTTGCGATAGTGGCATATCTTATGGTATATGGTATGATGCATCTTGGAGGTACATTGTGGTACATGATTTGGATTCTTGATGTTGATATGGTCTATATGAGAAAATCTGGTTGATATATCAGTGACGGGGATAGTGACAGGTTTTGGTATAACACGTGTTGATAGTACAGGTTACAGGTTGATGGTACAATGACAATTACAGGTTGATGGTACAGTGACAATTACAGGTTGATGATTAAATGACAGTGACATGTTGGATATAGTGACATGTTGAGTGACAGGATACAAGTTGATTATCAATGGAAATGGCAACATTAGTGGTAGTAACAATGTGGTCTACATTTATATTTTAGGGAAGCAAGACAGAGCAAGGAAAGGGGGTCATAGCCTCCTTCCGGTAGGTGCCAAAGAACACATGGATTTGGAGCTTCCTTAAGGTTGGAGCCTAAGAACTAGAGGGTTGTATCCTCCTTCTTGTTGGAGCCAGAGAATTCAGGGAGTTGTAGCTTCCTTCAGGTTGGAGCCTATAAATAGGGGGTCGTATCCCCCTTCCATTTGTAGCTGGATAATTGAGAAGTTGGTGCTTCTAATTAACACATTCTTTTCATATATAAGAAAATAATTCCGTGGTGCTCTCCCATTTGGGTTTCCACATAAATTATGGTGTACTGTGTTTTTGTGCATGTATATTATGCTATGTTGATTTATACTACTCATTATATATGGATGATATACTGCTGTTGATGTTAATGATTACATATTGTGGTTAAAAGTGATAATAAAGTGCTCATATTGATTCACCCATCCTCTCAGTGTTCCAACAGTTGGTTGTTTTCAAAGGTAAGGGGCCTTCCTTCTTGCATTAAAATTGCACCAATTCCATCTCTCGAGGCATCACACTCCACAATAAATGTTTTTGTAAAGTCTAGTGTTGCTAGGACAAGAGTAGTACACATAGTCTCCTTAAGTTCTTCAAAAGTTTTGGGTGCTTCTTTGGTCCAAGAAAATGCTTCGTTATTTAATAATACTGTTATAGGTGTTGCTATTTGACCACAATTCTTGACAAACTTGACATAATAGCCTGTTAATCCTAACAATCCTCTAAGTTTCTTCAAAGTTTTGGGAATCGACCATTCCTTCATAACTTTAATTTTTTTAGGGTCCACTTTTACACCTTCATGAGATACAATATTTCCCAAATATTCCACTTATTGAACCCCAAAGGCACACTTGGAAGGATTTGCATAAAGTTGTTTCTCTTCCAATAGTTGTAATACTCTATCAACATGTTGTACATGCTCTTCCCAATATTTTCTATAGATTAGTATGTCATCAAAAAACACTAACACAAATTCTATAAGGAACGACTTGAAAATATAATTCATTAAGCTTTGAAATGTTGAAGGTGCATATGTAACTCCAAATCGCATAACCAAAAACTCATAATGACATTCGTGTGTTCTAAATTTTTTTTTAGGATTGTCTTCTTGCCTCATTTTGATTAGATGATATCCCAAATGAATATCCAACTTAGTAAAGAATTTTTATCCATGCAACTCATCTAATAATTCATCAATGACATGAATAAGAAACTTATCTTTGATAGTCATTTTGTTGAGTAGTCTATAATCTGGACACATATGCCATGAACCATCCTTTTTTGTAACCATCACCACCAGTGAAGAGAAAGAACTTTGGCTAGGTTGAATGATTCCATCCTCTAACATTTCCTAGATCATGTGCTCAATCTCAATCTTCTATGCATATGGATACCTATAAGACTTAATATTAGGTGGTACACTTCCTGGTTGCAAATGAATATAAACGTCAAAGCACAACGTTCAGAATAGTCCATTTCAGGCTCGAAATGCAAGCAACATGAGAGTAGTAAAGCAGAATCAGGTTCAATGAATTCATAAAATGTATACAATCTAGACTGATGATTTACCTCATCGGTTGCAACCCTGGAGTTGATTTGCATGTCGTAGATGTCCACAAAATTTGGTGTGAAGATGAATTTCTTTCCAGTGCCATAATTCGTCATCTAATACATGGAGAGAAGGTTGACAAAAATTTTGGGAACGTGCAACACATTCTCGAAGCTTCCATTGGTGAGTTCAATCCTTCCTTTGCCGATGACTTCGACAGAAGAGTTGTTCCCCATCAGAATAGGAGTAACTTTGCATGCATCCAATGAAGAATCGACTGCTTCTGAGGCAGCCATATGATGTGATTCTCCCGAATCTACGATCCAAGCATCAGGAGAGAAGTTGATTGCAATCAAGGCATGGCTAGAATTGATTTTCTTGGAATTCGTTCTTTTGCCTTCTTCTTCTTTGCACCCTCGGGGATGCGATCTCCAAGGTCATTTTTCTGAAGTATTTGAGACATCATATCTATTTTTTTTTCCATGCATGTAGATTCCAGATGGAATCCTTTGTGAAAGTACGTGCATTTCTCCCCTTTTCTTCCCTTTTCCCCTTTGGATCCAGAGGCATTGGTGAAAGGTTTTGTGTACCCTTCCTTCTTCGAATGTGCATGAGATTTCCTTTTGTCTTTATCTTCTAGATTTATGATATGAGCTTTCCTTTTGTCTTTATCTCAAGAGAAGGCATCTTCTAGGTGGCTCTAGAGGCGAATCTGACAGTATGGAATGTAGATATGAATACAAAGAATTCAGGACCAATCTTAACTAGTTGATTATACCAAGGTAATGTCTAATTAGCATGGTGATGATCCCAATGTTGCATGGTGACAAAACCAATGCAACATCTAAACTCAACTCAACTAGTCAAACTGAAGGGTCAACTAAAAGAGAATATTCTCCAAGTGGAATATTCTCCCCTAAATTATAGAAGACTGGATAATGACTAATTATGACTAATAAACAAGGAAAAACCTTAGGAAAAATAAATCCTTGGTGTGTGTGAAGTAACTCCAACAATATACACATTCATTTCTTTTATGACAATTAGGAAAAGTAGTAGGTTAATGTGACCATACTAATGGTTTCATATACTTCTATTTTTCTTTATGAGAGATGCACAACTATATCACTAAAAAGAAATTTTTGAACCTAAAAAATAATTAAACCCTGAAGCATAGATTGTATTTCGTTTTTTTTAAGGGAATCATGAAAATGGTCTAGTTGCATAGCTTATATAAATAAATAATGAAAAATATTTTTTCTTAAAAGTTTGTAGAATAAAACATAAGTCCTTTAACTATTCTCAGTTCTGAAAATATTTTTGTTCTAAAGAAAAAACAAAAATACTTATCCTTTAGTGAGCCTTAGGTTGTTACAAGTGGTAATCATTGTAGTATTACTCAAAGTAAGCACAAAGTCCATAGTTTTTTTTTTTTTTTTTGGCAAAACTTAGAATAGTTGTAAAGGATATGAAGTGACATCAAATAAAAGGATTATTGAATGGTTGTAGTGAACCCTATTTAAAGAAAATCAATAATAGTATAAGAACCCCATTTGCAGGAATACGAAAACCCTAGTTAGAATATTGTTTTAAAGTAAAAATGAGGAAAACCCAATTTTCACTATATTCTAAGATAGAATTTCTATGAACATAGCTATCTATGTGTGCTTAAGATAATTAAAACAGTAATTGAAAAAAAGTGCATGAATTAACAAAAATTCACAATAAGAGAGTAACTAAGAGAGTAACTGTGTAGACTTTACATAAGAATCCTAATTAAGTTTATGAACCCTGTAAAAAAAACAAGTAAAAAAAATATAATTGTAGTTTAAATTTAGAGAATGCAAAAACATTAAAGCCATACATTATATAAGAATGATATTTTAATTTGTTCAAGGAAAAATAATATTTTTCATTCAGTACTGTGAAGTGTAGTCTAGAACAATCCTCAAAGTTTCATTAGTACAAGATAGTCCTATTTGTTCCATTATAATCTTGGACATAATTTTAGGACCTAAACCTCCATATACAAGACAAGGGTGGAGCTATTTTATCAAAGAATTTCATAGAAACACATAAAGGAAGAATTTTATGTGCAAAACCAAAACTCATTTCCCAAGTCTTCTTCTTGGAAATATACTATGTTTGTTTGAACAGATCTAGGGGAGAAAGGATTATTGGGATATGCAATGAAAACCAAGGAATTATTAAGATTTTCTTGTTTCTCGGGAGAACTCGAAGCATCAAACGTAGTCATATTAGCTTTAATTGAAATTGGATCATTAAGAATATTATAAGGGAAAAAATGAGGCATTGGAAATAAAGTTTTTCAGGGATTGAATAGTACTAATAGGTTGTTTTTTTATAGCAAAAATGGTAGAATTTCCAGCTCCATAAGAGCTGGCTGCACTCTTACTTGGCACACCAAAATTTTATTTTCTATTTTGAGGTGAGTTGGGATTATTTAGACCTGAAAGGCCTCGCTTCTAAATGAAATAACCAAAACTTAGTCATCCTCATCATCCTAATTAAGATTTCCTACATTTTTCATTGGTTTCTTACTATGCAAGTGTTCATTAGCAAGTCTACAAACTTCAAAGCATCTATATCATGGTTGTCATCACAAAAATTGCACGATAAATGAGAAGGAAGTTGACAGGGACATAAATCTTAGGACTAAGGTTTGGGTGGAGGTTGAGGATATGATTTGGGAGTAGAATTAGTAACAATTATTCTTTTAAAAAAAACCATCTGATTAGTTATATCATGAATCAACTGTAAGACTGCCAACATATTAGTTTTATTTTTAGGGTCTTTTATGTGCATACCTATTCTCAAGGTTTGTTATTCAAACTCTAAATAGATGTGTAAAAGAGATTTTAGATTAGTGACATTATTTTCACCTAATTATTTTGGTATGTAGGAGGTAGAGTATTATAGTAGTGAATTAAGGATTCTTGATTAATATAACTAATCACATTAAAAAATAGATTATATAAATTGTTGAAGTGTAAATTAAAATATTTGACGGTCTCACTAAGTTTGTAGGCTAAGTTATTGTAGTTTTTCACTAAGTCAATAGGGATTTGAACTTGCCCAAATGTGGAATTGAACTAATGGGTGAGTTCATCCCATGTAGATATCTTAGGGGGAAGGTTAAAGAACTCTATGACTGCCCTACCTTCTAAATAATTGACAAATAACAACATGCATGCATCATTATCATTGAACTATGTTATTGTAAACATTTCAAAAGGCATTAAGATGTTCACTTCTCTTTATGACACCCTCACCTTAGAATCTCAAGAACTGTTCTTCAAATTTAGGCAAAGGAGTAATATAAGGTTTAAGGTTTTGGGGAGAAGGAACATGACACTGTTTGCAATCAATATCTTCCACATAGGGAAGCAATCTATATTTATATATCACTTTATGAGGATTAGTAGTGGAGTGTATTGGTTCATAATGACTATACATGCTAATGATATGCTGGGAAGTTTTTCAAGTAATCCCTCTACCGATGTTCATTGAAGTCATCTTGGTATGTGAAAATGTGGTAGGTGGAATAATGTGAATGTGAGTAGAAATTCTAGTGTCAAATTCAAACAAATGATGGAGAAGTTGACGGTGAAGATGATGAAGGGTTATTTTTTGCATGTACTATAGAAAAAAGGATTGTATGAGGAGAGTGAACATGAAATGGCTAGGTCAGTTTCTAAATCTAGGAGGATGATTGAATATTAATATCTCCAAATGATCTCTTCTCTCTTGGATATCAATATCTTTGGAGATAATCTACCAAGATGCTTCCAGTTGATGTTGATATTTAATGTGTCAAGAATGAAATTAAAAATACAAGAAGACTGAATGATTTGGTCAACATATATGACTAATAATTTAGGCTGGAATCACTTTGAAAAAGTCGCATAAGAGGAAAATATAAATCCATAATCCATTTGTTATAGTGGGGAAATATGGCATAAAGAATATTATCAATAAGTCTAAACTTCCTTTCGATAACTTTGGTTTCTAGGGAAAAAATCGCTCGTAAAAGAAAATTGAAAATATGATTTTGAATATCAATCTAGTTGTAGGGATAAAAAACTATCCCATGTTAGAACTTGCTAGGTAAAGATATAAAATTGTTAAAACAGTAAAAATCAACAAGCAAATAACAATGAAGGATAATAAACAACAATCTAAAGATGCATGATAAAATAACACAACAAGAAGATCAATAGATTTAATTGGGTTATCCCAAATATGGTCTCTAAATATTTTGATTCTCAAAACCATACAAATTAAGCATCAATTATCAATCTCTTCTGTGGGATATTGAGAACCAAAGTGTGATTAGTACCTGGGTTTAGATCCTAATAGGTCCTTATCTTCTTTTATGTGTTCCCCCGAGGAGTAATTATGCGGGAGAGAGTAGGTAGAAGGATACTCAAAGCCTTGAGTTGAAACCAATTTCCTTCTTGATATTATTAGTTATTTTCTATGTACCTGTTTTTAGTTTTATGTTTTATTGGGAAATTGAAAAAGCAAAATAAAAAAAATAGAACAACAAGAAAATGGCATTAACAACTTACTTAAACAATAAATAAAGGTATACAAATTGTTGTTAGTGTTCTCCATATTTTTTTGTATTTTTACCAAGTTAAATGTTACTCACATAAATAATAATGTTATCATAAATAACAAAAAACAATGAGAAACTATAAATAATTCCTAGTTTAAATCCCAAACATGCTAACAATAAAATCCAAGTGCTAAAAATATCGACAAAGAAGAACTATACACTCTTGGAATAAAATCAAGGATCGATGAATCAAACTGAGTATGACCAAGTCCCCTTATTTATTCATAAATATAATCTTCAATTTTTCAATCCATAGTACAATGGTAATAGCAACCTCATATAATGAGTTTAAAACACTCTAGCCATTCCCAAGGCTTTACAAATCCCACAAGAATATATAAGGATTCAAACAAGCAAATGAAATAGGCATGTATCGAATCAAAGAAAATACTTGGTTTCTACAAGCATATTAAGTAATTAGATACTAAATTTTTTATAATAGGTACAAAAATCAAATTAAATATAAATAACATACTCAATGCCAACCTCTAATATATTCATCCACACATTGCATGAACCTTTGGGAGAGAATTCATGTTGTCAACTAGCACCATTGGATCACGAAGAACACAAATGGATGATGTGAAAAGAAGATATTGAATATCTAAATCAACTAATCTATAAAATGACATGGATATTCCATTGGAACAATTCATCACAATAGATCTTACAATATTTTAAAATATTTTATTTTATAATTTATTACTTTGTATCTTAGATTTATTATTACTAGTGCAATGCTCAAAATTATGGAAATAATTAAAACACAAATGAAAGAAACAATAATGAACACACCATCCGCACAAATGAACACAATATGTGACCTGGGAAACCCAATACACGAGAAAACCGAGCTAGAAGGTGAGGTCTATGCTTTGTTATCTTTTTCTTAGTTATGAAATGCAAGTACAAAGAAATGGGTACTCACCATGGAATTCCCATGAACACAATGGCCTGAATGGATTCTATAGAAACTCTCACTTCCTATGTTATAATTTAATATCCCATTGCTATATGCTCTGCTCAAATATGGAACGATAACAATACAAAAATAAAGGAAACCCTTCCTTTTCTAGTAGGTTAGTATTTAACATAGCCTAATAGCCATCTAGGGTTAGGTTTAAGATTTTTGCATGCCTCAACCCTCTTTTGGTGTTAGGGTTTTGGACCCTCTATAATCTTCTTGAAATTCCACACATGACTAGATCCACATGTGTGAGTAATGGGGGTTGATGTGGCATGCACTTAGTACCATGGTGGTCAACATGGTAGGTCAACTTGTGGGAGGCACAACTTCTGCATACGAACTCCGATTGAGGTTATTGATTCACTGTTGGAAATATTACAATTGTAGAAAATCATCAATGGGGTGGATCTAAGGTCACCAATTTTTGGCCCCCAAAAGTGTCATTTGATGCCTCAAACTAGCTCTAGAATTTTCTAGACCCCAAATCACCAAAATGGGCCTGCCCCTAAAATGGGCCTTGCAAACCAATTCTTCTAATTTTTGCACACAAATAGTACCAAGATAGATGTGAAATTCTATAATGATTCATTCCATATCATACCTGCTTATTTAGGGAGGATTTTGGTCCCCAAAATATTTTACTAAATGAGGTGAGGAAATTTTTCTTCTACCTTATCCCTGGAGTACCATTTGGCCTTTCCTGGAAGTTTCCATTTCAACCCTATCGACCAAAGTTCATGCTTCCTTTATCTGGTAGTTCTGGACTTCTTCTGTAAACAACTCTACTTGATATTCCGACACTAAGTCCTCTATGGTAAGTAGGACCAAATCCTAAATTTATTGATCCAACATGGAAGGCTTATAGAGTTTTAGATTTTCCACATTCACTACTGAGTAATTGCAAATATATGGGGGTAGATTAAGTCTATAGGCATTGTCACCCACCTTCTCCAATTCTTCAAAAGGACCATACCATAGATCCTTAATCTTCTTACCAGGTCCATGTATCCTTTCTTTGTTGAGATGCAACCAAACTCTATATCCCACCTTGAATGTTTTCTCATTTATGTGTTGATCAAGCTGGGCCTTGTACTTTTCCTGTGATTTCTTTAATGTCTCCTATACTTGCAAATGGATCTTCCTAATATATTCAAAAAAAATTTCTACTTTCGATGCATCTCCTTTGATGTCTTCCATTAGTCCTCCTTTCTTTCCATATACAACAATCCAAGGCCAATGGTGGAAAATACCCAAAACAAGTTTGAAAAGGGGACTTATAAGTAAACGTGTGGATTGCTCTCTTATAATAGTGTTGAATATAAATCAAATTTTCATCCCAATAATTTGGATGGTTATGATTGTAACCCCTCAAAAGTTGAACCAATGTCATGTTGAATACTTATGTCTTCCCATCTGTCTATGAATAAAAAAATGTATATGTCTTTAACTTGGTGTCCATATTCTCCCAAAGTGTAGTCCAAAAAGAATTGAGAAATTTGGTATACTCATATGAGATGATGCTCCTTGGTATCCCAAAGGGAACCAAGACCTTTTTAAAGAACATGTTTTCTACTTCTTGTCCTTTGACGGATTTTTTACAAGGCATACGAATGCACATCTCGTTGAACCTGTAAATTACCACAAATAGATGGCCATGTCCCTTCCTGGTTGTTAGAAAACCACCCACACAATCCATAGAGATGCTATCCTAGGGTCTAATGTGTACAAGTAAGGGATGGTATAAAAATTAATTTTCATTACTAGGCTTGCTGGTACAACAAAGTATGCATCCTCTAAGAAGTTGAGCTACATCTTCTTGCATTCTAGGCCAATACACATACATCTATAATTTGAAAAATATCTTCCCAACAAAAACATGTCGTACAACCTTGGAGGTTTTAGCCTCTCTGATAAGTTGCAACATTTCACCTTTAGGGACATAGATCTTGTCTAGCTTGCAGAGAAACCCATTTTGGAGATGATAATCAACCTTACCATCACGTTATTCTACACGAATTTGACCACGTAGCTACTGAAAAACCTCTTTAAAGTACTCATATCCCATGTATGCCTCTTGGTATGCATCATGGGTAAAAGGTTCCATGTGCATAATAGTTCCCAAAGATGTAATATTGGATGTGGGTGGACTTGAAAGCATGTCTGCCAACTTATTAGTGCTGCCCTTATTATAGTTGCTGACTAGATGAAATTGCTGCAAAACCCCCATCCACTTATAGTGTTTATTTTGTTGAAGCTTACTTTAGGCCTATAAATACTATAGTGGTTGGTGATCAATGCGAATAATGGTTTCCTTTCCCATCTAATAGTGCTTCCACTTATTAACATCTTGAAATAGGGTGTAGAGTTCCTTATCATATGTAGGGTAGTATAGGACTCCACCATGAAACATTTCAAAATGATAACATACTGACTTACCTTCTTGCATTAAGACCAATCCCATAGCATATCCACTTGAAAATAATTCTACAAATTAGGCTATGCAAGAATTGTTTCTTAACTAATCTTCTATTTAAACTAATCAAAAGCTATATGTTGATTCTCCTTCCATTGGAAATTGGTTGTTATTCCACGGAGTGGCGCAAATACAACTGAAAAGTATGCTATAAACTTCCATAGGTGTTTCCATGGCAAAAAAAACCCCTAACTTCAATGAAATTTGTAGGAACATGCCACTTGGGGATGGCCTCCATCTTCGCGGGATCTATCTTAAGTTCCCCTCCACTAATAACATACCCCAAATACACCAATGCAACTAATAATACTCACATTTCTTAAGGTTATCCAATAGCTAATGATTTTTCAAAGTATCTAACACCTGCATGCGATGTGAGGTATGATATTCCCAAGTAGAGCTATAAATCGATACACCATCTAAGCACACTATCACAAATGAATCTAGAAAGGGACGTAATACATCATTTATCAAATGCATAAATGTAGCTAGTGCATTACATAAACCAAAAGGAATTATCAACCATTCATATAGACATTTCCTTCTATTAAAGGAAATCTCCTATGTGTCTTCTTATTTAAATCATACTTGGTGGTATCCCGATTTGATATCCAACTTGGTGAAGTATTTGGCATGCTACAATTGATCTAACAAATCATCAATCCTAGGTAGAGGGTATCAATTATTGAGGGTGATATTGCTCAAATATTTGTAGTCGATACACATTCTCCAAGTCCCATCTTCTTGGGTACTGTGATGATAGGTGACCCACAAGGTGAGGTGCTTGGTTGAATTACTCCTTGCTCCAGTCGATGCTATAATTATTTATCCACTTCATCTGCTTCAAGGATGAGCTATCTGGACAACCAAATATTTCGTAATGGGGACCTAGGCAACAATTGTAGCTCATGCTCCACTTACCTCTTAGATGTAACCCTTTATACTCCTAAATAACTTCTTTGTATGCCTACAACAACTCCTACAACTAACATTTCTACTCTTTAGTACATCCCTCCAGACATTCCTTTACTTTTACTGATTCACCACATAGCCGATTCTCTCTTAATAAAAGTAATGTAAACTTCCTACTAGAAGTAATCAATTTCTTGGCTTGGTTAGCACTTACTAGAGAGATATTGAATTTACTTTTGTGTGAATTGATGATGAAATACTTCCCATCCTTTATCAGGAGGTATTTGTTTTATCTCCACATGAATATTCCATCCCTCATATACATGTAGGGAATTCCAAATGCTACAACTCACACATTGAGTGGTACTACATATACCTCCACTTCATCAACATAGTTTTCACTTATAAAATTTGGTCTTACACTGTTTAGTAATCTTGAGTTATGTATCCTTATTTACCCATCCTAATGGATATGGGTTAGGATTATCTTGAAGTTCCAATCCAAGCTTGTTGACCATATATTTTGCTATGAGGTTGGCATGTGAATTGAAATCAAATAGAGCATAGACCTTTGTCTTCTTGACCTAGATATTAATATGGAAGAGTTTAGACATCTCATTCTCTTCCTTGTGATGAAGACTACTTAGGTTCACCTCCTTTTGCACCATAGTGTAGACACAATTTTAATCAACATCCGAGATACTCTCTGCTAGGTTTCCTGAATCCATGCCTAGCATGTCATTCTTCTTGGATTCCTTCTTACAACTATTTGGATTCAAATTTGTATGTATCTTCCAACACTTATATTTAATGTGACCATCAATATTACAAAGGTTGCAGTGGTTGTTTAGATCCTTGCATTGATGTGTAGTGGTTGTTGTCTTTTTTTCCTTTTATTTCCACTTTTCTTCCCCTCCTTGGAATCATCTTTGTGGTCTTTCTGTAACATACCAACGATAATCCCTAGTTTAATTGATGCATAAGGTAGATATTAAATGTGGCTACGACCAAACGATGTATATGCAAATTGTATTTATGAATTTTAATAAATAAAATGTGATGCCAACTATTCGGGACATAGATAGATATGGGGGATGAGTTTTTCACAAGAGGAGTGAGTGTCTATGAGGGGTCCAAGGGGGAAATTATTTATGGGTATCAATCCAAACCCACTTTCCTAAATTTTATTATCATTAGGGACAACATTCAATTTTATGTTTCAGTGCATGAGAGTCCAATCATTAAATACATGTAAGGGGGTGGGTGTGAAAAGTCACATCCCATAGTTATTGGGATCATGGGGGAAAAGTACAATCAACATTGGGGAGAGTGAGAGTCAACTTGCTTAGGGAAAAAAGAGGAAATTCATATGGGAGAACAAACAATTTTTGGACAGTCACATGTTGGCATGAACAACATGCATAAAAAAGGGAAGAGGTTCTCTGGATATGGAGCAACAACGGAGGGTGAGTTATGGAGGGATTTTGGAGATGTTGAAGACTAAAGAAGCAAGTTTCTAGGCTTGCAAAAGAACCAGGTTGTCAGGCCTAAAGAGTGAACTTCAGTGTGAGTTGCACTGTAACAAAAAGGCATTGTTGTTGTTTTACTGGTAGTTTTCCTAGTAGTGAGTTTCCTTTAGTTCCCAGTAGTGAGATTCCTAGTTATCTGTTCCAGAGAGACCCTAATAAACAAATGGGATGTAAGAGGGACTAAGATAAGTGAAGGGGTACATTAATTGGGTTGGGAAGGTCAAGAGGAAGAGAGTTGGTGGAAATCAGGATAGTTGTAGGAGAATACCAGCGGGTTGTGGAATATCTGAGCTCTGAGTGGACTGTGAGAGACACCCTCTTTTGTGGATTCCTAGACCCATATCAGGGGTGACTTGCTTTTGATATCTAGAAAAAAAAGTCTATGGTTGGGTGGAACGTCCCTCCCAAGAAGCTGGTTTCACAACTGTTTTAAAAAAGATAATTATTTATCTATTTTTCCGAGTTATTTCATGAGTTTAATTGATGTGCTTTAACTCTGTGTATGTTAATGGTTTATTTACTACTGTAAATGAGTTTATTAGTTGTATTTATGTTTATCTTGGCATGTTGTAGCTGCATTTTAAATAATTGTATCAACATGTGTTTAAATCTGTGTGTTTTCCTATAGCTGATAAGCTACAGGGTTAGTTAGTAGAAAATTTCGAATTTATGTGTATTCTGCATGATAATGTTCCTTAGTTAAGTTGGGGGACATTACAGATTAGGTATCAGAGCTCTAGGTTCAACACTGAGCTTGTATGGGTCTAGACCTGTGCAAATTTGGTAGAATTTTTTTGTTGCAGAGTTTACCCATGACAGATTGGGGGAAAAATGGTAAAACCAAAGTGAAATCCCCAAATTTATGAATAGATTCAATTTTAAAATGCCTTAGAGAAATTGAAGAGAGGATTAAGGGTGTCCATCTACAAGTTGCAGAGTCAAATTAGACTTGTAATATCAAAATTTATGTTTTAATGGCGACTGAAGAATCTGGGATAGTTTGATGAATCAAAGGTCGAGTTCCATTTTTTGGAGTTTGGAAAAATGGAGTGAGTTGATGGCCGAAATCCATTTTTGAATTTTGGAAAAATGTATTGAATTGATGGTCGAGATCCTTTTTCAAAGTTTGGAAAAATTGAGTGAATAAATGGTTGAGATCCATTTTCAGGGTTTGGAAAAATGGAACAAATTGACAATTGAGATCCATTTTTGGAGTTTGGAAAAATGGAGCAGATAGATGATCGAGATTCATTGGATGAGTTGGGAGAGGTATGGTAGATCAATGGTCAAGATCATTTTTGACTTGGATATTGACGACCCAGATTCATTCGGGTTTTGATCGAAAATTTCTAAGTATCGGTTCAATGAAATTGACAAAGTGTTTGGTTCATCCAAGAGAAATCATCGATCACCAATGATTGGGTCAGATAAATTGATGAAGTTAAAGTTCAACCAAGAGAAATCGTTGATCACTGATGGTTGGTTCGATGAAATTTGTGAAGTGTTTGGTTTGTCCAAAATAAATTATCGATCATTGATGAAGGGAAAGAGGAGAATTAGGTTTCATGCCACATCATCGTCCACATGTCATACCACATTAGCATCCATGTGTCATGCCACATCATCATCCATGTGTTATTCCATGTAATTCATATTTCCTTGTTATCATCCATGTGTCATGCCATGTCAGCCTAGTTGCCACATCACCAAGAGAAATTGTTGATCGGTGATGGTTAGGTTGGAAAAATTGATGAAGTGTTTCATGCATCTGAAGGAGATCGTTGTTCATCGATGGTCAGGTCAGAAAATTCGATGAAGCATTACAAGTTGAATGTTAAAGGAAATCGCCAATCACTGATGGTTAGGTCAGAGAAATTGGTGAAGTGTTTTGTTCACTCAGAAAAATCATCGATCACCTATGTTGTTTCGTATGTTGGAAAATCAACGATCGAGATTACTTTTGAGTGGAAATCAATGATGGAGATTCATCCATGGCTTGGGAAAATTTCAACAGATTGATTGTTGGGATTACTCTTGATTATTAGATCAACAGTTCAGATTAAAATACTGTTATAATAGTAAAATAGTCAATTTTCTACGAAAAAGTTTAGATTTTTGAAGGCCATCAACTTGCAGGGGTATTTTGAGGCCCTAAACAACATTTTTAAGTAGTTGAAATTGAGATAATTGTGTGTACCTCTAATAAATAGAGTTTTTGCTGCTTAAAATGAAAGAACTTAGTGGGAGCTTTCCAACGAGCCATTCTGAGTGCAAAATGGAGCTAGTATGAGAAAGTTACAAATGAAACAATACAAGGTATAATTTCAACACCAGTTTACTTCTAGAGGGCGTAAATACTTACTCTAAAGTCAGTTTAGGGCACAAGAAAAATGTATGGAAATCCCATGGACCATTAAAAACAACCATGGAACCATATTTGTAATTAGGGTACTTGAAATTGTACAGGATAGAAGAGAAGGCACTTGTAGTAGTAAGGGGTAAAAATGAGAAACAATTTAAACTTCCTTAGACCATAACTATCAGATCAGAGCTCAAATTTCAGAAAATGAGTAGTCAATGGAAAGGTGTCGAGGAGGAGAATCCATCTATCAAACCAAAATTTTGAATTGAGCACAATAGTTTTCAGAAAATAATAAAACAACTTTGCAGTGATAAAAATAGAACAATGAGTGGGAATTGCAACTTGATAAGGTTGCAACTTTTCACTTAGAACTCAGAACAAGGCATGAATACAACCGATGGAAATATGTTTCAAAGGGGAATATGTATAAAGAATAGTATTTTGGATTGGTGAATTTGTGTTCTTCATAAATTGAAATGAATAATGGCCCGCAATCTAATTATGAAATACTTTATAGTATGCATGTTCTAACAATAATTATTACATGCACATTTCTTACAGAATTAGAGGTACAAGAAGACAGTTTGGTTCCTGTGTGAGAAATATAGTTATGGAGGATTCCTAAGTTTCCTAAAACCATGAAGACAAATTTAGAGGGATACATGTCAGCATGGGATATGCTGAGACAAAGTCTAATGGAAGAAGAGGCAAGAAGGAGCCTGTAACTATGAGAAGCCTACAAAGAGAAGTGCATAGATATAAAGTAGTGTTGGCATAGGGGTAGACCCATGGTTCAATGCTTAACATCGCACCAACAAAACCTTTACTACCGTCCCTTTCGACAACACTTATGAAGTAGGTGAAGTCTCACCCAAGGTAGAAGTGGGGGGGTTACAAGACGCAGGTGTCTGTAACCAGGTTGTGACATAGATCTGTGACAAAAGAACTTCACAGAGTATTATGTTAATTCTTATAAGGTGACATGCATTATTTTCTTAACATCACAGAGTATAATCAAAGATACATTGACGTAATAACAACAAATAATAATATACCCTGAGCACTTAGCACTTAGCATTATAGATTAAATCTAGCATTCATTTACCCTTCATACAAGTAAATCACTCTAATCAAAAAAATATCTATCTATTACACATCATAATCAAGCACTAAGAAGATTCATAACAAAAATAACACAAAACAAAGCAAACCATGAGACACCAGATATACGTGGTTCACCCCAGAGTGGGGCTATGTCCACAAACCGCTTCACCTCTTTATTATTCACCATAATCTTACATTCATTCACTCCTGTGCACTAAGACACAGAGTCAAGCTTTGCACAAGCTAGGAGATCTACGCACTAAGCACTAGATCCTCCTTCCAAAACCTTCCAAAACTAGGTAATGCACAGATCCAACTCTCTATCGAGCACAAACCATAACACACAAACATTACTTTGCACAAAGCAACTCGAACTACTTGCACTTAGCTCCTCTCCTCTTCTACAATATATTATTCTTTATTTATATTTTACAAACCCTTACAATAAGGCCTAAACATGGGGAAAACCCCATAGGTTGACATCCCATAAACCCGTTACAAAACCCTAGAGGACCCTTTACTGGGTCCACATAACCATAAAAAATGGGCGAGATCTGTGATCTTAGCTCCATATGGGCATTCCTTCTTCAACCAATGTGTCGAAGTCCAAAAGTGGGCCAAAACTGAGCAAAGTTTCCCCAAAACTTGGTCGAGGGCCAATAGGCCCCCAACACTCACCTATGACTTGTCCTGAGTCACTCAGGTGCGGAGAATGCTGCTTTGAACACCTTGAGCTTAACTCAAGTTGCCTCAACTTACTACCTCACTTGAGTCTCCTCCTCAGCGATCTCCTGTATTGTCTGCTCTGTAACAAGCCCTTCCAGGCATTGTTCTACTGCTGCAACTACTTGATCTAGTTGTAAGCCTTGTCCATCAATTTCCTCGAACGCCTTGCAAGATTCATCCTACACAGGTTGTAGCTTCTGCGTTACTTCCATTACCTTACCCTGGAGGGAAGTGATCTACTGCTATACTATGTGCTACTCTTGGGATATCTTCATTCTTTCCACTACGTGAGCAACTTCATCTGCGCCAGCAATGAAAATTCTTGCTGTTGTGCCTCCTGTAATGCGCTTCTAGATTCCTTAGCTTTGGATCCTCGACGAGGCGTTCATATGTCTGGGTGATTTTATCACTTAAATGTTTACATTCCGAGGTGAAGGCTCTTATACTTGCTATTGTGTTTTTAGTGGTCTCCTCCCTCTGGTCACACAGCTCTTGCAGGGTGCTCGACATTGTTCGAGCCTCCAATTCTGTTATCCTAGCCTGAAGATGCTAGAGGGTCTCTACGAGCTTCACTATTTGAACTTCAACTGACTCTTGCTCCTCCTGTGCCAAGCCTAGCACAGATCGACATGCTTTACTTACCTCTTCTTTGTCCATAGCCTGTTCTACGAGCAAATGCTCTTTTTCCCTCTGTAGCTAGGCTTTTTCCTCTTGAAGCTTCGCCTAAAGCTCTGCTTTGTCGCTTTCATGGAAAACTACACTGTCTTGCGCTGCTTGTAATTGTACTAGAACTTTGTATTTATCCTTTTTCAAATATTCTATAGCCTTCTCCTTCTCTTCCTGAGCTCTCTAAAACTGAGCTTCTGTTGCATCCTCCAACCTTCTCAATTGGGCTGGTTCATACAACTATTCTACAGTCTGTGACGAGGAAGGTGCAGACGACACAGTAGGTAACGTGTGGACCAAGCGAACAAATTGCTGTACTTCCTTCAATTACCTCTCAATCCTTTCGTATAACTCCTCCTGCTTCTCTCCATATCTCTGCAACATGTCTTCAGAGGCATCCTCCATAGCTCTGCGGAATAGATTGATGTCATCCTTAGTGAGAGTGGCCTCCAACTGTGGCTTATTGGCACACATTTTCTTCCTTGCTGAAGGTTTCTTCAAAGAAACCTTCCTCTTTTGCGGTGTTACTATCCCAACAGGGGGATCTTCAGGCGGTGTAGCTTCACCTCCTCCTTTCGCTTCATCTCCTCCTCCCTGTCCTTTTGCTTCATCTTCTCCTCCTCTTGGTGAATCAGACTCGTTATCTCTAGAAGCGTTGTCCTCTCCATCACTCTCTATGTCCTAGACTGCAACTTGCTTTTTCTGCTTCTTCATCCCACTGGATTTTCTGTCATGTTCAAATCGTGTGACTATCCAGCTTCCTATGGTGTCAGTGTCAGATAATTCTGCATCAACGACATGTACAAGAAATTCCTCTGGCCATTCCTTTGTAATATTCTCCATATCTTCATCCATTAGCTTGTAGTATGACTGCAATTCTTCCTGGTGCTCGTCTCTTCGCACAGTGATGTAGATGAAATGGGGATCAATGCAAAACTTCGCAATGGGTCAGTACTGATGCAGGGTGCACAATGTCATACATGAGAATGATTCGATGGTGAAATTTAATTGTTGATAGTATGCATGGAACACAACATTGGAATGCCACTGATTCATCATGTCATTGGTGTACCACAAGGTGGAAAACCAAGCGACCAAGGGCTTTGTAGGTTCGATCTCTGGGAAAGTGGCTCCTTCGGGCATTTGCCAAGCGAAAAATGTGATCAAGATGATCAACCAGTTGTAATGAAATTCATATCCCAAGTCCTGGGCTTCGCGACAATCCTTCTCTAGCTCGTTTACGAGGTAGTTCAACCAGTTCATCTGCATGCCCTCCACACATATTCCTGCAAGGTCCACCACGAACCCGATGACCTGTGTGGGGTGATTCTTCCTTACTAGATTTCCAGCTAGGAGTTGGCAAGCGAGGCACACTATGCCATCCTATATAGAGGCTACCTTGTAACCTCTCTTTCCTTTTTCTACTTCTCTGTAAGCTTCTTTGATGCGCTGCGCCAAAGATTAGTCTAAGGCCTTCTATGGATAAAACTGCTGAGGGTCAGGACCCTTCACACTTAGACCTGTGATCCAGTGCATCAACACCATATCCATAGTAATGCTCCTATCAAGCCATAAGTATTCTCCATGATAGCATGACAGAAGGAGTTTAACACAAGAATTAACCTCCTTGTGGTGGCCAAAATGCAGGATATTTATCATGTTCAATACGATGGACTGCTCCAACCCCTTAATCCATGGATGTGATATGAGGTGAGGTTTCTTTCTGGTTTCCTTCGTTAAGTAGTAGTGGGGAGCTAGCATGGCATAGTTATTCTGGTCTCCTAAGTTGAAGTCAATGTCACAGGAAAATCCCCTTGTGGACAAGTGGATTTCCTCTTGAACCCTAAATCTCTAAGATCAAGATAGAAAGGTGCTAAATTTGGTCACTGACATCCTTTTAAACCTAGCTAAGTCAATCAAATAGATAAAAGGAAGAAGATGTACATTTTACGATGTTTGTCCTTGCCTAGTCCAAGTTGAACCTTGATCCCCAAGCTCTTCAACAAGTCCTGTAATCCAATAACAACAAATACAAAACAACTTCCTATTCTACCATGATTAATTCAAAAATAGATCTATCTATCAAAGACAAGTTCATGTAGGCATACACAACCTTGAAAGAAACATGCCAAGCACATGTATTAATGAGAACTTGATAACAATACTTACAGACCTTTGATGAAGTTGCAGTAGCCTCTTCTAGCTCTCCTTGTCCAACCCCTTGCTCAAATAATCCACGATAAAAATGACTATGCTTCACTGATTATATCCCTTATGAGATCATAAGTTTGATTCCTTCAATGTCTTCTTCAATACCACTTCTCATGAGATCATAAGTTTGGTATCTCTAAAAACTCTATATGTATTTCGCCATGTGAAGGCCTCCTTATATAAGCTTGGAGAGGCCCAACCACCTTAGATATTCTTTGGATAGGGTGAGGATCCTTCTCCATCATTTGTGGATCTTCCCTAAGATCTAGCCTTGACCTCAGATTCAAATCCAACCAACTCCAGATATGAGGGGGATTTTTCCCTGATTTTCCTCAACAACCCAAGATTTCCTCAAACATCCAAGTGCTCCCCCAGAATGGGGCATAGAGTGTTGCAATGCTCCCCCAAAGAAGGAATGGAGCACTAGCACTCCCTAACAGTGGGTAGGAGAGCACTACCCAAAATTTCCTCAAAAAATCCCAACGCTCCCCTAGAAGGGTGAATAGAGTGCTAGAACGCTCCCCCAAAGAAGGTCAAGGAGCGTTGGCACTCCCTGACAGTGGGTAGGGGAGCGATGGCCTTCAAAATTCATTTTTAAGTGTTTTTTTTCATGGAAAATATTTGTACTCTTCATCAAATGATTTCTTCTTATTTAACTAGTCCATGAGGGTGTCTTCAAGTGTTCCTTGTGATGTCATTCAAGACACGACATGGGAAAGATGACTGTATGTTGTGTGCGACACTTGTGGCCAAAATGAGACACTTGTAATGATGAAAATAGGTCATCATTGGAATGAGTAATTTTGATGTGTAACAAATTTACCCCCAAAGTGCGAAGTTAGAAGATGGAAATTGATGATTGAAGTGTTTTTTTGAGCAAGGGTATGGATGTGGAGAACCTGGTAGAAGATGCACACAACCATCAAACAAATATTATGACATGTTTCAAACCCAAGGAAGGCATACATATGATTGAGTGATAAAGACTTTCAAGGTATGGCCGCCATAAGATACACTACACATCCATAATTATATTGACAAAAAGGCATAGCCACCAAAGATATAATGTGGATCTATACTTCCATGACATGAACTGATCGTAGCCACAAAAAATACACAGTGGATCTACGAGACAACAAGACATAGCCTCAGACCAATACAAAGTGGATCTATGTGACAGTATATGTGTCAATATTAAAGAGAAACTCCGTTGCAATCTCGGCAAAGTGCATAACAGAGTGATTACTCAACCCAAGGTCTTCTTATCGATCCCAATGCAGTACGAGTCTAACCATGTGAATAGATGTCATGATGTCGAACATGGAAAAAACCACTTGATTACTGGTCAATGAGGTAAACCATTAACAAGTGTGAGGGAAATGACCATTGATGTCAATGATTCCCAAGGTACCCTAGTACATTCCAACGAATGTGAATAGATGAGATGAAGTCAAACATTCATGGAATCATCCGATCAGGGGTCAATGATGTAAACCCATTGTCAGAAGTGAGGAGGCCTGCCATTGAGGCATGCAGGTACCAAGGTACTAACTAGTTTCTAAGTTTAGTTCTCGGATAATGTGTTGAAGTCGACAAGAACATACTTGTCGAAGGAGGGCCTTGATGTATCCCCCATCAACGACACGAAACTGACACAGATATGTAAATTGGTAAATCAAATGAACATGGACTGACACGCGTATTGAAACAAGATATTTGTGATGGCTGACTCTTGAGGCAGATACTTCCCTTGAACACTGAGGCACAACAACAAAAAATGACATGGACCAAAACATGATGATGCAGTGGATACTGTGACTTTCATCGGGTGACCCAAAGGAGTAAAGAAAATTAGAGGATTGGTTTAGTGTAGAGGTTCAACGGATTAAAATGTATGCAAAGAAAAAGTGTCTTTTTCAAGGGTGACTATAAGAGTGACTGGTGATGTTTTCAAAAAATGCTTGGCTTGCTTCCTTCATTTCCCCCCCCCATCTAGATAGACGAGTACCCCTTTTTAATTTAACGATCTCGAGGAGGGTAACACATGCTCGATATAACTCACCTTCGGTAAGTCCCTCTTCCTTTTTTTAACAAACTGGAAGAAGTAAGGGTTCGGTCCCGTATGGGCCCTTCGATGTATATTTTTAACAAGTCAAGAGAAGGTAAACTCAGTGATTTTTCATGTTTAGAGAGTCTGAAAAGAACTTAAAGACGAATCTAGGGTTGTCCCTTTTCATAATGTTAGTATCACAAGGCCGAAAAAGAGATAAAATGCCACTCACAATATGCCCTTTCAAACCTTTTAACGAGTGTGAAAGGAAGCAAGATCACTCGACAATCTTTTCATTTTTAGAGAGTCTAAAAAGAGCTTAAAGGAGACTCCAGGGGGTTCCTTTTTCGTGTATCCATGCGAGTCTGAAAAATAGTTAAAAGTTTACTCGGTTGCATTCTCATGGTTTTTTCAAGTGTGAGAAGGAACTAAGACCATGCTCGTTATTGGTTTCATTTTTACACAAGCTTGAAACAAAATTAAAGTATGCTTGTAAATTCCCAACGTAATCTCCAAAGGTTGGGATACCGATGGATGGTTGGAATTCTGCCCCCAGCTTGAAAAGCTAGCGGCATAACTCTAGAATGATAATCAAAGGCTGGAGAAATTCCCCCCAAGCTTCAATTAATTCATCAACTTTGAGGTTGTCACCAATTTCTCTACTAGATGGAGAAAAAGGATTAGGGTGGATGAAATGAAGGCTCAAACACGAGACCTAATGAAAGACTCGACTCAAAGAGAGAGGTGATTGTTTCATTTTTTAACGAGCTTGTCACAGTAAAAGAACTATGATCAAGGATCCAGGTTCAGTCCCCAGATTTATGTTTCATTTTTTAACGATCTTGCTATAGAGAGGAAAACTATGCTCATAGCCTCTATTTCATTTTTTAACGAGCTTGCCACAGAGAAGTAAAACTATGCTCGTGACTTCTGTTTCATTTTTTAACGAGCTTGCCATAGAGAAGAAAAACTGTGCTCGTGGACTCTACTTGATCATGGCTTCCAAGAGGATAACGCTCTGGAAGGACACTATGTCAAGGGACAAAACTTGGTCATGGGTTCCAAGAGATCTTCACTGGATGGAAGAACAATGCTCTGGAAGGAACACATGTCGAGGATGCGACAGGGGTAAGGAGATCAGGATCCAATAGCCCTACCGAAGAGATCACAATGTCAACTACTGGATCTAAGTCATCAAAAGTTGAAGTCATGGGAGACAACACCACATAATTGACTTGTGGCAGGGGTAATATTGACTGCATATAAGACCCATTTAGGGAGGTCATTGGGTTGATGGTCAAGTCAGGGCCAATGAACGAAAGTTGATCAATAGTCACCATTCTTCCATCGTGAGGGGAATATATCACACGAAAGAGAGTGGACACAATAGCTTTCATGGCATAGACATAATCTCACCCAAGGAGTAAATCGAAATCCAAGGGGTCTTGGACTACCATAACATCAATAAAGACAGTTTTCCCTCCCAAAGTTATGGGAAAATAGGGAAGGATCCCTAAAGGATGACTGGTTATTCTGTTAAAAGAGAACAGAGTTTGGGTAAATGGCACAAGATGAGGATAAACCAAAGCTTGCCAAGCAATAGAGGGCACAATACTAATGGATGAACCTTCATCTATCAATGCATGAGGAACGTCTTGACCACAAACCTGTAATGTAATATTGAAAGGAATGTGAGAGGGAAGATGAGGTACAGTTAGCACACCCCAATAAAAAAGGATGGCCTCATTACTTGGAGGGGGTTTCGTGGGAGAAGGAGGAATGCCACCCAGCATGGTAGATTCGGTATCAATGAGAAAAAACATGGGCATAATTGGGTTTACTCTTTAGTGGGAGAGTAGGATCGATTGATAACGACATCAAATCGACCACTTGGGTTTCATTCTCCAAAGGGTGAATGGGGTTTACAGGTGGAAACATATTGAACGCTTGGGTTGCACTCTCTAACGGGAAAGCAGAATCGATCGAAGATGGGATCAGATCAACCACTTTTTCAACTGGTTCAACTAAGGACGTGAAAAGATTGATTACATGATCAACCAGACTGACCGATGAAGGGACCAGAGAAACCACCTTGGCACTCGTCAGAGGAGGAGTGGGATTGACCATGTTGGCACTCTTCAAATGAAGGGTGGGACTGACCAATGATGGGATTAGATCAGTCACTTGGGTTTCACTTTTCAGATGAAAAGTGGGGCTGATCGATGATGAAACTGGATCAACTACTTTGGTTAGTGGTTCAACTAAGGATGAAACTAGATTGACCACCTGATCAACCGATTTGATTGGGGATGGAACCAGATTGACCATTTCATCAACTAACGATGGGTTGGGGGAAATCTTACGATAACCAATTGGAAGTTGAAGCTTTTCCAAAATATAAGAAGCCTCGTCCATTCGAGGACAAAGGTGAGAATAATGATCACCTTCACATAATATACAAGGAAATTTGACAGTTGTCTTCTTCTTACCAACCTCAACGTCACTAGTTGATGGGGTGTCACCAACATGTCAAGTAGGGGCCTATGAAGTGGAGGACCACATTTCTAAGACCTTGGGAAGACCAGGGAAATCCCTAAGAAAGTGGTCACCCTTACAAAGACTGCAAGGGAATTTGGGTTTCAGGATTCTTCGTTTTAATCTTGTCAACCTCATCAACGCTCGTAGTATGATTAATAGTAGCTGGTTGCTTGGATCCAACATCTGATATGGTTGGAGGGTTGGTCCTTTTCGAGTTCTTCTTTTTCTTCTCTTTCCATTTCTTCTTCTTCTTATCAACCTGGCTACTTGCTTTAGAGCTTTCACTAGGCGAAGAAGGAGAAAGGGAAGGAGACTTAATGGGTGAAGAAGGCGAAAATTTGACATGAGGTTGATGTGTGGGTGGTGTACTTACATCTAAAGTATTAGGTGAAACCGAAGCACTGGGAAGATACGAGATCACCGGAGTGGGGAACAACCAAACCAATAATCTGATGGTGAGTCTCGGAAGACTCAGTGTGGAAATGTACGAAGGACCAATGTTTCCAAAAAAAGGAAAGGTGAAAGGTTCCCTGGGACAAGGGGTTCCTCCATTGGTACTCCCAGGAGTTGATGCCATTAAAAATGACTCGACCTAAGGTCCACTAAGTAAAACAAACAACACACACTATGAATCTAAGAAGAAAACAATCAAACAAAACTTCCCATAATGAAACCACTAGTTGGTGATGAAATCCAATGTCGCAAGATCAATATAGGAAGGAGAGGGGGTAGAGTAAGTGGATTAGTTATGTTGGCGACCTGCTTAATGGACTTATGCCTTGGTGCACACTTCCACATAGTAATTTTGGATTTACCCTCCAAGGAGCCCGAGTGAGTTTGACCAACGTCTATTCCAGGTACAGTGAGACTTCCCTTCACCGTCACCTCATGTAAGACCCTGAATATTATGGCTACTAAGGTCACCAACTCGCAGTCAGCCCCTGGGCGGGTACAATCGACAGTCCAGTCTGAACATATGGGTAGGATAACAAGTCCAAAATCCTTTGAGAGAACTGAGGACAAGTGGACCGGTAGAACTCCAGAGGACCCCGAACGGATTCAGAATTCACGAAGCACCAAGACCAAATGAAGACAGTTGAGCCTCAATAAGAACCCTCAATATACGATCTGACTACTATGAATGGTTGAACCATGGAGGGATAATCTCCGTAACTCTCCCGAACACAAATTCGTGCGTAACCCCTTTGTGAGAGGGGGATCCCAGTAAGCTTAAACGAACATTGGTTTTTCTCTCCCTATCGAAATATGCTAAGTTTGTTTGACAACTTTGGAAAGTTATCCTTTCAACCTATTCCAAAGCCCTACACCTTAAGCTAATGTAGGTTTGCTAACAGAAAATGTAAAAATGTCTAATAAATTTTAGTTTAGCGCTTGATTTTAAGGCTGTTGTTTAGTCAAGAGGAAAATGGCGTGGACTAAATGATGTTTTGACCGACTCTAAACAATGCAAAGAAATGAGAATGCAAATATTTCACTTCGATGAAAGCTATATTACGAGAAGGAGAAAATTTTTATCATTCCCAAATGCATAATGTCCCAATTTTTTTATTAAAATCATTAATGTTAAGATCTTCAAGAAATGAGTCAAAGAGACTGTACACCAATACATGATTCTTGCCCCCTCGCGGCCATGAGGGGGGGAAATTTTAAGAATTCAAGACCAAAAAAATGCCAAAAACCATGCAATTTTGCTACTTCAAATGCAAGCTAGTTTCACTACCCAAAGGAAAGAATGCATCTATATTCTTTGTTTGATTCGAATGTATAAAGAAAGTAAATACAAATCCTTCAATGCTCCACAACTTTCAATTAGAAGAAAGAGTCATATGCAGATGCAAAAGACACGAAGCAAAAAGGCTACAAACAAAGCATGCACTCAAGGCAATGAAGTATGAAAGAAAACAAGTAGAAACTTGTTCTGAAAAGAACACAATCAAGGATTCTACAACCAATCAAGTATTCAAGGAGAACAAGAAGATGCAGAGAAGAATCCAAGAAAACATAGGGAGAAAGAGAAATCACTCAAATTGTCCCGACAAAACAAGCAACTAGAAAGGGAAATTTCACATTTATGAAAAAGTTTCAAGCTCCAATCAAGAAAATAAGGGGTTATATGCACCAAATATAAACCTAAATAACTTCACAAACCAATCACAAAGTCTGGGTAAATACTTCCACAAAACAAGATGAGAAAATATGAGTAGAAAAGGGCAAAAATCCTCCAAAAAGGAGACCAACGCTCCCTGTTCCAAGGGTACAGAGTGGTACAGTGCTCCCTAAATCACTGTAGGGGAGTTCTATCGCTCTTATATGGACTACAGGGGGGCGTTGAGCCACCCAGAAATTCAAAAAACAATAAAAAAAATGAAGAAAAACTCACCCAGAATGCATAAAAAATAGTGAAATTGCTAGTGAAGGTAGGAGAAGGCTAATGGATGATGATCAAACAGTAAAAGTGATCTGAAATGTGGGAAAATTTAAGTAATGACAAGAGGAATTGTTTGGGAAAAATGACCTCAAATATCAAATGGAACAATGGATAGATCTTTGAATTTCCTTACAACTTTCATTCAATCAGATAAATGAGAAGAAAACAATAAATTGACTCTAAATCTTCAAAGAAGAGGAGTGACTTCAAAGTAAGGAAGAAAAAGGTCAACAATCTAAATAAAACATAATCAATTCTTATAAATCAAGATGTTGGAGGCCAAAACCAAGGACACACTGAGATGGTATTAACCCCGAGCAAATGAATCAACAAAAAGTAGACTCAGAGATCAACTCCCAAAAGTTTTTTTAAAAGAAAAAGACCAACGCTCTGGTGTCAAGGGTACCAGAGCATTGCAACACCCAAGATTTCCTCAAACAACCCAGTGCTCCCCCATAATGGGGCACATAGTGTTGCAACACTCCCCCAAAGGAGGGAAAGGAGAGTTGACACTCCTTGACAGTGGGTAGGGGAGCGCTGCCCAAAATTTCCTCAAAAAATCCCAGTGCTCCCCCAGAAGGTTGTATAGAGTGCTGGAACGCTCCCCCAAAGAAGGTCAAGGAGAAGTAACACTCCCTGATAGTGGGTAGGTGAGCGCTAGCCTTCAAAATTCATTTTTAAGTGGTTTTTTCCATGGAAAAAGATTTTTACTCTTCATCAAATGATTTCTTCTTCTTTAACCAGTCTCTGAGGGTATATTCAAGTGTTCCTTGTGATGTCATTCGAGACACGACATGGGCAAGATGACTGTATGTTGTTTGCGACACTTGTGGCCAAAATGTGACACTTGCGACACTTGTAATGAAGACAATAGGTCATCATTGAAATGAGTAATTTTGATGTGTAACAGTTGCTGTTCTTCAACAATGGTATCTGTCATAACTGACTCCTGACTATGCGAATCTCCTTCAGAATGTATGCAGTGAACACAGAGTACTCAAAATCTCGAGGGATACTGTCACGGTTAACAACGCCAACCAAAGGTGGAATATATTCAGGTAGGATCAATGGGATCTTCTTCACATTAGCCAGATCGCCATGGTGCTTACTTCACTATTCAATTACGGGGTTGACATAGTTGGAACAATGCCCGGTCGAAGGGGAAGCCTAAAGTCCCCTAGTCAATGATGCCTGGATACCTTCAGATATCAGTCTATCGATCATTAGCTTCTTAAGAACTTCCTTGATAGACTTCTCCATTTCACTAGGTTTGCCCGACATTCTAGCTTTTAACATACATGCGGGGTAGACAAACAAACATGCAGGATAGACAAACGAACATGCGGGGTCTAGTTTCAGATAGCACAACTTGACACTTAGACAATTTTCTGCTTAGCTCAGTCAATCATGGTTAGCAAAAAGTGGTCCCAGCGTAGCAAATGACGAGTTAAATAAGTGGGGTATTGTGACAGATCTTCCAATGACTAGGAAATGCTTCCATCAATGTAAATCTATCCGTTATGGCACAGTCTCAACATCTAAAAGTGGTCCATAAGCCCATAAATGTGTTTCCTAACTATTTTAGAGAGTCGTTCTAACGACTGGGGTGCCTCCAATGGTCATATAACTTCGCCGGGGCAAAGTCCAATTCTGTGTGGTCCTGCTGTTCCAGCGAGGTTCAAATCTTGCGAACCTACCTCCTGCGAGGTTCCAGTCTGCAAAGTATTCCATCTGGTTTCTGTGACTTCTTGTAGCTTCTCCAACTTATCTTTCTTTTTATTGAGCTTCCTTTCCTTCTTCCCTGTGATCTGAGTTTCTCTAATTGTTTCTGGAATCCTCTTTCCATTCTTATTCTTATCTTCCCCTAGCATAGTGGCTTCGCATTGTTGAGGTGTACTCAAGGATTATGAAGTTAATATCTCTTTTCTTAACAATTCCTGAGTGGGAGTACTCCTTTCTTGAATAGATAGGTTCTTCAAGCCTTCTTTCATTCTTTCAACCTTGATAGCTTATTATCTTGCTTTCTGTTCCTCCTGTGTTGTAACTTTTCTTTGTTGCTTTGACTTATCCTCTCGTTCTTCTATTATTCGGTCTATTTTCCTATCTATGAAATCCCTTAATTATTTATTTTTCTTTTTTGTAGATTCTTCCTCTGCTTTCCTTCTGATCTGATCCTTCTCAATCCAAGCCTTACCTAGCAATAGTGGGAAAGGAGCACTGTCCCCAAAAAACCTAATGACTTCAAATTCTTCTTCAGTCGATGTTCCATGAACAATAATCAATACATTAGTAACTCTTCCACATAAGGTTATCATCTTTCCCTTAAACAAGCCTATCCTTCCTAACAAAGATACCACAATAGGATTTCCCAAGATTTCCCAAGTTTCTTCTGTCATAATATTCACTTGTGTTTCTTTATCCAAGACACAGTCTATGTCGAAGTCTTCTATTCTTGCACTTATGCACTATTTTTCTTTCAGGATTTCTGGTAAACTGACATCTTTATGAACATCCATCGTTTCTTTCAACTATAATAACATAATCTAAACTTCCTCTGAACCTTTCTCTTTATGAATTTCTAACATGCCCTAGTCTTTTGACTTTCTTCATAGTTTTCTTGTCTTATGTTCATCCCCTCAACTTTAGCAATAATCCTTGGACAATCCTCAACCTCAGGACCAACAACCTTACAAAAAATACAAATAGGGCCTACCTCAGGACATTCCTTAGAAATATGTCCCGACCTTCTGCAATTATAATACAAAGTCAATCCTCTTTCTCTTTTAAATGTTCCCCAACCTTTTTTGCACTTTGCATCTCCCCTAGGATCATAGTGTTGGATCTGCAATCTGCAAAAATTGTTTCTAGGGTCTTGCATCCACTTATTAGTCCAAAAACTCTTTCTATGCATAGGAATACCATATCTTTCTTCATTTGCATTAAATTTACTCAAATCGACTCTTTCTTTCAACTGCGGCCTATCCTTCAGACTAGGACATAATCTATTAAACATACTTAAGTTCATGCTTTCAAAACAAAAATTTTCACTTATCTTTATCTTGCCAAAGAAAAAAGCTTGCTTCTTTAGGATCTTACCTCTTTTCTTTAGATCAACTTACTTTCTTAGCACAAAGCTTCACAATTCAAGTAGAGTATTTCACACTTCAACAACAGATCTATGCACAAAGATTCTCTTTTTCCTTACTTCAGTTCCCAGGAATCACAGTTTCAGGTCACGACAACAGAACCATTTTTTGGCACAGGGGTAGACCTAGGGTTCAATGCTTAACAATGCACCAACAAAACCCTGACTACCAACCCTTTCGAAAACACCTGCGAAGAAGGCGAAGTCTCACCTAAGGTAGAAGTAGGGGGGGTTACAAGACGCAGGTGTCTGTAACTAGGCTGAGACATAGATCTGTGACAAAAGCACTTCGCAGAGTATTTTTTTAATGCTTAGAAGGTGACATGCATTAGTTTATTAACATCGTAGAGTATAATCAAAGATAGATCGGTGTAGTAACAACAAATGATAATATACCTTGAGCACTTAGCACTTAGCATTATAAATTAAATCTAGCATTCATTTACCCTTCACACAAGTAAAGCACTTTAAGCAACAAAACATCTATCTATTACACATCATAATCAAGTACTAAGCAGATTCATAATGGAAATAACACAACACAAAGAAAACCACGAGACACTAGATATATGTGGTTCACCCCAAGGTGGGGATATGCCCACAAACCGCTTCACCTCTTTATTATTCGCCAGAATATTACATTCATTCACTCCTGTGCACTAAGCCACAGAGTTGAGCTTTGCACAAGCCAAGAGATATGTGCACTAAGCACTAGATCCTCCTTCCAAAACCTTCCAAAACTAGGTCAATGCACAGAGCCAACTCTCTGTCGAGAACAAAGCCTTAACGCACATACATTCCTTTGCACAAAGCAACTCAAACTAATTGCACTTAGCTCCTCTCCTCTTCTACAATATATTATTCTTTATTTATATTTTACAAAACCTTACAATAAGGCCTAAACATGGGGAAAACCCCATGGGCCGACATCCCATAAACCCATTACAAAACCCTAGAGGACCCTTTATTGGGTCCACATAACCCTAAAAAATGGGCGAGATCCACGATCTCAGCTTTGCCTGGGCGTTCCTTCTTCGACCAACGTGTCGAAGTCCAAAAGTGGGCCAAAATTGACCAAATTTTCCCCAAAACTTGGTCGAGGGCCAACGAGTAGATAATGAGAATATTATGAAAGCTCAGGAGGATATACTATAGATTCTGAATTTTCTGCAAAGATAAGCCAATAAAGACTTTAGCATAAAGAAAGTAACTAGTGCTAGACAAGTGATAACGTCTAGATCCTATAGCAGAAAGGATGATCATGGGAATGACATACAATCAAGAAGTAAGAGTAGGCATCATCATTCCCGAGAGCAATCTATTAGAATACTTGAGAAAGTTCATGGTTAGGGAGAAACCCAAGTGTGTCTCCTATCAAGAGGTAGAGAAGAAGGTCCGATTTAGACATTTTGCGAGGTGAACTCAGGAAAATCAAGCCACCAAATTTTAATGGTGAGCATAGAAATAGAGAAGAGGCCGAGACATGGATGTTGGAAATGAAGAAAAAATTTTAACTGCATGATTACCCCTCAACGGTAGAAACCGAAATTGCAACCTATCACTTGCAAGGGAGGACAACTTTGTGGTGGGACCAACTTAATCAAGCCAAACACCTTGATGAGAATAAGGTCTCATGGAGGTAGTTCAAAGGATATTTCTAGGAGAAATATTTGTTAGAGGATTACTATTAAAGGAATATGAAAGAGTTCTTTGAACTCAAGTTGGGAAGCATGACAATGGATGAATATGAGAAGAGGTTCTTTGAGTTTGCTGAAGTATGTTGGATTCATAAAGAATGAAAAGGTCAAAATCCAAAGGTTTATGAGTGGGTTACCCTCATACATTGAAAATATACACTATGATAACCCCAAAAATTTGGAGGAGTCCATAACGAGAGAAAATCATCTTCATGAGCAGAGGGGAGGAAGGCCAATTTTACAAAAAGATTAGAATGACAAGATGAAGGGTAAAAAGGAGAAAAAAGGCAGAGATATTTTAAGCCAACCTTTCACAGAAACAACTTCCAAGAAAATAATCAAGGATAGTCAGCCCAAAATGAACCCATGATGGATGATTCATTTGGGAAAAGGCCAAGGCAAAAACCCATGAAGTGTTGAGGATGTGAGGGAGATAACCTATATAGGGATTTCCCTCACAAAGGAGAAAGAATGAGGACCGTACACACCATTCATGAGGATGAAATAGTGGAATACATGGGAGTAAACATGCCAAAGATTTATGCATCCTTGAACAACAAGCAAGAAAAATATCAGTCCCCCATGATTGAAGTGGAAGGTGAGATTGACAACCAACCCATAGCAATTTTAATTGATTTTGGAGCTTGCCATAGTTACATAAACTCTAAAATTGTTGAAATATATCACTTGAAAAGGAGTAAGAATAAGAAATATTGGTTAGTTTAGTTATCCACATAGGATAAGAGGAAAATAAATGAGTTGGTCAAATATTTTCCAATAAACATGAATGGAATCAACACAAAGGTAGATGTGAACATCATACCATTCGGTTCATATGATTTCCCAATTGGCATGGATTGTTTGGAAAAAAACCATGTTGTCCTAGAATGTTACAACAAGACAATCACTTGTCCTGACGAAGAGGGGTAGCAAGGCAAGGTTCAACACATTCCAAGAGTTGTAACTGTTAGAAAAATTTCAGCCATGCAATTGAAAAAGAGATTCAAGAAGGGATGTCAATTTTTTGCAGCCCAAATGGAAGAGGAAGTCGAGGAAAAAATTCTAAGTATTGAAGACCATCCAATCTTGAAGGATTTTGGAGATTTTTTTAGGGAGATACCAAGATTTCCACCAAATAGAGACATTTATTTCTACATTTATTTGGTGCCAGGAGTAGCCCCCGTGTCCAAAACACCTTATAGAATGGACGGACCAGAGTTAAAGGAGTTGCAGATGTAGCTTGAAGAAATGTTAAAGAAGGGATATATACACCCAAGTGTGTCTCCTTGGGGCGCCCTTGTTATCTTTGTGAAGAAGAAGGATGTACCTTTAAATCTATGCATTGATTTCATACAATTGAATAAGGTCACCATAAAGAATAAATATCCCTTGTCAATGATTGATGATCTATTTGATTAGCTGAAAGGTGGAAGAATATTTTCAAAGATTGACTTGAGATCAGACTATCATCAAGTGAAGATAAAGGAAGAAGATATTAGCAAGACAACATTCAGGACAAGGTACATGCATTATGAATTCATGGTACTGCTATTTGGGCTATCGAGTTCCCCAATTGTTTTCATGTGCATGATGAATGGAGTGTTCAGGGAATACCTGAACAAGTTTGTAATTGTGTTCCTAGATGACATGATCATTTACTAAAAAATAGAAGAAGAACAGGAGCATCATTTAAGAATGTGTTAGCACTGCAAGTTACACTTTGACTGCTAAAGTGAAAGCTCAATACCCATCAATAAGTTTATGAGATAAGTTTTCAAATGTGGTCAAATGGATAAAACTTAGTTCAACAATGTCAAAACACAAGAAATTCTAGGTCAAGTGCATCAACAAAAGAGGTCTTGTTTAGCTTAGGTCAGGGTTTTGAGGATTATAGTGAAAATAAGGAAGACTTAGTAAGAATATGAAGTGAGTCTACCACTAGCTTCAGGCTATGCCAGTAGACAAAGGATAGAAATGCTTCAAATACAAGAACTTCTTAAATCCAAGCAAACAAAAACTATGAGAAAATCTATAACAATATCACAATCAAACATCCATTGTAATACAAATACAAAATATCATTTGAATCATTCAATGATAGTACAATTTCAGAGTGAGAGAAATAAGATGGAAAAAAGAGAACTAACTTCCATTAAACAAGATTTCATCAAATCGGATACATCAAAACCAAAGTAGGCTCTGTTTCATTAAAATTACTAAAAGGTCTTTTTCATCAACCATTTGAACCCATCAATGTCTTCTAATGCTGAATTTATAGCCTAAACAAGGAATCATAGCCTACAATGCAATCTTGATCCTCTAACATAGGATTCTACCACCTAAAACTGAAAATATTACACCTGTACAGGGCAGAAAAAACAAATTGCTATAAAAAAGGTAAATGTTGGAAACCATCCTAACACCCTAATATTGCATAGTGAGGTGTCCTTTGAGTGAATTTCCTTTGTTTCCAGGTAACCTCCATATTTACCTAACTTCCAACTAGCTGTGCCATGTTCCACTAGCCATCTGGTGACCATTGATCCTCTTAAAACCCATCAAAACAAGAGTTGGCAACAAATCTTGTAGCATTGACTGTATCAGCCAATTCGCAATGTATTTCACAATGAAGTTCAAATGTCTGACTATGTATACCATTTCACAGCGAAGTTGTAGCTTTAACTGTGTATACCATTTCGCAGTGGATTTCACAGCGAAGTTGGAGCTTTAATTGTGTAGACCATTTCACAGTGGATTTCACAATGAAGTTGCAAGGTCCGACTGTGTAGACCATTTCGTAGTGCCAGGCACTGCGAAATGTCATGTAGCTATCTGATTTATCCATCTTGAGCCAAAAATACCCAAATTTTTTTTCCAAAGTTAAGTAAACCTGTAGAAGCCTCATGATATGCCGTGTGAGTGAAAACTTAGCTATAGGTATTATATTTTCCCCAAAATATTCAAAATGCAAGGATAACCATTTCCAAAATTGAGATTCTTTGAGCCACTTCACATCACCTCCTGAGTCTGGTACTCTTGGTTGCAGCTTGAGCCAACACATTCAAATTTCTTTGGGCTAGCTCTTCCTTGAAAGGCTACAACTCCAGCTTAAGTTTTCTGATCTGAGATTGTAAATCCCTGTTCTGCATGTATAGATTCTTAAGCTGCCTATGGAGGGGAAAAAATCTCTTTGCTGTAAACTTGTCTTTGTCAATAGTTTCCAGATACATATCCATCATATCTTTCATCTTTTTCCTCACATCCAACCATTCTCCCTTCAAGTGAGAATTCTCCTTTCTAGCTTGTCTGAGTCATCTGATCAATATTTTGAAGGTAGAGTTCTCAGGGGGAGTGGTTATGTCTATGACTTCAATATGTTTTTCAACAATATCAATTTTACCTTTATCCTTCCTCTTGACATGAGCTTCTATTATGACCTCTTTTTCAACAGTTTCCTTCTTGAATGATGACCTGGTGAAGGGCCTTCTAGCTTTAATTTCAACTGCAACAGCTGGTGAGGGGAAGAGTAATCTTCTTCCTTTTTTTGTGTGGCTATAGCTGATGGAATTTTTGCCAATTTTGGAGTTGGTTGGGGTGAAAATTCCCTTGGTGGAGAGTGATGAGATCCCCCTTCTTCTTCTTGTTCCTTAGGAGCTTCATCATTTTTGGAAATTTGTTTTCCCTTCCTCTTTCTACTTGTCTCTATGTGAACAACGCTATTGACTTGAAGAGGGATCCGCACCTTAGATTGAGGAGTAGGAGATACATTTAATTGCAGATGTGCAGAGGCAATGAACTGATCCCATTCCATGTTTCTCTTCTTCAACTCCTCCATCAAAAGCATCTTAATCAACCCTGAGTGAAAAACACTTGTTTCCACACCCTTGGACTTGACTTGGAACTTGTCAGCCATTTTCCCAATACTTCTAAAAAAATAGAAAGGGAGGTTCATGAGGTCTTTGCTTGTGAAGTGCAACAAAAGTCTAATGTGGTATTGGTAAATCATATTGAATATTCCCTCACAGGTGAAATATTTGTGGATCACACTTAACATATTGTCAAATCCCTCAACTAAGTGGCTCCTAGGAACTCCCTTTGATAGGTTATCTCCCTGACATTTTGGTTTAAGGAACTCTTTAGAGAAGGCTGCATTAAGATTCATGGATTTAAACCATATTTCACTAATGTTTGGTATCTCAGTAGCTGTTGTAATGGTTGCTTCAAATAACTCCAGTTCAAGAGTTCCCACCTTAGTTTTGGTTCCATCAAAATTCAAGGCAAACTCTCTGACTACCTCAGGGTGCCCCCTCTGCATTTTTTGACAGAAATTGAAACATCCAACTCTTTGGAAGACCTCTCTGATCAAAGGTTCAACATCAAATAGATGCATGTCATAGGGTTCAGTCCTCACTATGCCCCCACCGTTGTGAGCCTTCTTCTGTTGTGGTGTATCCATTTTCTGTTATAGGAAGAAAACTAAGACAATTATATGAGAGATGTAAGAGGAAAAACAAAAGGACAGAGGTCTTAGGGTTCAGATGGATAGTCTTTTTCAGAGATGATTTTTGTCTAAGGATTTAGAGTTTTTCTTCCTATTTGACCTTTGAGATTTTGAAAGTGTTAAGAACCAAATATCAATATAGCATAGAAAAACCTCAGAAAAAGTACTCAACGCCTTGAAAAAGAGATAATTTCAGATAATAATCCTCTTAGAGGGGGCAACCTCCTTTTACCCCACTTAAATGTTCAAGTACATGATGATTCAAAATGAAAATGTCTCCTTGGTATATATAGGAGACTAGGAGGTATAATTACAACTA
>JZKD02S0116496.1:155242-168340 GCA_000966675.3 Picea glauca | reverse complement strand
AATGTCTCCTTGGTATATATAGGAGACTAGGAGGTATAATTACAACTAATGGCATAAAGTCGACATAAATAAAATAACATTACTAATATAATATGCCCCAATTAAGGGGTAATGATCCAATATTAAGGCTTAACAGAAAGGGTAGATGATAGTTAGTAAATGGAATAAGACCATTCAAGAAAATAGATATGAAAGGAGAAAGCAACTGCAAAAGGTTTAAGTTAACACTTCACCATCATTTGCAAAATCATCACAACTTTAACAACAAGGCTCTTACAATTTCCAACATAGATAGATTTTAGACTGGAAATAAGAATGGAAATTTTAAAGGTAATCGGTTGGTATAGGTTGTGTGGTAAGAGGATAACAATGCTGAGTTGATGTACAGGTTTGTAGTGCGAAAACAAGGGATTCACAGCAGAATCCATAGCACAAAAAACAAAATACAAGTAAGAGATAAGAACGGTGGATTTGACAACAAGGTTTGCTCAATGCTAGTAAAATAAGCTGAAAACACTGCAACTAGCTGAGAATTTGTAACAAAAAAAGTAAAGGGAGTAGGTTGGTAGAGTGAATCACCAATTCACAACGCCTAGAAGAGGAAATATAAGCACAAACTTTAATTGATCTTCAACAGGGCTTAAAAAAATCATGGAGTACCTGGATGATGTGAATTAGAAGTTGATACGCTTCAGATTGGACAAAACCCCCTGAAACAAGTCTAACCTCCAATTCACCTTCGCCTGCCAGTTTGCAACAAATTCCACGGTGCCTGTCTGAACTAAGCAGTTTCTACAACGCCGAGCTAGGAGAAAATTTGAAAACTTGAGAGAAAAATTAGAAAATTCGTAATGACGAAATCCCAGATTATTTCCTTTAAATCATGAATGTTGAAAACAAGGAGATCGACTAACACAAGCCTCATAAGTGAAATTATGGTGATGAGAGAAAGAGTACTTGAGATGCACTGCGAAATGTCCTGATGAGATGGCAACGTACAAAACGAACTTGATTTGACCTTCTAATGGGTAGAGGGACAAAGTGGATGGGTTTTAGTACCTGGTGGAAGTGGTGATATGTGAGGGTAGTGGTGGAGGCATAAGGACGATGACTTATCCAACCTTGTCAGAAAGATGAAGACATAAACCAAGGGTTTGGGCCAACATCAACCTTAACTTATTTGTGCTAAGACCTAAGAAGTCTATAAGTAAGAGGACTAAATTAAGATTTAAACAATCACCGAGGATTAAAAATCAAAGACCTAAGGCTGAATTGACCCATAACAACTTCATGTGACCCAAAACAACTTCATGTGATAACATAATGGTGTTGCAATTTTTAAGAGAGAACAATTTGTATGCCAAGCTAAGTAAGCACATCTTCTATCAAAAGAAGATTCACTACTTGGGTTATATTATTTCAATAGATGGGATAATAGTTGATCCCGAGAAGACAAATTCCATCAGAGGATGGCTAGAACCAAGAAATGTCACATAAGTTAGATCATTCATGGGTCTTGTAGGTTATTACCAAAGAATCCTAATTTTTTTTCAAAGATTGCAAGCCCGATCACATATTTGGAAAATAAGGGAGTGAAATTTGAATGGAATCTCGAATCTAAAGAAAGTTTTCAGCAATTGGAAGACATATTGACAAGTGCACCAATATTAAATATTGCATATATGGATGAAGATTTTGTATTGTGCACTGATGCATGAAAGGGAGGGCTCAATAGAGTCCTCACTCAAAATGATCATGCAGTATGCTATGAGTCTCAGAAATTAAAAGAGCATGAGAGGAATTATGCTACACATGACCTGGAATTAACATCCATTATTCATGCATTGAAAATGTGGATAAATTACCTTATGGGGAGAATATTTGAGCTCAAGACAGACCACTGTGGTCTGAAACATTTTTTTGGCCAACCAACGTTGAATGCCATACAAACTAGATGGCTCAAATTTCTTAGTGAATATGACTTTGAAATTAAACACATCAAAGGAAAATAAAATAAGGTGTTTGATGCACTCAACAGGAGAGCACATGAAATGCATGCTACAACCATCAACATGTACAAATATTATTTAAAAGACAAAATTTTAGAGGCTACAAATTTAGATCATCACTATTTGAAAACAAAAGAAACATTATAGAAAGACAATTTATAGTATAAATTTACATATTATGAGCCGCAAGAGGATGAAATCCTCATGTGTAGAGGAAAAGTATATGTATCGAATTCTAGAGAGATGAAAAATATAGTGTTGGGAGAAATGCGCAATGTGCCATATGATGGGCACCCAAGATATCATAAATCAATTGCAATTGTAAGAAGCCAATACTTTTGGCCAGGAATGAAGAAAGAAGTGTCTGATTACATATCCAGATGTCTAGAATGTCAAAAGGTGAAGATCGAACATAGAAACCCTGTTGGGTTGTTACATCCATTTCCCATTCTAGAATGGAAATGGGAGGTTTTTATAGTTGATTTTATTACTAATATTCCTAGAACAATGAAGCAACATGATTCCATCATGGTAGTGGTGGAAAAATTGACTAAGGTTACACATTTTATTCCAATTAAGACTACACAGAAGGAAACAAATATTGCATAAATCTACATGAAAGAAGTTGTGAGGCTACATGGAGTGCCCAAGGAAACAATTTCAGATATAGACCCAAAGTTTACATCCAATTTTTGGAAAGGTTTATTCAAAGGCTTTGGGACAAATCTAAATCTCAATACTGTTGATGTTTGGACAACATCGGGAAGACATTCTCCCAAATTAATAATTAATAATATAATTATTAATTATTATTAATATTATTAATATAACAACAACAACAACAACAACAACAACAATAAATTGTTATTATAATTATTAGAGACACATCCTTTCATGGATGGTCACCATTTGTTCCTTTAGGTTCTCTATGTATTTGGCACATTCATCATCGTAATAAATCAATCATAGAATCCATCACATCATCTCATATACAATATTATCTCATATAATATCTCATAAAGAAAATTCAACATGGTATCAGAGCAGGACTGGGCTTGACTCCCTCACAGGAGGGCCCAGGAAAATGAGAGTAGAGTAAAATGTTGGGAGTATTTATGGAGTTGTTACAATCTCTATGTATAACATATTTACTTTTTACTCCTACCTAAATTATAGAAATAATTTCATAAAATATAGTGGGCAATAATTTCTAGTAAAAATGTCTAATTACCTAAATATGAAGAATGCACTGCATATTTGCTTCTACCTATATTTATGCAAAGAATCACATGAATTATGGAGGAGAAATTTAACAAAGTCAAATACTATGTGGATCGATTATAACCAATTGAATCTTTGGGTATTTATGGGAGGCATTCTCCAACTATTATAAGAAATAAAATTAAACCTAATTCTAAATTTAATTTTAAAAGAAGACTTGTCTCTTTGGATCAATTTAATATTACTATAACACTTGAAAGATACAATAATAAACACACATATTTCTCTCTCTCACATGTGAGAAGTGATCTAAGGAAGAGACTGCAGTTTCTAAGTATTTGAAGGTTTTGAGTGTAATTACTTGTGATGTTCTAGAGTTTACTAAAGTAATATCGTATATCATTGGAAGTAATTACCACTTGCGGAAAATTGTGCTTGTCTAAATTTAACACTAGAAAATTCAACATGGTTAGCTATATGAATTCGAGTATATGATGGATGTGTGTTGGTCATAGTACGAGACATATCATTTGCAGAAGAAGAGGAGGTCAACACATGCAGAGGGAGTAGATGACTCCAAATACTATATAGCCTCAGAGGGAGTCAAGCTTCAAAGGGAGCATGTAGATTCAGAGTGGGATCGATCTAAGAGAGAGTCAGTTGCTTAGAGACTTTCATTTAGAAAGGATTCCTCTTCAGATTCATATTCATATGGGAGAGATGTCCTCCAGGACTGACAGTAAGGAGGCTAGACCTTGAGGAGATAATAAACCTTTTGGAGAAGATTCCCTTGTTTCAATGAAGGAAGTCAGTCAGAAGGATTGGGATGTGGACCTTTTAAACCTTGATTCCAAGAAATGTACATTAGTTGACAATAAAACATTTGTTTAGATACCTATGTGGTACAAGTGGATATGGATTGAGATATGCCTCAAATGGAGATGTGAAGCTGCAAAGTTATACAGATATTGACTGGGCAGAAAGTGCAGTGGATCAAAAGAGTACTTCCAGATGCTGTTTTAGTATGGTATCACTGTGATCTCATGGTTGAGAAGAGAGAAGACATCAGTGGCACTCAATGCAGTGGAGGAAAATTATATAGCAACCAGTATTGTAAGCCGTGAAGAAGTGTGGCTTCAAAATTTTCTTGCAGGAATTCATTTGAGACATGGTGTAGAGAGGAGTTGTGGAACTCCAATACATATCCACAAATGAGCAGATAAGGAATATTCTCACCAAGCCATTGTATAGAGTGAAGTATGAGTACTTCAAAGACAAGATTGGCATGATGCAAAATGTCCACCCTTTTTAAGAGGGAGGTGTGGTGTTTCTATCCTCCAGTCGACTAACACCTCTGGCCAAGGGTTTCCCCAATTAGTCATGTGAGGTGACTGAGGGAATAATGCACAACTGAGTACAAGTATTTCCTACACGATGTGAGGTGGCTAGGTGTGAATAATACTTGCAACTTATCCTTTCCTATGCCATCTGAGGTGGCTAGGTGTGAATGGGGCTATGGTCGTAGTATTTCCTATGCCATGTGAGGTGGATAGGTGTGAATAACACTACTGGGAGAGGATAAACATTGCAACATAGTCATGGAGACTATGGTAGTGGTTGTGTACCACTCGAAAACACGCTATTAGATGTGTTCTACTAGTGTATTTCTACGTAGTCATGAGACTATGATAGTGGTTGTGTACCATTGGAAAACATGCTAGTAGTTGTGCTCTACTAGTGGATTGCTACATTGTTTTGAGACTATGACAATGGTTGCGTACCACTGGAAAACATGCTAGTAGTTGTGTGATAATAGTGGATTGCTATGTAGTTGTGAGACTATGACAATGGTTGCGTACCAATGGTTGCGTACCAATGGTTGTGCTCTACTAGTGGATTGCTACGTAGTCATGAGACTATGGTAGTGGTTGTGTACCAATGGACAACATGCTAGTATATATGTGATACTAGTGGATTTCTACGTAGTCGTGAGACTATGGTAGTGATTGGGTACCACTGGATAGTATGCTAGTAGCTATGTGATACTAGTGGATTGTTACGTAGTTGTGAGACTATGATAATTTTTGTGTGCCACTGGAAAAAATGCTAGTAGTTGTGTGCTACTAGTAGATTGCTACGTAGTCGCGAGACTATGACAGTGGTTGTGTACCACTGGAAAACGGGCTAGTAGCTGTGTGCTACTAGTGGGTTGATACGTAGTCGTGAGACTATGGAAATAGTTGTGTACCACTGGAAAAAATGTTAGTAGTTGTGTGCTACTAGTGGATTAGTACATAGTCGTGAGACTATGGCAATGGTTTTGTACCACTGGACAATAATTGTGTACTACTATGACATGGAAATAGCTGTGTATTGTTAGATGACATTGCAATAGTTGTGTGCTACTGGTTGATTTTAGGATAGTCATAAAGAATGTGGCAGATGATTTGAGCTACCAATGGCATAGTAGTAAGAAGTGTGCTACTAGTTGGTTAAAAAGTAGTCAGTGGAATATTAGATGAAGACATCGTGAAAATATACCTCCCTAGCTAAGAGGGAGTGTTGATGTTTCAACATCGAGTAGAAATTCTCACTCACAGGGGTGTACCTATGGTGAATGTCCCTAGTAAGCATTAGGCAGACCTTCTCCTAGATTGGGCTATAGACCAAGGGATATAGGATACATTTATCACAAGGGTGTACTTATGGTAAATGGGCCTAGATGTAGTCCTTCCTTGATCATGACAATGAGTGATATGGACTCGAGGTGCTTGAGTTGCATAATGTCTCCCTCGTTGAGAGGGAGTGTTGATGTTTGGACAACATCAGGAAGACATTCTCCCAGATTAATAATTAATAATTAATTAATAATTAATAATAATAATAATGATAATAATAAATAGTTATTATAATTATTAGAGACACATCCTTTCATGTATGGTAACCATATGTGCCTTTAGGTTCTCTATATATTTGGAACATTCACCATTGTAATAAATCAATCATAGAATCCATCACATCATCTCATATACAATATTATCTCATATAGAAAATTCAGCAAGTACAACATGTCACCCAGAATCAGATGGGAAAATAGAGAGGACCAATAGAATAATTGAAGACATGCTTAGAATGTATGTGATGGATCAACTGCCAAAGTGGGAGGATTATATCCACTTAGTAGAATTTTCTTACAATAATGTGTATCAATACTCATTAAAAATGATCCCATTTGAATCATTGTATGGCAGAAAGTGTGACACACTAGTGAATTGGGATAATCCAACATACAGAGTTTCCATTGGGCCATATTTGTTAAAGGAAATGGAAGAGAAAATGACAAGGATTAGGTAGAATTTAAAGGCTTTCCAAGACAGGTAGAAGTTTTATATAGATACGAACAAGGTTTTTAGAAATTTTAAAGTGGGAGAACATGTATTTTTTAAAGTGAAAGAGAAACAAGTTTGTTAAGATTAGGAAGTTTCCCAAAGTTTGCAGTAAGATATTGCAAGACTTTTGAAATATTAAAGAATATAGGTCCAGATGCATACATGATATCATTGCCTGCATCCATGATAGTTCATAATGTATTTCATGTGTCCTTATTAAATAAACATGTTCCCGAACCTAACCACATAATTGATTGGATTTTGATCCACGTGGAACATGAAGGATACTTCTGGGTGGAACCAGTGCACATCCTGGACTAGAAGGTCAAAGTGCTCATGAAAAAAGAAATCAACCTGGTAAAGGTCCAATGGACTTGCTACGGTCTTGAAGACGCTAAATGGGATCATGAGGAGACTATGTTGGAGGAATACCCACAAAGTTTTGACAATTTTGAAGAAAACATAATATAAGAATGAAAGACTCCATTTTGGGCAGCTAGAGTTCCAAAACCACATCTCATATTCCTTCCCAACTTGCTGTAGGAGCCCTGAAAAAATAATGGTACACCCTGATGGATTGAGAACAATGAAGGGGGTGCATTCCTTGGGTCAACCGATTGAGAGGAACATGAGATTATGGTTGGAACTGTTGCTGGAGTTATATAAAAATTGCACAATTTTAATTTTGTAAGCACTGTGATGTAAATTTGTGCATGTATATTAGCATAGTGATGTGCACAAGGATGGTTCATGATGTGCATCGAGGATGATGCAAAATTGTAGGGGAGGGGGAATGTAACATACCCACTGTAATTCCTAGTTTAATTAATGCATAAGGTAGATATGAAATGCGACTACGAGCAAGCGATATATATGCAAATTGTATTTTTGAATTTTAATAAATAAAATGTGATGCCAACTGCTAGGGTACATGGACAGAGATAGCGGATGAGTTTTCCATGAGATGAGAGAGTGTCAAAGAGGGCTCCAAGGGGGAAATTATTTATGGGTATTAATCCAAACAAAATTTCTTGAATTTTATTATCATTAGGGACAACCTTTTATTTTATGTTTGAGTGTATGAGAGCCCAATCATTGAATACATGTAAGAGGGTGGGTGTGAGAAGTCACATCCCATAGTTATTGGGAGTATGGGGCTGAAGTAAAATCAAATTTAGGGAGAGTTAGAGTCAACTTTATTGGGGAAAAGAGAGGAAATTCATATGGGAGAACAAACAATTTTTGGACAATCATGTGTTGGCATGAACAACAAGCAGAGAATAGGGAAGAGGAGATTTGGAGTTGGAAAAACAATGGAGGGAAAATTATGGAGCATTTTTAGAGCTATATGATACTGAAGAAGAAATTTTTTAGGATTATAGAAGAAGCAAGTTGTCAGGCTTGAAGAGTGAACTCCTATATGATTTGCACTATAACAACAAGGGATTGTTATTGTTTTATTGGTAGTTTTCCTAGCAATGAGTTCCCATGAGTTTTGAGTAGTGATATTTATAGTTACCTGTTCCAAAGAGACCTTGATAAATGAATGTGACACATGATGGACTGAGATTAGTGAAGGGGTACATTCCTTGGGTTGTGTAGCTCAAGAGGAAGAGAGCAGGTGGAAATTAGGATAGATGTAGGAGAATGCCAATGGGTTGTGGAATATTTGAGATATGAGTGGACTGTGAGAGACACCCTCTTTTGTGGATTACTATCCCCATTTCAGAGGTGACTTTTTGTTGATATATATAACAACAAGTCTATGGTTGGGTGGCACCTCCATCCCAAGAAGATGGTTGCACAATTGTTTTAAAAAGAAGTGTTTATTTGTTTTTTTTTCCGAGTTATTTCATGAGTTTAATTTCCATGCTTTAACTCTGTGTATGTGAATGGTTTATTTTCTACTATAAATGAGTTTATTAGATGCATTCATGTTTATCTCATCATGTTGTACCTTCATTTTAAATAATGGTATCGACAATTGGTTAAATATATGTGTTTTCCTGTCGCTGGTAAGCTACATGATTAGTTAGCAGAAAATTTTGAATTTATGTGTATTTCACATGATAATGTTTCTCAATTAAGATGGGGGACATTGCACTTTCTATTTGAAACCACTTGGTTGTCCTTTATTATTACCTATATTATTCAAGTATTGTTCTTGCACACATGCCTCATCAATTTTCCTAAGTTTAAATAACATCACTTACTTAGAAACTATAATTGATTGAGTAGACCTTGTAGTTACTTGAGGAGTAAGTATAGGTTATTGGGATATATACCCAACTTAATTCCTATTCTTTTTGAACTTGGTGGTGTGCTATTTCACACTCTTCCCTTTCCTTTTCCTGAAGTGATGCCAACATGTCCACTAGTCCTTTACATACCCAATAGCGTAGAATAGGGACTTGAGGGTTTTAAATGCCTCCCACTTAGTTAGTGTTGAGATTGATGCTGCTAATTTGAATAATTGGTTGCAATAGTTAGAAGTTTATTTCATTTTCCATAACATAGAATAAGAGAAACATATTTCATTTGATTGACTAAAACCATAGGGCCATGCCTTAAACTAGTGGGAAAGATACATTGACACACATAGGCTATAGGGTGATCCACCAGTAACTAAGTGTTTGAGGCATGTAAATACCCTAAGCCTAACCCTAGATGACTATCAATCTATGTTAAATATTGGGTCACTAGGAAAGGAAGGGAGTCCAATCTTTTGGTATTGTTCCATAATTTACTAGAACATCTAGGAGTGGGATATTGAAGCATAACAAAGGAGGTAGAAGATTTTGTAGCAACCATGCAAGCCACAATGTTAATGACAACTCCATAGTGAGTTCCCCTTTCTTTGTAATTTCATTTCATAACTAAGAAAAACAAAGGAGAGCATAGGAATCAACTTCTAGTTGAATTTTCTCATGTATTGGGTTTCCCATGTCACATCTTGCATTCATTTTCTTGTTTATTTCATTTCAATTTCAGTTATTTCCATAATTTGAGAACTACACTAGTAATAATTAATATGATATCTAAGGTAATAAATTTCAAAATAGAATATTTTATAATATTGTAATATCTGTTGGGACAAACTCTTCTAGTGGAATGTCCATGGAAGTTTACAGATCATATTGGTATCATAGATGTTTTATTTGGGATTTTTGTGGGAAGTTGTAGGTTCCAAGAATTGGTTTAAGAAGGAAGTTTCATAGCCCTAACCATGGTGGATGAGTCTAATTGTAACAAATCTCGAGATAAGGTACATGAGAGATTTTAGAAGTTGGAAGAATAAGTCATTGATATCTCTCGCAACATTGCCTCCTCATGGTAGCTCTAGCGAACAATTTTATACCTTTTTGGGAAGTTGTTGAATCTAACTTAGAAGTTGGATTGGATGAGAAATCACGAGATAATGAAGACCTATAAAATGAGCAAAAAAAATACCCAAAGAAAGAGAAACCAAGTTCCAGTGACATCACTTCTTCAAAATATTTGTTTAAAATGGAAGTGAAAGTGGACATCAAACCCTACCAAGGTGATATTGGTGTTGTTAAGTTGAATCATTGGTTGCAATAGTCACAAGTTTATTTCAGCATCCATAACATAGAATAAGAGAAAAATATTTCATTTTCCCAATTGAAACTAGAAGGCCATGCATTGACCTAGTGGAAAAGACACATAGAGACCCTTGGTTACTGATGGATCACCCTCCAACATAATTTTCTCCGTGTGTCTTTCCAACTAGGTTAGGTATTTTCCTTTTAGTTTTAGTTAGGTAAATGAAATATTTTACTCCTCTTCTATGCTAAGGACACTAAAATAAAATTATAACTGTTGCAACCAATGATTCAACTTAAAAACATCAATATTATGTTGGAAGGGTTTGATATCCACTTGTGCTTCCATTTTAAACACAAGTTGTGAAGAAGTGATGAAACTTGAACTTAGTTACTCTTTCTATAAATATTTTTTTGGCTCCTTTTCTAGGTCTTCATCATCTCTTGATTTCTCATATGATCCAACTTTTGATTTAGAGCCACCAAACACCCCAAAAAGTCCAAAATTATTCCCTAGAGAGACCATGAGGAGGGCCATGTTATAAGAGATATTGATGACTTGTTCTTCTAGCTTCAAAAGTCTCTCCTCTGCCTCATCCAAAGGATTGTTATGATTGGATTGATCCACCATGGCTAGGTTTCTGTTACTTCCTTCTTAAGCCAATTCCTAGATCCTACAACTTCCCACAAAAACCCCAAAGAAAATTTCTTTGACATCAATATGATTTGTAAATTTCCGTGGATATTCCACTGGAATGGTTAATCACAACATATCTTAGAATAATTTGAAATCTTTCATTTTGTAGTTTATTGCCTTAGATTTGAAATTTATTATTACTATCACAATGCTCAAAATTATGGAAATGACTAAAACTGAAATGAAATAAATAAGCAAATGAACCCACCATTCACACAAATGAACACAAGATGTGACCCGGTAAACCCAATATGGGAGAAAATCCATCTAGAAGGTGAGGCCTATGCTCCACTCTCTTTTTCTCGGTTATGAAATGAAAGTACAAATAAAGGGGCACTCTCTATGGGGTTGGGATGGATATTGTGGCTTGAATGGTTGCTACATAATATTCTACCTCCTCTGTTATGATTCAATATCCCACTCCTATATTCTCTACTCCACTATGGAATAATAAGAATACCAAAAGAATGAAACCCATTCATTTCCTAGTAGCTCAATATTTAACATAGCCCGATAGTCATCTAGGGTTAAAGTTAGGGTTTTTGCATGCCTCAAACCTTAATTGGAGTTAGGGTTTTGGACCCTCTAGAATCTTCTTGAAATTACACACATGACTAGCCCTGCATGTGTGAGTAATGGGGGAAGATGTGACATCCACTTACACATAGGAACTCTGATTGCGGTGTTTTTTGCATAGTTGGAAATCTTACGATGTGTAGAATAGTTTCAAGGGGGTGGAGATAAGCTCACAAGTTTTTGACCCCCAAAAGTGTTATTTGATGCCTCAAACTAGCTTTGAAAGTTTCCCTACCCCAAATCACCAAATTGGGACCTACCCCTAAAATTGGCATTGCAAACCAATTCTTCATATTTTCCCACCTAGATAGTACCAATATATATGACAAATTACATAATGATCCATTCTGGATCGTCAACAGAACTTTAGCATACACCTTTTTGTCTCCTATTGTCCTTCCATGTTATTCACTTAAATAGTGAATAGGAGGATAAAAAACAATTACCAACTATTTTGAAATAAAATAACAAGAAAATAAATAAATACAAGACCTTTTTAGGGTTTAGACTTTATAAGGTCATATAATAAAGTTTCCAAAGGTTCATAACTTAAGAGTGAAATTCTATAAACAAATTATGGGAGATGTTTATGGTTGGAACATTATAATCAAAGCATGTTTGTATTTAGAGAGTTAGTTTTGGGAAATAAATTATGCATGTAATACACTTAGTTTAGGGATATATGTATGTAATCACATTGAATTATATTTAGATTAAATTATTACAAAATTGTTAACTCATTATATGAGTTGTTTAGATGAATTGTCACACAAATATCAATTTGTTAGCACCACTACATATGGGCAGATTATTCCACGGAAATTTTCCATGTTTTCATTAGTTTCATCTTTTTTTTTAAATAGGGCAGGATTTTCGTCGATATTGCCACGAAAGTTCGACACAATATCCACGAATAGGTGATTTTAACTTGGTCAGGATTTTTGTCGCAATAGCGATGAACTTTCGTGGCAATAGTGACAAAATTTTTTCCTATCTCATTGGTCGGTGTTAACGGCTAGTTGACTATTTGATCTATATATACCTGACTTTAAGAGACTTTGCGACACAATTTCTATAGTTGCGACATTGTTCTTGGATTTTGTTTGAGCTGTTTATTTTTTCCGTCACCCACCAGTTGAACAAAACCAATTCTCGATCTACATAGCTGGGATTTTTGAACATGCAAGGTTAGTATGTTTTTATTTATTGATATACTCATTTAATTTGTAAATTTTTGTTCAAATGTCCAAATTTACACCAATACCAATGAGAAATTAACAATAGTATAAGAGTTACACCAATACACCACAATACACCATGCACAATATATGAGAAATAATCAATAGTTATTGTTCAAGGGAAGTAATGAATTCCAAAGGTAGCTACAGCTTCCAAATGTAAAGGGAGGGATAAACCTCCAAGAGGAAGATACAATCCTCCAATATCAAGAGATATTTGAACTCTCCATCCTTGTCCCTTCCTTCCACACAAGAATATATGAGAGATAATAAAACTTTACATTAAATCTTCACCATCAACCAATCATCACATAGAACCTGATAATGCTTCCTGAGACTTCTTCAATTTCTGCAATTATTCAATTCTTGGAGTACTCTGATCCTTTAGATAATATTACTCAATGT
>JZKD02S0116496.1:88568-110826 GCA_000966675.3 Picea glauca | reverse complement strand
GAAGCGGCGCTTGTCACTCCTCGACTGTATCTTGACCCGCAGTAGGGGTGTCGCTTCGGCACCCCCAGGGGCCCGTGTCACTTGCGAACCTCGGCCGGGAAGCGTCTCGGTCGGTTATATTCAAATTTGAAGAAGTGTTCCTTCAACATGCAACAAATCTAATATTTGGGATACATCATGGATGATAAGGGTGCACATGTGGATCCCACCAAGATCCAAGTAATTTGCGATTGGCCAATCCCGAAGAAGATAACCAAGCTCCGCAGCTTCTTGCGCTTAACCAAATTTTAGCAGTGGCTTGCATTGGGGTGCTCTCATATCAATTAGGCCTTGATCCAGCTGACCAAGGGTGGTGTGAAGGAAAAGTTTTTGTGGTCCACACCCCAATACAAATCACTCGAGGATTTGAAATTCTGCCTCTCCTCAGAACCAGTTCTCATTCTTCTAGATCTGCAACAACCATTTGAGATCAATACATATGCTTCAGATTATGCTATCAGTGTAGTCCTCACTCATCAGGGGTATCTGATATCCTATCACAATGAAACTCTATTTGATGATATTTGTAGATACCCCACCTACGAAAAAGAGTTGTACTCCATTTTGTAGGCATGTCGATAGTGGAAACATTACATTCTAAGGAAGGAAACGATCATCTACACCGATCACAATCCTCTGCAATTCATGCAGACACAAGAAAAGTTACATAATGACCACCATCATAAGTGGTCCAAGTACCTACAACAATTCCAATTTAATATCAAGTACAAAAATGTTAGCACCAACCATGTCGCATATTTCCTTAGTCGTCCCCTAGTGGAAACACTAACCATAGTTATTAACTCCTATGGACATGAGACAACCAGATGACCATAATTATAAAATAATGACTCTGACTTTGATACTGCCTATCAGACATTGAGTGCAGGATTTTTTTTTATCGAATTTCATCTCCAAGATGGATTGTTATGTCACCTGAGCCATCTCTATGTTACTTCAAGAGAGTGTACCAAGTTGATCTAGGAATCTCATTATAGCTGGGAAGTGAGACATTATTTTGTAGAAAAGACACTGGCAGTACTACAAAATCATTTTTATTGGTTGAAGCTTCAACAATATGTTCACAAGTACATCGGATCCTACACTACCTGCACCATTTCCAATCCCTATTAGGAAATGAGACACACTTCCACACTAAACCTACCAGAAGAGAGGAAGAAATATTTAATCAAGAAAATAAATGACATAGAAATCACACAGTACATAGATATTTTACCCTGGAAACCCAAACCGGGAAAACCAACATTTCTTGAGCATTCTGCTATCTTGTTATCTTATTCAATTTGAATAAAAGGTTACATGTTTAACCTTGGTCCAGACCTAAGAAACAATTGACATCATACCCTCTTGATTATGCAATAAAAACCCTATAGCCAATTCATCTTTCATATACATGACCAACAAACTCTAAATTATAAACTCTTGATGATTATCCTTTCATCATCTAAAGATTAAATATTATCCTTTACAACCTTATAGCATGACTCTTTATAGTCTTTAAATTAGGAAAAACCCTAAATAATGGTGCCCACAAAATGGTTATAGATCCATGTAGATCATTGGCTACAAATCCCTGAATCTTGGGATTCTATTACAATCGACTCCAAGTCGGACTACCATTCGACTACGAGTCAACCTTAATTTGGTATTCAGTCGGTCACCACACGCCTTCTTGTCAGCATCTTGTTGGTTTACCTCTTGAATTTTTGTCGATTCCTTTACCATGTTGAACTACCTCGACCTTCGACTTCTAATTTACCTGGTCGACTAACCTCGACCTTCAACTTGTTGTCGATCCACCTCGACTTTGACCGTCAGTCGATCCATGTCGACTAGGATTTCATTGCAAAAAATATAACAACCCAACATTCTCCCACTTGTTATCTTATTTTCTGAAACCAGGAGATTCTTGAAATTTCATTCATAGACCCAGGGCAACAATGCCCATTACCTCTCTACACCAAGAGAACTTCACAACACTCATAGACTTGGTCAATGAGTCTTCTATGTTTTACAACATGTCTACTTTCACTAGCAACACCTTGTTCATTTCCACCATGTCTCTCATGAAATGGTATTGTACATAAATGTACTTAGTCTTCGAATGAAAAGCAGGGTTTTTTTCGAGAAATATTGTGCTTTGATTGCCGTAACTAATGTTCATAACTCTCTTCTCAAACCCAATTCCTGAACACAACCTTTGCATTCATACTGATTCTTTGCTTCCATGAGTGGTTACCATGTATTCAGCTTCTGTTGTTGACAAGGCTACAATCTCTTGTCGCTTACTCATCCAGTTGATTTCTCCACCGAACATTTTGAACACATATCCACTGGTCGACCTCCGTCAATCCATATCTCCAGCCCAGTCGGCATCAACAAAGCCATGTACATTTAATTTACCACTACCAAATCAAGGTTTTCCTTGGTAGCATATAGTATAATCTTTTGTGCCACACTAATACCTGAAAACTTTCTTGACAGTTTTCCCGTGCTCCTTTCCAGGTGTCAACATGTATCTTCTCAAAACTCCCACTGCATGGGAAATGTATAGTCGAGTGCATACCATCGCATATATTATTCTACCAAGAAAACTCACATAGGGAACACATTCCATGTCATGTATTTCTTCATGTGTCTTTGGAAACTTTTCAACAATTAGTCTTGCTCCCATAGGAATTGACACCTTCACTGGTTTGCAATATTGCACGTTGAAACGTTTCAAAACTGTTTCAATATACTTCATCTGATTGAACCAGATATTTCTAGTGGCTCAATCTCTCTTAATCTCCATTCCTAGAATGAAGTTAGCTGCACCGATATCCTTCATGTCGAACTTCGAGGATAACTGCTTCTTCACCTCCTTTATTGCATCCATGCTGTTTCCAATAAACAACATGTCATCAACATACAAAGCTACATATATGAAATGCCCACCTTCTTCTTTGGAATATATTTAGTGATCAACTTTGCTTCTCACAAATCCCAAAATATGGATGTATGTGTCGATATTTTGGTACCACATCCTTGGTGATTTCTTTAGATCATAAAGGGATCTTTTTAGTTTACACACCAAATATTTCTTTCCCTTTACTACAAATCCTTTAGGCCGTTTCATGTATATTTCCTCTTCCAGGTCCCCATGTAGGAACAATGTCTTCACATCCATCTATTCTATTTCTAGATCAAATGTTGCAGCAAGAGACATAAGTACTGTAATGGAAGTTAATTTTGCAACAGGGGAAAAAATATCACCGAAGTTGACTCCTTCGACTTGGGAATATCCTTTCACTACTAGTCGAGCTTTGAATCTCATGACTTGACCTACTGCATTCATATTCTTCTTGAATACCCATTTGCTACCAACAAGATTTCTTCCACTAGGAAACTTAAATAAGTCCCATGTTTCATTCTTGTGCAAGGATTCCATCTCTTTGACCATGGAATTCTTCTATATTTTACCCTCCACTGAGTCGACTACCTCGTCGACTGACTTGGGCTCATCATTGATGGTAGTTAACATGAATGAAGAACAAAAGTCAGGTGGAATATACCTTTCGATTGATTTCATTACTCTTTCTGACCTCCTTACAACCAGATTTGGTTGTTCCACCTCTTCATGTGATTCAATTGACTCATTTGAATCATCTTCTCCATTCTTCAATTCAAACCGCACAGTCTCAAGATTATTCTTGGTTTGAAAAATTTATTTAGGCTCAGACTTACCTTCGTCTTCAATGGACACCACATATCGACTGTACAATGTTCTTCTTGATGCAGGATCCCAAAGCTTATATCCTTTCATTCCTTCTTTGTATCCAATGAAAATACATTTGTTTGCCTTATTTTCCATCTTGCTCCTCTTTTCCTTGGAAACATGCATAAATGCATCATAACCAAATACTTTTAGATGTGAAACCAAAGGCTTCTTACCCAACCATACCTCATTTGGAATTGTGTTGACTAGCGCTGACGAAGGTCACATATTCAATAGATATTTTTTAGTGCGACTTCCTCCACCCATAATTCTTGTGTGATACGAACACCACTGAGAATGCTCCTTGCCCTATCCATCAAAGTTTTGTTCATTCTCTCAGAAACTCCATTTTGTTATGGGGTATATGGTGTGGTAGTTTGGTGTGATATACCACACTACTTGAAGAACTGATCAAATTATTTTCCACAGAATTCACCACCATTTTCAGTTCTCAACACCTTAATCTTCTCATCCGTCTAGTTTTCTACAAGATATTTAAGCTCTTTGAATTTCTCGAAAACCTCTGATTTCTTCCTCGGGAAAGATATCCATGTCTTCTTGGAAAAATCATCTATGAAGGAGACATAATACATGGATCCACCAAGTGAAGGCACTATAACAAGGCCAAACACATCACTATAAATGAACTCTAGAATCCCATTTTCTCTTGTCTCTCCAGATGGGAACCTCACCCAACTTTTCTTTCCATATATAAAATGTTCACAAAAGTCGACTTCTAAATTACACTTAGGAAAGTCTTCGACCATACCTTTATTTTGCATATCTAGAAGTATTTTTTCTCCAATGTGTCCCATCCTCTCATGCCATAACATGGTCGGGTCAAATTTATGATGACTTGTCAAGTTGGTTTAAATCGACTCAACCCGGGTCAAGTTAAGTCAAGTCAAAGTCGAGTCGACTTCAGGAACATTGATCTTGTTGCATCCATTCAAGTCAACACTCCCTAGAAACTTGTATATGGTTCCAATATAAACTCCTTTCATTAATACCATCACACCTCTAACCATCTTGCACGTATCCTTTTGAAATAGAGTGTGCACTCAAACATCACTCATCTTGATGACATATAACAGGTTTCTTGCCAAACTTGGAATGTGAAGCACACTTGGAAGGGTTCTTTTCCTCCCATCCCATATTATTAGTCAAACTCTTCCTTGTTCGACAATTTTAGTTGTTGATTTGTCCCCCAAGAACACATCACCTCCATCATATCTTCATAGTCATAGAACCATCCTCTATGTGGTGTCATATGATAGGATTCTCTTGGGTCAATCAACCAAAAATATTGATCCGATTGTGTATTGGTTAATGATAGGTACACATCACCTCCCTTATCTGGATTCATCTTTCTCTCAGTTGATTGCTTCTCATCGCATCCTACACTGACTTCCATCTCCCTCAAGTTGCACTCCTTTTTGTAATGCCCAACTTTACCACATTTACAACATCTTCACGTCGACTGAACCGGGGATTTAGATCTAACCTTCAACTTATACTTTCTACCAAATAATTTTCTTTTATCTCTGTCAATCAGTTGACCTCTCACCACTAAAGCATATTTGGTTGATCCTTTGATGTTATTCCTTCTCACTTCTTCTGAAAGTAGATATGCAACCACGTTTTCTAGCTATAATGTGGTTGTATTACTCCCTATAGCCACGACTAAGCTATCCCAAGATTAATGAAAAGAAAATAATAAGATAATACACATCTCCTCCTCAATGATTTTAATATCCACAAATGATAAATAGCTTATAATGGTATTAAATGCATTTAAATGATCAATCACCAAACTTACATCACTCATTCTCAGAAGATACCATTTCTTTTTGAGAAACAACTTGTTTTCCATAGATTTCGACTAGTACAAGCTTCCCAACTTGTCCCACAGTTTCTTGGCCGAATCTTCACGTGAGACATTCAACAACACCAAATATGCAAGACAAAGTCGAATCATACTCCTTTCTCTTCTCTTGAGTTTCTCCCATTCTTCCATCGACATACCTGCCAACATGGTACCTGGATAGACTGTTTTCCATTGTTCTCAATCTACAATGGGATCTTCAATTTTAAGCTTCCAAAGCTCAAAATTTTGACCATTGAATTTTTCGATCTCTATTCTCAAACTGCTTACCATTCTTTAACACAATATTTAGCACAATATTTATATATTTATAACTTACAAATCTTACTTTACCTAGGGTTTATCTCTCATATTCAATATTAGTAAATAAATATATGATACCATACGTCAAAACTTAACTTAGGTCTGATACCACATGTTAGGAAATGAGACACACTTCCATGCTAAACCTAGCAGAAGAGAGGAAGAAAGATTTAATCAATAAAATAAATGACACAACAATCACACAATACACAATACACACTTCAAATCGTACCTAGTGATATTTTGATTTCAAATATAGCTGAGTGAAGTACTTGATATGTTGTAGTTGGTCCAACAGATCATTAATCCTGGGAAGTGGGTATCGATTCTTCAGTTTAATATTGTTCAATGCCCTATAATCGATACACATTTTCCAAGTCCCATCCTTCTTGGTCATGATTATGATGGGTGACCCATAATATGAGGTACTTGGTTGAATCACACTCTACTCCAACAACTACTACAATTGCTTCTTTTCTTTGTTTTCTTCCAAAATGGACTGTCTGTATTCGACAAAGGGGGATTTTGAAATTGGATTTAGTGCTCCACTTCCCTCTTAGTTGGCATCCCTTTAGGGTCCTAAAACACTCCCATGTATGCCTTCAACAACTCCTCCAATTCATTTTTATGCTCCTTGGTACACCATTCCAAGGATGTCTTTACTTTTAACGAATCTTCACCAGACTGATTTCTTCTTAAGAAAAGTAAAACTTATTTCTTGCTAGAATTGATCAATAAAATAGCTTGATTGGAACTTACCAGTGAAATATTTGATTTTCTTTTGTGCACGTCGATGATGAATGATTTACCATCCTTTATGAGGTGGTATTGGTTTTCTCTCTGCATGAAGATGGCATCCCTCATATACATGTAGGGGATTCCAAACACTACTCCACATACATCTAGTGGAAATACATCCAATTCTACTTCATATGTAAAATCAACACTTACAATGAATTTAATATTGCACTACTTTGTTACCTTGATCCTTGCATCCTTGTTTACCAAATTGTTGTGATAGACACTACAACCCTCCATTTCCCTTCTTTCCATTTGCGATTTCCCTTTAGAGAAAATGGAGCCCCTTCTTTTTTATGATTTGAGAGAGCCCTCCACCGACTTCTCTCTTTACCTCAAGCCTTTTTTGGGAAGTCCTACTTAACTTAAGAAGAAACTGGAAAAAGGAATAACTTGAAAAAAATAAATTGAACAAGTATGGGAAAATCGACCAAGTTAGTTTCAACTGCTCCGATGTAAATTGGAGGCATTCCCTCTAACTCCTCTAATGTACATCATAGGAGTTCCCCTCTTCATGTCCAATGAACCTCTTATCATGCAGGTTAACATTAACTCCTCTGTTGGAATCAAAGGAGTTGGGTCCAACTCCTCTAATTCCCATTGGAGGAATTTCTTCCAAGTATGTCGATGCACTCGAAGGACTCTGGGAAAAGTTATCTGATGAACATTGAAGGACTTCCTACTAATTTCTCTGTTGTTCATCAAAGAACTTCCTCTCAAATACTTTGACCATAACTACCCTACCAACTCAACATTTAATGATAAAACCACCAATTCCTATATTTACAAAACATAAAAAAATATTCATTATCCCACTAAGGAATCAAAGTGAGGAGATATCTCTTCAAAACAAGAACATGCCAATCCATTAAGTCCAGACTCACAACCTACCGATATCCTCCACATGGCATTGAACTACCATGTATGTATGGGAATTCTTCTTTTTGTTGCTAGGGTTAGGGTTTCCTCCTTGGTTATTTTCATACTCCATTTTTCTATGCTTCTTCATGCCACCCCTTTCTTTCTTACACTTCTCTACCCCTATCCCATTATGCAAACAATGTCAACCTTCTTGCTTTCACCCTAATGAGATTTCCGTGGATTACTTGCCCTACACGACATTCAAATATTTAAGTTTCACCTTTGGTTGGCCCTAACAATGACATGCAATTCATTGAAGTCCCAAACCTAGTATCTCTACTAAGCACAAAGCATAAAGGTTATTTACAAATCTTAGGTGGACCCCTAAGTCCAAACTAGACTCTTTTCATTTCCATAGGTTTTCATCAAAAATGTTTTTGGTAACTCCTTCAATCGTATCAGATGAGTTGTTGTTAACTCCTCTGATACGATCGAAGGATTTATAAATAAACTCTCCACCCATTCATCCCTTACTCAGTCCACTTAATAGTAACTATGATCATATCAGAGGAGTTCTCGTTAACTCCTCCAATATGATCAGAGGAGTTCTAAGTAATTTTGTCGATTCCCATTATCCTTCGGAAGCTCAAGACCAACTACTCTGATTTGTTATCGGAGCAATTAGAACTAAATCCTCAAATGAAAATTGTATTTGTCCACAAATACATTGATTAAAACAAATAAATCAACTTTTTAATGTTCCTCGGAGGCCTTAGCACAAAATCCTTCGATTTTCATCAGAGGAGTTAGTCTCTAAACCTCTGATTTTTCCTTTAAAGCATAATTTTCACCTTCTCTTCCTCGATTTTCCACCAAGTTGATCAAGCATGCATGCCATCACTTTAACTTCCTCAAATGATGTCTCTCTACCCAATAACATCCCCAATGAGTTCTACGGTAGTTATTTTTTGTAAATTGCATTCAATTTTATGTTACATTTTGATATATGCATTGAACTCATCTTTTCTTACAGGTTCACGCATGTCACCGCAAAATAAAACAACAAGAAAGGTATCTGAAGTCAAGGCCTCTGGTAGTGGCCAAAAAATATAAGGTGAGATAGAATTTATCGGAGCCACATATGACGATACATCAAGACTCTTGGAGAAAGACGGAGAAATGAAATGGGGAGAATTATACCATATGTTCAAAAAATTTGATTTCTCTTCGAAGCTGAAGGCTGAGATGAAATCAAAGTATTTAAGAATATCATGAAGTTGGGAATCTTATAAGTAATGACACACCCAACAATGTTCCCCTGTGCAGATGCCATCACATGGATTCTAAATAACATCGATGTAAATGGTATATACGTCTGCAATGTAAGGAAAGAACACATAGCATCATTCAAATCTGATTATTTGGCCAAGTGCTATCATATCGAGAAGGGAAGAAAGAGGTTGGATAACAAGCTCCTTAGTGAGTTTGAGTACATACAAAAAGACATGTTCCCCAAGTGGTATAGAGAAAAAAAGAAATTCAAGTACAGACCTAAAAGTGGATATCCCACAAGTTCCCTAAGAAGACCCTATCAATACTTGGTAGCCATGTTGTGTAGATTATATGGGGAACCTAACACATCACAATTCTCCCTATCTTACATGCCCCTAATATACTACTGGGTAGATGAAGGGACACGATTGAATTGGAAAGACATCCTATCTAAGAATCTCATAGTTGCCATCTTTGCAGTAAAGGTAGCCCAACCCGAAACATTTCTGTTAGCATAGGGTCAGACCCAAGGTTCAACACTTCAACAGTGCACCAACAAAACCCTAACTACCAGCCCTTTCAGCAACACCTGTGAAACAGATTAAGTCTCACCCGAGGTAGAGGTAGGGAGGTTGTAGGACTCAAGTGTCTACAACCTAGCTGGGACACATATCTATGATCACAATACTTAACAGAGTACTTAGCAGTTAACGTTCATTAGATTTTAACCTTATTCACATCACAGATTCAAACCCTAATTACAGAGCAACACAATATTCAACAAGATATAACACATCCAAGCACTTAACACATAGAAATAAATCATATCTAACATTCATTCATATCACTAAGCACTAAGCTACTACATCATATGCATATAACATATATAAATATTCAACACTAAGCATAAATCACATCAATAACACAAAACAATCACAACACATGATGTACGTGGTTCACCCCAGTGTGGGGCTACGTCCACCAAATCTTCTTCTTCTTTATTATCTTATTTCAATCTTCTCACATACACAAAGCCACAAAACCAACTCCGCATAGGACAGGAGATCTTCACACACCTCACCAAATCCTCCTTCTCTGAGCTTGGTACAACACAAATCCTTCTTAAAATCACTTGCACTTAGTTATGCAAGTTCTTAGCACACAGTATGCACAAATCATGCACAACTATTTTCACTTAACACACTGGCTTATATATGACTCCTCCTTACATTGCCTAACTACTTATTTATATATTACAAAAGGGGCCTAAACATGGGTAAGACTCATGGGCCAACATCCCATACCCATTGCATAAAACCTAATCCCAAAAATCTCGCAAAAGGGGGCGAGATCCCGCAATCTCTGCTTCGCCTGGGCGCTCCATCTTCGACCTCCCTGTCGAAGTCCCAAAAATGGTCAAACATGACCAAGGTTCTCCAAAACTTGTTTGAGGGCCAACAAGCCCCCAACACTCATATGTGACTCATCCCGAGTCACTCTGACCTGGGAAAATCTGCTTCGAAGGCCTCAGTCTTGGCTTGAGATGCCTCGACTTACTGTTTCTCCAGAGCCTCTTTCTCGATGAACTCCTGAATGACCTTCTCGGTGATAGGTCCTTACAAGAGTTGTTCCACTGAGGTGACCACTTGTTCCAGTTGTGCACATTTTCCCTCGATCTCCTCAAAGAGTGTGCAGGATTCATCCTATACCGGATGGAGTCTCTGGGTCACTTCCATGAATTTACTCTGGATGGCATGGACCTGCAGCTGAACTGCGCATTGTTCTTTTGACCTTTTCATCTTCTCAACTACTGAAAGTAGTTTCAGCTGTGTTTTCACTGTGAATTCTTGTTGCTTTACCTCTTGAAGTTGTGATTCTAATGCTCTTAGTTCTAGGTCCTCTACGAGGCGCTCATAGGTCTGCACATTGCGGTTGTTGAGTAGCTTACATTATGAGGCCAACACCTTGATCATTTTTAATGCACTCCTGGCAGTTTCTTCTCTCGCACTTCCTGCGGAGTGCTTGACACTACTTGCAGTTTGAGTTATTCCACTCTTTCTTGAAGCTGCTGAATATATTCAACGAGCTTCTCCACTTGACTCTCCACTGTGTCTTCTTCTATCTGTGCGAGGCCCAGCACAGAGCGAAGTGCTTTGGTGACTACCTCCTTGACTCCAATCTGCTCTGCGAGCAACTGTTCTTTTTCCTTCTAGATATGCACTTTATCCTCTACAAGCTTCGCCTGGAGGTCATCTTTCTCTTGCTACACAACCCGACGTTTCTCTAATGCTTCCTCATTTGCTTGTTTCAAGGCCTCTATGGCCCATTCTTTCTCTTCTTGTACACAACAAAGGTGATCCTCTGTCGCATATGCTAATCTGAGTAGTTGGGCAGGCTCGTCTCCTAATTCTATGCCTTCTAATGACAATGATGGCACTGTATACACTGTGCATCTCGAGTAGAGGGATTGATGTACCCCTTTTAGCTCTGCCTCGATCTTGTCAAACATTGTCTCCTGTTTGGCTTCATTTTGCTGTAAAATGTCCTCCGAGGTGTCTGATACAACGACGATGATAAAGTAAATATCATCCACCGTGAGTACAATCTGTAATTGAGGCTTATTTGCTCATGATTTATTCTGTGCTGATGGTTTCTTCGAGGAAACCTTTCTTTTCTTGGATGTCTCAACCTCCATGATGGGATCCTTAGGCAGTGTCACTTCACCATGTTCCTGTTTGTTTTATTCCCCTTCGTTCTCTTCTTAGTCTACTTCATCATCTCCTCCTCCTCCTAGTGAATCTGGTGTAGTTTCATTTGATGTGATGTGCATTTCCTGTGCTTCTTCCTTCTTCTTCATTCTGCTACTACTGGGTCCATCATACTCTTATCGAGTGACTATAGGACTTTCGATGAGGTCGGGGTCAGAGAATTCTATCTGTTCGACCGGTACAAGGAACTCTGTAGGCCATTCCTTGGTTATTTATTCCATGTCCTCCTCTGTGAGTTTGTAATAGGACTGGAGCTCTTCCTTGTGTTCGTCCCCATGCGCAGTGATGTAAATGAAATTCCTATCTGTGCAGAACTTTGCAAGTGGATTGAACCTATGCATAGTATTTGGCGTCATGCGAGGGAACTATTCAATGGTCCTCTTCAACTGTAAATAATATGTGTGGAATACCGCATTGGATTTCCATTCTTTTTCCATGTCACCTAAATACCAGAGCGTAGTGAACTTCACGGCCAGTGGTTCGAATGACTCAATTTCAAGGAAGGTCACTCCTTCCATCATCTCCCAAGCGATGAAGGCAATGAGAATCAGAAACCGTCTAAAATGAAACTCCTAGCCCTAGTCCTATGATTCACGACAATCTTACTCCAACTGGTTGACGAGATAGCTCACCCAATTCATTTGCATCCCTTTGATGCATTTTCCTGTGAGGTCGACGACGAACCCTGTGACCTGTGTTGGTCTTTTCTTCTTGACAAGCTTACCAACGATCAACTAGAAATCTAGGCACACTGCGCCATTTTGGATGGAGGCTACCTTGTAGACCCTCTTCCCTTTCTCCACATCTTCGTAAGTTTCTTTTATGCATTGTGCCAGGGCACGATATACAACCTTCCTTGGGTAAAAATACTGAGGATCGGGTCCTTGCATTCTCAATCCGGTGATCTGATGGATCAACGCCGGATCTACGGTGATGCGTCGATCCAACCACAGGTAACCAACATGGTAGCATGATAGGAGGAGTTTAATGCACATGTTAACATCATGATGTCTGCTGAAGTGTGGGATCTTCATCACATTAAGGATTGTTGATCTCGCGATGTCCATGGTCCATGGATGGGGGATTATCTTTGACTTCTTCCCCGTTGTCTTTGTCAAATAATTATGTGGGGTGAGCATTACATAATTCTTGCGGTCTCCCAAGTTTAAGTCACTGATCTTTAGCATCATAATATGTCATAATTTTATTCCAACTATGTGTATCCCCTTCAAGAGTATGCAATGATTAGTGTATATTCGAAGTCCCTCGGGATGCTATCACGACTAACTGTGCCAGCCAAAGGTGGGATATAGTCAGGAAGGAGTGATGGGATGAGTAGTCGAAGGGGAGGCTTGCAATCCTCTTGTCGATGAGGCATGTGCTCCTGCATACATGATCTTCTCAGCCATGAGGTCTACTAGGATCTCCTCGACAAAATTTTCTATTGCACTAAGTTCGCTCGACATACACGCTCGAGATCAGATATCTCAGGTAGGTAGACAAACACTCAAGGTAAGAAGAATAGGTGGCAAGGTCTCAATAAGCACTACATGAAATAAATTAGTTCTCTATGGGCTCGGATAATCACAATTTGTAAAAGTGTCCTCGGTGCAACATTCGATGGGTTAAATAGACAACATCTTAACGGACGCCTCCAACGGGTAGGAATGCCTTGATCAATACAATTCCATCCATTGTGGCACGATTCCAATGGTCCAAGGGTGAACGTTTCGGAAATAACTTCGTTTCTAGCCATTCTGGAGTGTCGTTCTAACATTTGGGACACTTCCAACGGTCATATTGCTTCGTTGTGGCGAAGTGTCAGTCGATGTTGTTCTGCTATTTTGACGAGGTTCAAGTTTTGCAAACCTTCCTTCTACGAATTCCTCTCTGGAACCTCCTTTAATTTTTCTAGCTTTGCTTTCTTCTTATTGAGCTTTCTTGCTTTCCTCCCTGTGATCCACGTCTCTGGATTCCTCTTTCCATTATTGTTCTTATCTTTTATTATCATAGTAACTTCGCACCGTTGAGGAGATTTCACAAGGTTTGAGGATAATACTTCTTCTCTTACTATTTCTCGAGTAGGTACTCTATTCTCCTTCATGTATAGGTTCTTTAAGCCTTCTTGTGTTCTTTCAAATTCGATAGCTAAGTCTCTGGCCCTTAGTTTCTTCAACTTATCCTCTTGTTCTTCTATTAAGAGCGTTATTCTCTTATCCATGAAATCCCTTAATTATTGCTTTTTCTATTCTATAGCTTCCTCTTCTTCTTTCCTTCAGATCTGATCTCTCTCAATCCAATTCCTTCCTAACAGAAGTGCAAAAGGGGTGTTGTTCTCAACAAAATTAATGACCTTGAATCCTTCTTATGTCGATGTTCCATGGGCACTCATAGGTACATGAGTAAGTCTTCCACATAGGGTTATCATCTTTCCTTTAAACAATCCTATTCCTCCCAATGAAGGAATCATAGCAGGCTTTCCCAAAACTTCCCAAGTACTTTCTGGCATAATGTTCACTTGTGTTTCTGCATCCAATACACAGTCTATGTCGAAGTCTCCTATTCTTGTTTCTATGCACTCTTTCTCTTTTAAGATATCTGATAAACTAATGTCTCTGTCATCATTCAATGTTTCTTTCATCTGCAATAATATAGCCTCGGATTATTCCTGGTTCATTGGCATATTCTTAGTCTCTTGATCTTCCTCATGGTTTTCTTGTCTCATGTTCATATTTTCAACTTTAGCAATCATTCTAGGGAAATCTAAAACTTCATGTCAAGTAGCCTTACAACAAAGGAAAATAGGACCTCTACCAGGGAATTCCTTAGCAATATGTCCCAGTCTTCTGCAACTATAACAAAGAGTCAATCCTCTCTTTCTCTTAAATGATCCCCAACCTTTCCTGTACTGCGCATTGGGATCACAATGATAGACCTCCAAAAAATTCTGTCTAGGATCCTACATCCACTTGTTAGTCCAAAAATTCTTTCTATGCATCGAAATAACATATATTTCACTATTTCTATCAGATCTATTCATGTCATATCTTCTTTCTTCTAGCCGTGTCCTAGTTTTCAGACTAGGACGAAATCTATCAAATATACCCAGATCCATTCTTTCAAAATAAAAATTTCCACTTATCTTACCTTTATTAGAGCACCAAGCTTTAATATCTTACCTCTTTTCTTTAGATCGAACTTCTCTTCTTTCCCCTGAGCTTCACAAGTCAAGTAGAGTACTGCACACTATAGAAACAGATCTACACACAAAGCTTTCTCTTTTCCTCAGTTCCCAACAATCATAGTTTCAGGTCCCGGTATCCAAACCATTTGTTGGCACAGGGGAAGACCCAGGGTTCAACGTTTCAACAATGCACCAAAAAAACCCTAACTACCTCCCTTTCGGCAACACTTGTGAAGAAGATGAAGTCTCACTCGAGGTAGAGGCAGAGGGGGTTGTAGGACTCAAGTGTTTACAACCTAGCTGGGACATAGATTTGTGATCACAATACTTAATAGAGTACTTAGCAGTTAACATTCATTAGATTTTACCCTTATTCACATCACAGATTCAAACCCTAATTACAGAGCAGTGCATTATTCAACAATATCTAACACATCCAAGCACTTAGCACATAGAAATATATCAGATCTAGCATTCATTCATATCACTAAACATTAAACTACTACATTAGATGCATCTAACATATATAAATATTCACCACTAAGCATAAATCACATCAATATCACAAAGCAATCACAACATAGGATGTACGTGGTTCACCCTAGTGTGGGACTACATCCACCAACTCTTCTTCTTCTTTATTATCTTCTTTCAATCTTCTCACATGCACAAAACCACAAAACCAACTCCGCATAGGACAGAAGATTTGTGTACACCTCACCAGATCCTCCTTCCCCAAGCTTGGTACATCACAGAACCTTCTTACAATCATTTACACTTATCTCTGCAAGTTCTCAGCACACAGTATGCACAAAGCATGCACAACTATTTGCACTTAGCACACTGGCTTATATCTAACTCCTCCTTACATCACCTAGCTACTTATTTATATATTACAAAAGGGGCCTAAACATGGGTAATACCCACGGGCCGACATCCCATACCCGTTACATAAACCCTAATCCCAAAAATCCCCCAAAAGGGGGCAAGATCGCACGATCTCCGCTTCGCCTGGGCGCTCCATCTTCGACCTGCCCGTCAAAGTCCCAAAAATGGTCAAACACGACCAAGGTTCTCCAAAACTTGGTTGAGGGCCAACAAATTCCAATCTTCCATATGTCTTCATACCTTCTGTACATCATGTGTACAACCCATAAATATCACAGGATGGGGTGGAGTTGGTAGCCATCCAACCCAACAATTCATGTATACTATAAGGTACTTTGGGAGCACAAGCACCACACAAAATACCAAACGATATGAAAACACTTTCTGGCCCCATTATATGAGTTCATTTTCTACACCACCCCCCCATGCATGACTGATAAATCCATAGAGGTCATAAAGAGAATTTGGGATGGTTATCTCATGGATAAAAACACATATATAAGGGTATATGTCACAATGAAACCAACCCATTTTATTCCTTTATTTGTGCCTGACAAGATCGTACTCCAAGAAGTGTAATACTAGACTATCATACACAGAGTTGGGGGAATGTTATATCGACTGAAGAAATCAATCTGGACCCCACTGCCACTGTATGTTGGAAATTACTTATTTAATAATACCAAGCAAGCCCAAGTAGAGGTAAATACCATGTTGTCCTATCACTTTGGAGAAGAGAAGTATATAAGACATGGCCTTGAGAATGTTGTGCGAGAGAACTTCAATAGATTGGTCTACCTTGGGAGTATACCATAGAAATATGGGAGGAGGAAGAAGTGCACCAAAATTCTTGAACTTATGACAAGGTCATATTCAACAGGTGTGGCCAGCCAAGAGGAAGGATTACAAATGAAGAAAAGGCTAGGGAGGAAGCCAAGAAGAAAATAGAAGAAGAGGAAGTTGAGCAATATCCCCATACTTTCAACTTGATACGCTCAGTTTCAGAAGAAGACGTAGAGAAAGGACTGACCCATAAAAAGAGGACGGATAAGGAGAAAATCTTGAAAAGGAAAAATGATGCAGGAAATAAGAAGTGAAATATTGATGCAAACAAGGCCAGGGCTAAAGATGAGGAAGAGGAAAAAGTTGGAGCAGAACGAGAGGTCAAAAAAAAGAGAAATAAGCAAGGGAAGCAACAACAAAAGCCTCAGTAGAACAAGCAGAAAAGGCAGCTAAAGAGACAGTCGACAAAGCGGCTAAGGCTGAGAGACAACATAAAGGGGTAAAAGATAGAGGGGGTGACACCCACCCAATGGAAATGGATATCCAAAAAAATTCTAATACAAACATAGGAACATACATACCGGGCAACGATCTAGGACTCAGACTTTGGGAACCATTCCAACCAATTGAAGCACTTGAATTAAGACGATTCACCTGTGACAGTAAGATAGGTAGAATTGTGCAAGAACAAGTGAAGAAAGTGCCAGCAATGAAAGGGATGCCCATATTAGTTGTTACACATGTCCCTGTGATAGGATATGTGAGGGAAAACCCCATAGAAATGACTATTGTTAGCTCCGCATTCATGAATGCTAATGTAGATAACATTCGAATACTGTACCAGTAGAATGAGGAAAAATAGGTGATAATCTAAGAACTAGAGGAAAGATTCCAACAAGTCAGAATTGATGAACGTAGCCTTCAAAGTTTTAAAGTTAGTGCTGAGAAGGTTAAGAGAGAATTAGAAGAATCCATATCGACATGTATGCTCACTTGCACCTCTTTCAATAAGAAGTTTCCCTAATCATAGAGTAGAATAATTAGATACAAACAAAAATGACACAATACAAAACTGTCCAAGAATGAATAGATGACATCGACAGATGGATTGCTAAAAATCCTGATGCACCTCCAGAATTGTATAGACAATAAAAAGTAGACAGAAAAATAGACATGTATGTGCTTGACCATTGTCAACAAGTGGGGAAGAAAGTCGATAGGGAGGCTACTAAATCACTTGCAATACGCTCAAGGATACACAAAGCTGCACAATAATTGATCAAGAGGAACAAATTATCAAGGCTAGATGAGCTTGGGAAGAATATCATGATAGATGAGCTAGTAGACAAGGTGCATGACAACACAAATCAAAGGAAGGTAGTGGTATAGGCAACCACTACCATCTCCATGGACCTCATAGATCAACATTTGATACAACCGGTAAAACTCCATACCATGATACATGATTTCATGAAAACACAACAAAACACATGAGCGGCCTTGAAGACAACATGGCCATGAACAACACAACCTTGGAATGAATGACTTATAGAAGGTTTAGATCCCTGTACAATCAACTAGAAATTTGGATGACATACATCATGGAAAAAAACCCATGAATGAAGAAAAAACAATGACTTGATAATGTCAACACCTGTTTTGTGTTTTTTATTTTTTCAACCACCCCCAATTTTTTCGTTATTGTACACTTGTCACTAGGAAGTAGGAAACTTGACCATTTTTGTAACCACCTCTTCAATAAGAAGGAAAAGAGTCATCCAAAAATTACTAAGAAGTGTATAAGAGAGAGCATAGGCTCAATATGAAGAGGATTTTGACTCTTCAAACATTGTCTATTTCTGAACTATTTTGGGAACACAGTGTTATCTAAAATTGGAGAGTTTATCTTTGGATTTTTCATGTATTATTGTTGAAACTACTAATAAGGAGAATCCCTCAGAGTCAACTTTTTTTTTTAGAAGGAATTGTTTTGTGTGAAACAATATAAGAGGGTGACTTATTTCAACTGAAGTTGAATATTGTTCATACAGACTGTAATATTGTTAGTTGTTTATAGATTGACTCTTATGCAGTATGTGTTATTCTACAATTTTAAGTGTTTCTTCCCATAGGCTTATGCCTTGATATTTTAAAGTTGTTAATGTGTTCATTGTTGTAATTTGGACTAATATGTTTATATGCATTTGTACACACTTGTTTATGATTTTTCTCTTCTATTCCATCAATCTGTGTAGGAGTTTATGCAGGATTCAGTTTCATTTTTCAACTCACTGGTTACTTTAGTGTGCTCCTAGATAGGATAGATTAGAGTATATTAGTGATAGATTAGTTTTATTTTCATACATAGTCTTCATCTACATATTTGCATTTCATATTTAGTCATCATCCATCCTCATCGATAAACCGGTCTGTAACCTTCCAAAACCCCAAAAACAATATCAATGGCAGTCGAGCCAAATTTCGGATGGGACTCCTAATCCAAATGGTGCATAGTCTAGTTGGGACCATGTACCAGGGAGTATCCCTTGCTATTGTCGGGAAAATTTAGACTCGTCAACATAATTGGCACTAGAAGGAGGGCCATATTTTATGGATTATATAAATGATTTACACAATTGAAATCAGTCTTCAGGAAATAATCCCATTCCTTCTCCATTTCCTGAAATTGAATCTGAACAAGAAGTTACCTAAGAAGACTCAAGGCCTAATTTCAGAAGTGCCTCTGGCAGCTTGGAAACACACTATGAGACTTGGTTTCACATATCGCAAGAAGAGATCTCTAAACCATGTAGGATTACATGTTCTTATGAAAAATTGCTTGGTAAGATACCAACAACATATAAGCTTCCTAGAAGGAAAGCAATCTATGTGGAAAGGCCTAGGAAAAATCTTACTTTTTATGTAGAATCTGTAGACGACCTCATCGAAACTTCCCTACAAGAAGTTTCGAGAGCCTTGAGTTGAGCTGAACATTTCCTCGTCGAACCTAAGGGAGAAATCGAAGGTGAACACCCATAAATCACTATAGAACAAAAAAAGGGGGAAAACAAGATCAATAGAGACGTTATACCTCGTTGGAGGGCCCAAGGTTCTCTAAATTTGGCTGGAGCGTTACATGAAATGCTAAGAAAATATGATAAAGTCCTTCCAAAATTTGATCCAGATAAACTCGGGTACCTAGAAGACCATTTAAATAACTTCTTCCTAGCCACTCACCTACTAAATTTCCAACATGAAGAAGTGGTTTGTAGGTTATTTCCTTACACTTTTTCAGGGAGAGCATCTACTTGGTATTTTAGCATACCACATGATTCTATAACTAAGTGGGATGAATTTGAAAAGTTGTTTATCAAGAAATTTGGGGAGAGGAAAACAATTGCATCTCTGCACAAAGATTTAGGGGCCATCAATATGGACAAGAAAGAGAAGGTAAAACATTTTAACCAAAGGTTTCTCAACAGGGATGATTTTAGGGGCTAAATTTTGCTCATGGGATAATTTTCCATGGTTTCTCCAAAACCGAGATTCACTATTTTAAAAATGATTCGCCCACATTCTATAGGATAAAATTACTTTACCTTAAAAATCACCAAAATTTTATAAAAACTATATAAAATCCTTAGAAATTTGAATATTTTTACAAAAATATTGCCAATCATTTATAGTTGGTATATGAAGGATTAGTAATATTCGCCAAGGTTTCTACATTTTAAAATAAATTTCCATCCTTAAAATACTCCATGTTTCTCAATGTCTTAATCAAATTCCTCCATGACATAGCTCCTGCTCAATCCTTGGAAATTGAATATTATATGGAAACATTAACTCCTTCCATAGGAATGTTTGTCAAAATGGATAAAAAGAACACTTTGGCACTTAACTTTGATGAAGATGAAATAGTAGAAAGAGAACTCTCTTCCTATGAACATTACTTGCATACCGAGGAAACCAAAATGGCTGGGAAGAGACCTTTGTTGTTAACTAAACCACCTAAAAAGGAACCAAAGGATATCGACAATGTGGTTAAATTAGTAAATAATTTGTCTAACGAAGTGGTAGATATTAAAAATAATGTTGGTGAAGGATCATCTAAACCTTGAACTTTTCGACCATTCTTTAAGATACAAGATAGTATGCCAAAACCACCCAAATCACCTCATATGGATTTTAACTTAGATAGTTTCAACAATGATAGTTTCTGCTTGTTAATGTTTAATCCATTATTATAGATGTTTTCATTTCATTAGATAGCAATACATAATCCAAGATCACTGAGAAATACACAATCACAAGAGACACAACATTTATCCTGGGAAACCCTCTAGGGGAAGAAAACCCAGCAAAACTTCCTTAATATAGATAGCCAATACAATGCCAACCGATCTCTTATGCTAATACAGAAAGTCCTCTCCTAGATATGCGCCACTCTCTCTCTCCTTTTCCGGTAACAGATCAGAACTTGTCCTTCAAACTGAGCAAATGAGTTATATCTAAGTGAGGCGCTAACCTCCTTTATTTATACAAGTCTGGCACGTGTGAAGTGTCTCTTCACTGGCAGGGCCGACTTATTAGACTGGGTGGGTAAATCCACCTTTATTATATTTATGGATCTCTTTAATAACTGTTGGGGCCGACTTCTTATTCTGCCTATTACAATTGGCTTTTGACCAATCCACAAAAGGGGATTTGGTCCTATTATAATAACCGACATGATCAATCCACAATGGGGATTGATCCTATGAATATTATATTAATAATAATAAGAATACTCTTTGCACTTACATTATTTCAACACTCCCCCTTAACAAGAAGGGTATTCTTCAGAAGCATCATGTGAGAGAGAGAGGACAACATCATCAACAACATCAAGTCGGAGGATAGCATCATCAATATCATCTTGGCTGGTGTATCTATAAATCATCAGAATTTTTCTTCATCGATAAAATCATCATCCTCAAAGGAATGCCATCATCATCTGCATCAATATGTATTAGTATAAAAACTGATACATCATCATCATCACAACACAAGGTTGGCTCATCATAATACAAGACTAGCTTTACATCACAATTGTTAAGCTGGAAGCTCAGTACTTGTCTCATGTCATCGTCTTGCTTTACGTCACAACACTCAAGCTGGAAGCAAGATACTCATCTTGCTTTACGTCACAACCATCAGGTTGGAAGCAGGATACCAGAATGCTTTACGTCATAGCTATCCATTTGGAAGCTCAGTGCTAGTCTCATCATATCATCTTGATTTATGTCTGACAACTTGGTCAGAAGCAAGGAACGTCTCATCTTGCTTTATGTCTGACAACTCGGTCAGAAGCAAGGAACACATCACATCTTGCTTTATGTCTGACAACTAGGTCATAAGCAAGGAACATCTCATCTTGCTTTACGTCTGACAACTGGGTCAGAAGCAAGGAACATCTCATCTTGCTTTACGTCTAACAACTGGGTCAGAAGCAAAGAACACATCGCATCTTGCTTTACGTCTGACAATTAGGTCAGAAGAAAGGAACACATCACATATTGCTTTACATCTGACAACTAGGTCAGAAGCAAGGAACACATCACATCTTGCTTTACGTCTGATATCTATGTCAGAAGCAAGGAACACATCACATCTTGCTTTACGTCTGACATCTAGGTCAGAAGCAAGGAACACATCAC
>JZKD02S0116496.1:61555-84056 GCA_000966675.3 Picea glauca | reverse complement strand
ATGTTAATGTTTAAGCCATTATTATAGATGTTTGCATTTCATTAGATAACAATAGCATAATCCAAGATCACTGAGAAATACACAATCACAAGAGACACAACATTTATCCCAGGAAAACCTCTAGGGGAAGAAAACCCAACAAAACTTCCTTAATATAGATAGCCAATACAATGCCAAAAGATCTCTTATGCTAATAAAAAAAGTCCTCTCCTAGATATGTGCCACTCTCTCTCTCCTTTACCAGTAACAGATCAGAACTTGTCCTTCAAACTGAGCAAGTAAGTTATATATAAGTGAGGTGCTAGCCTCCTTTATTTATACAAGTCTGGCACGTGTGAAGTGTCTCTTCACTGGTAGGGTCGACTTCTCAAACTGGGTGGGTAAACCCACCTTTATTATATTTCTGGGTCTCTTTAATAATTGTTGGGGCCGACTTCTTATTCTTCCTATTATAATTGTCTTTTGACCAATTCGCAAAAGGGGATTTGGTCCTATTATAATAACCGACATGATCAATCCACAATGGGGATTGATCCTATGAATAATATATTAATATTAATAAGAATACTCTTTGCAGTTACATTATTTCAACACTACTCTTATCACCAACAGAACCACCCAGAATGAACTTGCCATCAGTGGGTCAACTCCATGACCTTAGTGATAATCAATTGTTAGATCAACATAGCTTAAACGATGAAAGCCCTACACAAGCTCCCACTGAAACTACCGATGAGATTCCCCTAGAATATGCCATGCCGTTTTTGGATTGGTTTCCAGAATCAAATGATGAACATATTGAAGAATTATTTGTCGAATATACACCAGTTATCAAGGCTACTACACAAAGAAATTACAATTTATGCAAAAAGGTCCAGTTCCTAACACTCTTTCCCCCAAAGAGGACCAGATTCCTCCTAGGAAAATAACCCTTTCCCCTTGCTCCTCTAAAACCAAATGACACAAATCAAGGGAAAATCAACAGAAAAACAAGAAAATATGCCCTAGCCAACACATATAAACCTAGTACATCTACCTCAGTTGGGAATAGCACCAAGATTAACATGGTACCAAACAACGAAAAAACATGTAAGCCAAAATTTAGTCAAACAATAAACGACTCCAACATAGATGCCCTTGACTATAATGTGATATAATACATGGAGAAAATGAAAGAAAATATTTCCATGTTTGATATATGTTCTTTACCACAATAGTGTGAGATCTAACACGATTCTTTTAATCCTAATGACGCTCAGAAAAGGACGGTTGTTGTTACTGAAAACATACTTTTAAAAAATGATGCACAATAAATACACAAGGTAGAAATAGTAGCAACCATAAACACATCTAGTATAAGAACTTTCTCAAAGTCTCAAGTACCACCCTTCCTGCTCAATTACAAAAAATTTAATTCCAACGTGCATAATTGTCTAGCAGATTCAAGTGCTTCGTCTAAAATAATTCCCTTTTATGTATGCCAAAATAAATGTTGTTCCACAAATAACAAGAACCATGATTATACATCGATATAGAGCATATGTTAAGGTAAAAGGTGAACTCAAGGATGTCTTAATCAGACTATCATTTGATCTTAGGGTGCACCAAACAATAGATATCGTCGTTTTCGATATACCAGAGAGTTATGGGATGTTGTTAAAAAGAGATTGGTCTATAAAACTTCAAGGCTACTTTTCTACCAATTGGTCTCACCTGTAGTTTCCATATAAGGGTAAGGAGAATTAAATTTGATTAAATAGTGAGGCCCATATGAAGCACACAGTGACAAAATTGGAAGATAAGAACAGACCCATAAGTTTTTCCATTCTGTCTTGGGTAATTAATGTTTTTAGACTGACTATGGATGTTACGAGACAAAGACATCTAAAATACCATCAGAATTAAAATTTGAACTCCGCCTGTGAACCCATAATAATGCTTGTACAATATTAACTAAATTAGGACTTAGTTCAACTAACAAGACCAAAATTCATGATATGTGGACCATGTTATTTGATAGCTCTAATATAGAAGATGGAGCCAGAGTAGGATGTGTCCTAATCAATCCTGGGCAAGGAAAAATTCTCATATCATGTCGCCTAGAGTTTGAATGCAAAAAAAACATCGTGGAATACGAATATTTAGTTCAAGGTCTTAAAAAGGCCATCGATCTCAAAGTGGAATATCTTAAGTTGTTTGGTGATTTTGAAATAATTGTTCGACAGGTAAGAAATACTATGCATTGCATGTCTCCGTGTCTAAAGGCATATCAACAAGAGTTATGGAATTTTCTTTACTCATTGGATGCATTTAATAGTACTTTATTACCTCGTGATCAAAATATAGATGTAGATATATTAGAGAATGCAACGTCTAGATTAATGCCCCCTGATGATAGTTTTTCGGTTGAAATGATTTTCATGCCTTCCGTACCATAAAACATCAAAAAATGGAGAGTATTTGATAGTGACACACAAATTATTAGTTTTATCACTAGATCAGACACTTTCCAAGATGCAGTTATTGACGATGATACACATCAACAAGAGTTACAAACCTAACAGGAGGAAGCAAACAAGGTAAAGACCAATTGTGCCCCTAAGAACATTTTAACCCTTAAGAAACTATTTGATTTAAAATCAAAGTTTAGGAGGCCAACCAATCCGAAGACCAAGAATTATAATATGATGCACCTCTTGGTCAATCTTGGAACATCTAAAAATCCCAAATATGTTAATCTGGGCACCTGTTGTTCAGACACAAAAAAACATGCATTCATAGAATTGTTTAAGAATTATCGAGATATTTTTGCTTGGACTTATGATGATTTGAAAATAAATGATACCTGAATAATACAACATGTGATCCCTATTAAATAAGGTATCAATCCATTTTAGTAGAAGCTAAGAAAGATACATACGACTCTTCAACCTCTTATACAGAAAGGATTAAAAAAGTTGTTATATGCTAGAATCATTTTTAAAGTTGAACATTCGACTTGGGTTTATAATATGATGCTCGTAAGAAAAAAGTTGGGAGAAATCAAGATTTGTATAGATTACCAGAATCTAAATCGCGATTCTAAGAAGGACAACTACCACGTTTCCCCGATGGAACAAATCCTTCAAATTGTTTCAGGATCTAAGTTGTTTTCTCTATTAGACAAGTTATCAGGATATAATCAGGTTCTCGTAGAATAACCTGATCGATTAAAGACCATATTCCAAACCGAGTGGGGAACATATTCTTATATAATAATTCCCTTCGGCTTGATGAATGCAGGAGCTACATTTCAAAGGGCAATGGATATCACTTTTAAAGGATTAATCAGTCAAAGTGTGGTGGTTTACCTTGATGATGTTACTGTCTATTCAAGGAAGAGGGAAGACCATCTGAAGAATATGAAATAGATATTTGAACAATGTAGGAAATATGGGATCTATTTAAATCCCAAGAAAATCATATTTTCTATTTCATAGGGCATATTATTGGGACATGTGATCTCAATAGACAAAAGCTTGGTGGATCTGGAAAGGAAAAAATCCATTCTACAAATTCCCCCACCACATAGAAAAAAATCAATGCAATCATTCTTTGGAAGAATCAATTTTGTAAGGAGATTCGTTCCATATTTCTCCAAAATTATGAATTCGCTTCAAAGAATGATAGAAAAGGATGTTTAGTTTAAATGAACACCAGTGGAGAAAGAATAATTTGAAAATATCAAAGTTGTCGTAGTTGCTGCACCATCTCTACAAAGTCCAAATTTTACCAAATATTTATTGTTATATATGTCTAGGTTTGATCACTCCCTAGAAGCAGTTCTCATGCAGAAAGGTGAATAAGGAGACGAGTACCATGTCACGTTTATGAGCACTGGATTACAAGGTGATGAACTGAACTATCCCTTGGTGGATAAACACGATTTGGTTGTACATAAATCCACCAAATAGTTCATACCTTATATTCTAAAAACTCATATGAAAGTCGTCGTCCCTCACCCAGGAGTCAGGTCATTGTTTGTTCAAAGAGAACTGAGAGAGTGGCGAGGAAATTAGATGACAAAATTACAAGAGTATGATCTTTAATTAAAACCAAACGAAATCGTAAAAGGTCAAGGCCTATGCAAATTAGTGATGCAAGGCACCAATGATGAAGAACAAGAACAAGATGGTTGGAAAGATGAACCAACAATGTAACTCAACAGGTTCCATATGTCCCATCCATTGAAGGATCATATTATAATGATCTCAAATATTACTTGCAGCATGGCACAACCCCCGATCACCTTAATGCTAAGAATAAGAGAGCAATCTGATTGAAGTCTCTACAATATCAATTGTTGCATGCCGTCCTATTTAGAAATAACTATGATGGGGTGTTTCTCATATGCTTTGAGAAACAAGATGTTGATAAGGTCACGAAGGACATGCATGATGGACCTATTGGTGGCCATTTTTCGGGAGACACAACAACTCATAAAGTGTTGAGAGAAGGATATTATCCTCCCATGCTCTTCAAAGATGCCCATGCATATTCAAGAAGATGTGAAGCATGCCAGAAGGCTGCATGAAGAGAACACAAAGTTGTTATTACACTTTAACCTATTGGTATTGAAGAACCCTTTGAACAATGGGATATGGAAATCATTGGTGAGATTAACTCTCATTCCTCCAAACAACACAAGTACATTTTGACCGCTACCAATTATTTTACCTGATGGATTGAAGTAGTACCACTGGTCAAAGTAAATGAAGAGGTAGTGATTATTTTTCTTGAACAAAACATCATTACAAGGTTCAGAGTTACTAACTCTCTAGTGTTTGATAATGCAACTTATTTTTCATATTTAAAATTATCTAAGTTTGCATTAGAGAAAGGGATTATTTTGAAGTATTTTTCCTACCATTACCCTCAGGGAAATGTCTTAGCAGAATCCACAAAAAAGAACACAAAATGTATCCTTGAACGAACTATGGTTGATCACTAGATAAATTGGCACAATGATTTATCGAATTCCCTCTGGGATGATCACGTCACTCTTAAGGCCACCATAGGGAATTCTCCATATTTCCTTGTTTACAGGAAATAAGTCATTTTACCCTCAAATATCTACCTTCCTTCCCAACAACTCACTCAAAAGCCTCGAGGAAGAGAGTGCCCCATTATTCAACGATGCATCAATACATTGCTAAGTTTAGAAGAGACTCACAATAAATCCAGAAGAAAGCTTGAAACTCACCAACAGACAGTAAAATGCTGGTTTGATAAGAAATATTTTGGCGAGAAAGAATTCCAAGTTGGGGACTTAGTCCTAAAATGGGACAAGCCACACAAAGATAAAGGGAAACATTTAGATTTCCAACAACTTTGGCTTGTTCCTTACATTATCAAAGAAAATATTGGCCAAGGCACCTTCCAGTTGCAAAAAATTCAATGGGATGTTGATTATTTCCCCGTTAATGGCCAAATTATCAAGCACTATATCAGCTAGCCTTCAAGGTTGTTGACCCCTTGTACATAAATAAAATTTTGAATTTTCCCCCTTTTTTGTTTTATTTTTCTTCGGTTTGTTTTGTTTGCTTCCAAGTGTGTTTGGTTTTTCAGATCCTTCTTGAAATTTGTTACCCTAATTTTGAGTTTTCAGTACCTTATTCCTGGTCATATCCTTAAATCGTTACACTCCTGGTGTCGATAACCTGAAATTTTTGTGACATGGTGTCCAATACACATCACCCAAACATGTAAGCCTTGTTATATACTATCTCAATTCAGATCTAGTGGGGGGGGGGCTAGCTCATCAATACACAATAACATAGCAACGAAACAAAGAACCAAGAGTCCTTACTTAAGAACGGATTGTTACATTATGTGAACTAAAAGAAAATGATTTGGAGGAGATGTTTATAGTATTCCATAAATTGCAAATCAGGAAGTTCTCTCATCTATAATCAAGTTAGAAAATCTCACTATCATAGGTGTCATCCCTATTTCCTTAAAGGATAACTGAAATCCCCCCATCCACCTCTCTCTAAACAAAAGAGAATCAAAATTTATAAAGGTAAAGGCTTGGCAAAAGGATTTCCAGATCACATGGGACATGAAAGTATCTCCATCGAGGCTATGGATTCTCACTCACAATGGAGCAATGATTGTGACATTGGGGTCACTCTGTCGGGGCTATGGACGCTCGCTAGTAATGGAGCAAGGCTTGTGACACTGAGGTGACTCAGTCGGGGCTATGGATGCTTGCTCGAAGCAGAGAAACACAAAATAAATACACAATAACTTGTATTCTCATCATTCTTGATGTTGTGTTTTCGTTATACTCCCTGCACCTTTTCCTTTAGTCATTTATCATATGAATAAGAAATGATTTGAAAGAAATATGATCAAAGTAAAGGGATCATCCTTCTTTATATCACCCAAGTTCTCCTGGAATCCAATCTATGGGACCTATTGTTACTCTCTTGATATTTTGTGTGATGACTCTTCCCTTCCCAAAATATGTGCAGACATCATATTACAAAGATTCAAGGCTTTTCCCAGTGTGTCACCATTTGTTGTGATAGGCACTACAACCCTCCATTTTCCTTCTTTTCGTTTGCAATTTCCATTTCGATAAAATGGAGCCACTTATTTTTTTTATGATTTTAGAGAGCCCTCCATCGAATTATCTATTTACCTCAAGCCTTTTTTGGGAAGTCCTAGATACCTTAAGAAGAAACTGGCAAAATGAAGAACTTGAAAAAACCAAATTTTGAACAAGTATGGAAAAATTGGCCAAGCTAGTTTCAAATCTTTTGATGTACATTGTAGGAGTTCCCTATAACTCCTATGATGTGCATCAGAGGAGTTCCCCTCTTCATATTCGATGAACCTCTTATCGTGCAGGTTAACATTAACTCCTATGATGGAAATGGAGGAGTTGGTTCCAACTCCTTCGATCCTCATTGGATGAGTTTCTTCCAAGTTTGTCAATGCACTCAGAGGACTTTGGGGAAATTTATTTGATGAACATTGGAGGACTTCCTACTAAGTTCTTTGATGTTCATAAGAGAACTTCCTCTCAAGTCCTTCGACCATAACTACTCTACCAACTCAACATTTAATGCTAAAACTGTTGATTCCTATATTTACCAAGTAGCTACAAATATTCATTATACCACTAAGGAATCAAAGTGAGGAGAGATGTATTCAGAGTAAGAATGTGTCGAGACATTATGTATGGACTCACAACCTACCTATATCCTCCACATGACATTGGACTGCCATGTATGTATGGGCATTCTTCATTTTCTTGCTATGGTTAGGGTTTCCTCCTTGGTTATTTTCACACTCCATTTTTCTTTGCATCTTCACATTGCCCCTTTGTTTCTTCCACTACTCTACCCCAATCCCATTCTGCAAATATTTTTCAGCAAACACTTTCAACCTTATTTCTTGTACCCTGACAAGATTTTCGCGGATTACTTTCCCTACACAAAATTCAAATATTTAAGTTCCCCTTTAGATAAATTTGATGAAACTCCGACCCTGGAATCTCTACCAAGCACAAGGCACAAAGGTTTTTTTCCAATCTTAGTCGGACCCCCAAGTCCATATCATACCCTTTTCATTTCCATAGGTTTTCATCGAATGTTTTTTTGGTAAATCCTCTGATCGTATCAGAGGAGTTCTTGTTAACTCCTCCGATAATATCATATGAGTTCTAAGAAACCTCTCCACCCATTCATACCTTACTCGGGAAACTTAATATTAACTCCTTTGATCATATCAGAGGATTTCCCGTTAATTCCTATGATATGATAATAGAAATTATAAGTAATTATGTTGATTCTTGTTATGCTTCGAAATCTCAAGACCAAATACTCTGATATGTTATCAAAGCAGTTAGAACTAACTCCTCTGATGAAAATCAGAGGATTTGTCCTCAAATACACCAATTATAACTAAAACAATAAACTTTTTAATGTTCCTCATAGGCCTTAGTACGAACTCCTCTGATTTTCATTGGAGGATTTAGTCTTTAAAACTCACATCTTTCCTTTTAAGCATACTTTTTACCCGTTCTTCCTCATTTTCCCACCAAGTTGATCAAGCATGCATGTCATCACTTTAACATCATTAGATGATGACTCTCTATGTAGTAACAACCCCAATGAGTTCTATGGTAGTTTAAATTCATAAAATGCATTCAGTTTTGGTTTATATTTCGATATATGCACTTAACTCACCTTTTCTTAGAGGTTCAAGCATGTCACCCAGAAAGAAAACAACAAGCAAGGTATTCAAAGTTGAGGCCTTTAGTACTGGCCAAAAAATAGAAGGTGATCCATAAATTATCAGATCCACATATGACGATACATTAGGACTCCTAGAGAAAGACGAATAAACAATGAAATGGGGAGAAGTATACCATATGTTCAAAAAATCTAAATTCTCTGCCAAATCCGAAGAGCCAAATGAAATCCAAGTATTTAAGAATATCAGGAAGTCGGGCATCTTTAGAGTAGCGACACACCCAAGAATGTTCCCCTACATAGATTCCATCACATGGATTCTAAATAAAATCAATGTAAATGGTAGATATGTTTGCAATGTAAGGAAAGAACCCATATCTTCATTTAGACCCGAGTATTTGTTCAAGTGCTATCATATCGAGAAGGGAAGAAAGAGGTTTTATAACAATCTCCTTAGTGAGTTTAAGTACGTGCCAAAAGACATGTTCCCCAAGAGGTATCGAGTAGAAAAGAAATTCAAGTACAGACCTAAAACTGGATATCCCACAAGTTCCCTAAGAAGACCTTATCAGTACTTGGTAGTCGTGTTATATAGATTATATGGGGAACCCGATGCATCACAATTATCCCTATATTACATTCCCCTAATATACGAGTGCGTAGATGAAAGGACACCTTTCAATTAGGAATAAATCATTTCTGAGAATCTCATAGTGGCCATCTTTGCGATAAAGGGAGCCCACCCAGAATGTTTCCAAGCTTCCATATGTCTTCATACCTTCTGGACATCATGTGCACAACCCATAAATACCCTAGGATGGGGTGGAGTTGGCAGGCTTCTGACCTAGAAATTCATATATACTGTAAGGTTCTTTGGGAGCAAAAGTACCACACATACTACCAAAATATATGCGATCACTTTCTAGCCCCATTATACAAGTTCATTTTCTACACCACTCCCCCATGCATGACTAATAAATACATAGCGGTCATAAGGAGAATTGGGGATTGGTATCTCATGGAGCACAACATGTATATAAGGGTATATGGCATAATGAAACCACCCTATTTGATTCCTTGGTTTGTGACCAACAAGCTCGTACTCCAAGAAGTGGCATACCAGACCATCATACATGGATTTGGGGGAATGTTATATCGACTAAAGAAAGAAATATGTCCCCCGCTACCACTGTGTGTTGGAAATTACTTCTTCAAGAATACTAAGCAAGCCAAAGCAAAGGTAAATACCATGTTTTCATATCACTTCGGAGAAGAGAGATACATAAGACATGACCACAAGAACATCGTGCGAGAGCACTTCAATAAGATTGGTCTACCCTAGGAGTATACCACAAAGATCTGGGAGGAGGAATAAGTGCACCAAAACTCCCATACTTATGATGAGGTCATCTTCAATAGGCGTGGCCAGCCAAGAGGAAGGATCACATATGAAGAAAATGATAGGGAGGAAGCCAAGAAGAAAGTGGAGGAAGAGGAAGTTGAAAAATCACCCAGTACTTCCACCTTGATACACTTAGTTTCAAAAGAAGAGGTAGAGAAAGGACTGACCGATAAAAATAGAATGGACAAGGAGAAAGTATTAAAAATAAAAATGATGCAGGAAATAAGAAACAAAATATTAATGCAAACAAGTCTAGGGATAAAGTTGAGACAAAGGAAAAAGTTGCAGTAGAGTGAGAGGTCAAACAAAAAGGGAAAGTAGCAAGGGAAGCAACATCAAAAGTTACAGCAGAACAAGAAGAAAAGGTAGCTAAAGAGGCAGCTGACAAAGTCATTGAGTCCGAGAGACAACAGAAAGAGGTAGAAGATAGAGGGGGAGACACCCACCCAATGGAAATGGATATCCCATAAATGTCTGATGTAGATATAGTAATTGACATATCGGGCAACATCCTAGGAATCAGACTCTAGGAACCATTCCAACCAATTGAAGTGCTTGACTTAAAAGATTCACCTATGACAACATGACATCTAGAATTGTAAAGGAATAGGTGAAGAAAGTGCCAACAATGGAAGGGATGCCCATATCATTTGTCACACATGTCCCTATGATAGGAGATGTGAGGGAAAACCACATAACAATGAATATTGTTGGCTCTGCATTCATGAATGCTAATATAGATAACATCCAATAAAATAAGGAAAAAGAGGTGAGAATCAGATAACTGGAGGAAAGAATCCAACAAGTTAGATTTGATGAAAGAAACCTTCAAAGTTTTAAAGTTAGTGTCGAGAAGGTCAGGAGAGAATTAGAAGAATCCATATTGACATGTATGCTCACTTGCGCCTCTTTCAAGAAGCAACTGCCCTAATCATAGAGCAGGATAATTAGATACAAAAAAATACGACACAATACAAAACTATCCAAGAAGGCATCAACAACATCAACAGATGGATTGTTGAAAATCTCAACGCACCTCTAGAATTATGCAAACCATCAAAAGTATAAAAAAAAAACTTTTATGTTCTTGACCATTGTCAATAGGTGGGGCATAAATTTGATAGAGAGGTTACTAAATCACTTGCAATATTCTCAAGGATACACAAAAATGCATGGGAATTGATCAAGAGCAACAGATTACCAAGGCTATATGAACTCAGGAAGGATCTCGTGACAGAAGAACTAGTAGACAAGGTGGATGACAACAAAAATCAAAGGAAGGAAGTGGTAGAGGCAACCACTACCATCTCCATAGACCTCATAGATCAACATTTGTTGCAACTAGTAAAACTCTATACCATGATACATGCTTTCTTGATGACACTAGAAAAATACATGAGTACCCTTGGAGACAACATGGCCATGAACAACGCAACCCTGGAATAGATGACTTACAGAAGGATCAAATCCTTGTACGATCAACTAGAAATATGGACGACATACATTAGGGACAAAAACCCATGAATGAAGACAAAACATTGGCTTGATAATGTCAACACATGTTTTGTGTTTTGTCTTTTTTCAGCCACCCCCAATTTTGTCATTATTGTACACTTGTCACTAGCAAGTAGGAAGCTGAACCATTTATGTAACCACCTCTTCAAAAATAAGGCAAAGATTCATCCAATAGTTACTAAGAAGTGTATAATAGAGAGAAGAGGCTTAGTGTGAAGGGGATTTTGACTCTTCAAACATCGTCTATTTCTGAACTATTTTGGGAACACAATGTCAACTAAAATAGGAGAGTTTTTCTTTGGAGTTTTCATGTATTATTGTTGAAATTGCTAATAAGGAGAGAAGTCCTCAGCGCCAATGTTTTTTTGATAAGGAATTATTTTGTGTGAAACAATATAAGTGGTGAATTGTTTCAACTAAAGATGAATGTTGTTCATACAGACTAAAAGAATGTTGTTTGTTTATAGATTAACTCTTATGCAATTTATTTTATTCTATAGTTTTAAGTGTTTCTTTGAATATGTTGATGCCTTGATATTTCCTAGTTGTTAATGTGTGCATGTTGTAATTTTGACTAATATGGTTATATGCATTTGTACACTCTTGTTTCTAATTCTTCTCTTCTATTCCAACTATCTGTGTAGGAGTTTATGCAAGATTCAGTTTCATTTTTCAACTCACTGGTTACTTTAGTGTGCTCCTGGCTAGGATATATTAGATTAGATTAGTGATAGATTAATTTTATTTTCATGCATAGTCTTCATCTACATATTTGTATTTAATATTCACTAATCATCCATCCTCATCGATAAATCGGTCCATAACTAGCCAAAACCCCTAAAAACGGTATCAATGGCAGGCTGACTAAATTTTGGGTGGAACTCCTAATCCAAATAGTGCATAGTCTAGTTGGGACCATGCACTAGGGAGTACCCCTTGTTGTTGTCAGGAAAATTTAGACCCATCAACACCAACCCAATGGACAGAGGCTAGGATGATCTTGAACCTGCAATCCAAGCTTGATGACCAGATCCGCTGCTATGATATTAGCCTGTGAACCAGAGTCAAACAAAGCATCTATCTTGGTCTTCTTGACCCGTATATCGATGTGGAAGAGCTTGGTCATATAATTCTCTTCCCCGTGATGAAGGATACTCATATTCACCTCCTTCTTCACAGATGCGCATACAATATTTTCATCCACATTAGAGATACTTTCAACCTGTTTTCTTAAATATGTAGATAGAATGTTCTTTTTCTTTCTTTCCTTCCTGTGGTTCTTTGGGTTCAACTTTGGATGTAGTTTCCAACACTTTCCTCGGTGTGACCGTCACTATTGTAATGTTTGCAACAATTTCTAGGATCCTTGCACCAATGTGTAGTGGATGTCATCTTCTTATCCTTTCCCCCTTCCCACTTCTTCTTCCCCTCCTTGGAAGATTCCTAGTGCTCTTTCTGGTTAGAACCACTTGGTTGACCCCTCTTTTTCCCTATGTTTTCCAGGTATTGTTCTTGTACACATGCCTCATCAACTATCCTTGGCTTGAAGAGCATCACCTAATTTTGTAGATGATTTTTTAAACTCCCTAGATACTTGAGGAGTACATTTAGGTTCTTGGGAAATATACCCAACATGATGGCCATCTTTCTAAACTTAGTGGTGTACTCCTGTACACTCTGTCCTTTCCTCTTCTTGAAGTCATGTCACCAGATCCATTGGTCCTATACATACCTAATAAGGTAGAATTAGGTCTTGATGAAGGTTTTTAAGTCCTCCTACCTGGTTATTGGTGGATCACCCTCCAACCTAAGTGTTTCTATATGGATTTCCCACTAGGTTAAAGCATGGCCCTCTAAATTCAATCTAGTAAACAAAATATTTTTCTCTTCATCTATATGGTGAATGCTAAAATAAACTTCTATTTGTTGCAACCAATGATTCAATTTTAATGCATCGATCTCACATTGGTATGTCTTTATGTCCTCTTTCGCTTCCATATTGAATAGCAACCATGAAGGGTTAAGGACACTTGAACTTCACTTCTGTTTCTCAAGTTCTTTTCGTGACTCCTTTCCTGGGTCTTCTTGATCTCCCAATTTCCTCTCTGATCTTCTCTCTGATTTAGAGCCCCCGTCATCTCTGAATGGTCTAATATTACTAGCTAGAGCCATTGTGAGGAGGTTCATATTATGGTTGATTTTGGAAAATCGTGCCTCCAACCTCTCAAATATCTCTTCTACTGGATCTCGAGGGTTGTTATTAACAAAATCATTTTCCATGACTGGGGTTTCTAAAAATTCTCTTTAAGTAGATTCTTGGATCATGCAAATTCCCACAAATACCCTAAAGAAAACTTGCTCTATTACCAACATGTTTGTAAACTACTATGGATATTCCACTAAACAGTTCATCACAACAGAACTGATAAATAAAACTGAAATCTACACTAGGAAAGTTAAATTTCTTTAGATTCTAGAATATTTAGTTACTGATTTTCTGCTTATGCATGAAATAGATAAAACGTAGAAAATAGAGAACACTAAAATACAATCACACACCATCCACAAATTAACACAAATATTTTCTCTAGGAAACCCTTATGGGAGAAAACCCAACTAGAAGTTGAGGTTTCTTTGGTCTCTTTTCTATGGTATGGAAATAATGCAAATACATAGGAGAAGGCACTCTCTATGGAGTTACCTGAGACCTGCGACCTATTAGGATGCTACAAAACATTAACCCCCTATGTTAATCTCTCTAATTTATCACTCACAATTGTTCTGCTTTGCTATGGAACAAAATACAATAACATAGAATGGAACCCATTCTCCTCCTAACAACCCAGTATTTAACATAGCATGATGGCCATCTAGGGTTAGGGTATTGACTTCCTCAACCCTACATTAGTGATCATATTTTGACCTTATAGAGTGTTCTAGATAATCCACTACATGGCTAGACCCACACATTTAATTAATGGGGGTTGATGTGGCATCCACTCATACCATGGCGATCAATACGATAGGTCAACTTTCAGGAGGGATAACTTTCACATACAAACACCAATTTAGGGGATTCTTGCACCATAGGAAAGGTATGCATGTGTAGAATATGGAATATTTCTCTATATTAAGGGTTGGACCATAAAAATGTCGTTTGATGCCCCAAAATGGCTCAAGAAGATTTTAGACAATATTTTGGACCCAAATTTCCAAATTTGGACCCGCTACCAAAATGGCCCTGCAAGTTGATTCTTCCAATTTTCTACCCAGAAAGTATTGAGATAGATGACAAATAATATAATGATCCAATCCGGATCACAATTGTAAAGCATTGGAATGCTAGTTTAATTACATATTAAACCATTTTTATCTCTACATCTATGCACATGCACCACATTTAAATACTAGAGTCAATAAAAATAAAATACTTGTGACTATCTCATATGGTATTGAATGTGTGTATTAAAAGGAAAAGGAATATGAAACTATTGTATGGTAACCTCACCTAAAGAAATAAATGGAAATAATTGTGCATTTACCTTACAACAATTTCAAATAATTAACAATTTTCTCTTGTCTATCTATTCAATCACATTATACATATTTTGAACAAGGGAATTACATAAATCACATAATCAAAATTTTCCTTTAAGAGGGTGGGAGGGACATAAAACCTTCATATCTATGTTAAAATATTTCTTAGGTCCTATAGGCATATCCATGATGTCTAGGGTTCATATCATTTCCAATCATCATTGTTGATTTTGTGTGCATGAACATGTATGTATATAAGTGTACTTACACATAAATATGCATGGCTACATCTATGTATAATTTATTTTATATCTTATCATTACATACATATATATTGTATGTCTCTATTGTGCATGTGTGTGTGTGTTGGGATAAATATATGCACTATTAATTCCCACATTTAATTATCAACCGGGGCTTGTAATATTCGAGGTGCAGGCACAGGAAACGCAGGATCAGAGCCTAGTATAGCCTAATCTAAAGCTGCCAAATCAATCTTCAAACCCACACTACTGGAAATTAATACTAAGGATTCATCATTGGGACGTAGGAATAACTTAGTGCTATAAAGTTTTAGATCACAGTCTTTCATGCACTCGAGGTAATGTTCGTGTGATTAATTGTAAGTAGATTACTTAAGTTTTTTGTCCTTCAATGATTATTTCCTATAGTGGATCCATACTTAAATGAAATAAAAGAAAAAAGCAAACATAAATGAATTAAAATGACAGGAAATAAACTAACACCTTGGAAAGAATTCCAATGCGGGAAGGCCATATCTCACGAGTTATACATCTAACCTATCCATTGGTGATTGAAATTACAAGTTTGCAATAAGAAGCCAAACAAAATGAAATACTAAAACAAAACTATGTGATCAATAATTTATTGCAAAGATCTATCCTAAAATGAAAAGATTAAATTCTATCCTATAAAATGATAACAAAAACAAGAGAGGAAATTGGTGCAGAAATAAGTACAGACTGGCATAGAACAGTCCATAAACAAAATTGATTAATAACGGAAATAAATCTATAAGCAATCCAAACTTAAACTTTAGAAATATCAAGAAAATGTAAAATCAAACATCCTAAACTCGAGATCTCTCCTCAACTAAGTACATCAAACATAATGAAGAAGTTTGGCGAAGAGTGAGCTAAAATACATAAATATAGAAAACAAATGAAATGCTTATGCAATGAAATGCAAGTGTCAATTCTCTATTAAACAGGATTGATTGTAAAACAATTTAAAAATGAACATTCTTTGGAATTCATATATTCAATATGAAACTTAACAAAGAATGTTTAAAAGTAATGGTGTATGCATAGAGCATGAGTGATTCAAAAGATTGAATGTAAATAAAGAAAGTGAAATGGAATCTTGTGTTGATAGTTGGTTGGATTGTAAGACTTAGGAGTATTCAACCACATGAGGAGTGAAAGAGTAGTGAAATGAAATGGATGAGTCATTTGTACAATGAAATGTTATGTGGCAATGTATCAATTATGAATGCAGAAAATGAAGGAAGAATGTACATCAAACATCATAAACTCTAGATCTCTCCTCAACTAAGTACATCAAACATAATGAAGAAGTTTGGCGAAGAGTGAGCTAAAATACATAAATATAGAAAACAAATGAAATGCTTATGCAATGAAATGCAAGTGTTAATTATTTATTAAAGAGGATTGAATGTAAAACAATTTAAAAATGAACATTCTTTGGAAGTCGTATATTCAATATGAAACTTAACAAAGAATGATTAAAAGAAATGATGTATTCATAGAGCACGAGTGATTCAAAAGATTGAATGTAAATAAAGAAAGTGAAATGGAATCTTGTGTTGATAGTCGGTTGGATTGTAAGACTTAAGAGTATTCAACCACACGAGGAGTGAAAGAGTAGTGAAAGGAAATGGATGAGTCATTTGTACAATGAAATGTTATGTGACAATGTATCAATTATGAATGAAGAAAATGAAGGAAGAATGTACATCAAACATCCTAAACTCGAGATCTCTCCTCAACTGAGTACATCAAACATAATGAATAAGTTTGGCGAAGAGTGAGCTAAAATACATAAATATAGAAAACAAATGAAATGCTTATGCAATGAAATGCAAGTGTCAATTCTTTATTAAAGAGGATTGAATGTAAAACAGTTTAAAAAATGAGCATTCTTTGGAAGTCATATATTCAATATGAAACTTAACAAAAAGTGTTTAAAAGGAATGATGTATGAATAGAGCATGAGTGATTCAAAAGATTGAATGTAAATAAAGAAAGTGAAATGGAATCTTGTGTTGATAGTCGGTTGGATTGTAAGACTTGGGAGTATTCAACCACATGAGGAGTGAAAGAGTAGTGAAAGGAAATGGATGAGTCATTTGTACAATGAAATGTTATGTGACAATGTATCAATTATGAATGCAGAAAATGAAGGAAGAATGTGCACACTGTCTTTTTCTTTCCTCGTAAATAATACATGAAGAATTAATTTTGTGTTTTTGTGTGTTTTTATTTTAAAGAATTAATTTGAATACTCAACTGAATACTAATTATCTGTTGAGTAGGTTTTGACACAGTTAAAAAAATGTAATGAAGGATTTGGAATGAGGTTTGAAAGAGACACTTCATTAAGTAAAGTGAAGAAAATAAGAGAGTGATTAATGGAAATGAATGGGCGATTGAAATAGGTGTGATAATGGATAAGAGGGATGAAATTAAAGTAAGTCATAGGGCAGAAGTTCACTGATCAAATGAGCACTAAATACAGAGACAAAGCATTACATAAAACATGTGGATTGAGAGAATATAAAAAGGAATGCAACCTAAATTGAATGTAGTATGATGATACCTTGAGTGGGAGAGTATTAATTTGAATTGCCTGATTAAAACCAATTGCAAAATAAAACCAGATTGCATAATAGAGGCACACAATGTATGGAAATTAAATCAATCAAATTCATAAACTAATTAATAGAATAAATAACAACATGGACATACCCGGATCGAGGGGCCCTACTTGACGTAGGCATGCTCTTGAAAAACTAGTTTAGATATGAAGGACGCATAATGTCTTCAATAACCAATAATTTTCATTTTATAAAAAATATCAGCTTCTTGATTACAAAGCAATAGATCCACACTTTCTCATATAATATCAAACCTCATATACAATAAAAATGAATATCATGATGACAATGGCTCCTTCTCATAGCCCTATGAGGCTTATTTATACATGAAATCAATGAAGGAATGGATGAAACCAAATCCCCAAACTCAGATAAATATTTTTACAATTTTAGGATAAATCCCAAAAATTCTGGTTTTTCATCAATCTGGGTAGGTTCGAGTTAGATATCCACCCATATATTCTACACTAATTCGAATTTTGGAAAAGTTCCTCGTTTTACTCAATGTTTCACATTCTAGACAAAACCCATATCGTACAAATTCTAGATCTGATACCATATGCACAAAAATCGAGGCACAAGTTGGCAGTTTGACTTTTTTGCTCATTTTTGCATAATGGTTCCCCCAGAGCTAGAGGTCAACACGTGTGAGATAGGTGAATTCTAACCCACATGTCCGCATGTAAAAATTGTTCTGGACAAAACCCATGCCCTCAGTTTTCTTCTAGAAGCATTTGAAATTTTCGAACTATTTTTCGTACCGAAGAGTTGTTGATGTTGGTACCGGACAAGCACAACATTGGTACCGGACGAGTGCGGAATTGGTACTAGACGAGCTGAGTACTAGATGACATGGAGTGTGGGTACCGACTGACATGGAGTGTGGGTACTAAATGAGTGTGCATGTACCATTTGAGTGTAGAACCTTCTGGTACCAGATGACTTGGAGTACTGGATGATCTCCAGTGCGGGTACCGAATGACTTCCAGTGTGAGAACATATTTTTCAGACATAGAAACATATGATTAATCCATCATCAACAAAAATATTGTATAATCATCCCTTTAATCACTAAAAATATGGAAAATTGTGTATTAACCACATAGAATGAATAAAAGGAGATAATGGAGGTTTATGGTGTAAATAGGGATATATTATGGACGAAATGCAGGGAGAAGGTGTAATGATGAGTGTATTTGTATGGTGGAAAATATGACAAAAATGGATCCCAACACACCCCCAAAACCAAGGATTTGCATGTCCTCATGCAAACAAGATGAAGAACTTATGATACTCTTCTTATAGATTTATGTGACATTGTTTCTTTTGTGTAGGTGTTGGTTCTTGTGGAATGACACTTTGAAAACTATCACGGATTGCATTTAAAACAGAGAAACAAAATTATCATAAAAATGGAGGACAAGCCGTGGATGGGGTATCAGAGTGATGGTGAATGGTGTGCATGTGGAGAATAGTTTATCAAATGATTGTGGTGGTGGTCGTATGAACTTGGACGCCTTTATACTCTGTATCTTACATCAATTTTAAGACCAATATATACTTTGTGGTTCTTTGTTTGGATAAGCAACAATGATTTCATCCTCTTTGAGATGACTTAAGAATGCTTTATGATGTACAAAGAGAATACACTATAGATATTGTTTTTACATTTGTATACCACATATTTCCTTTTCATTCCTTGGTCTTATCATCATAGTATATTGTTCATTATGACAAGTGGAGTGAAGATGGAGGGTTTACTGAGTAGTTGTGATAATGCATAGGGTAATAGGCGTTATGCATCATCATGTTTTCCAAGTTCTTAGTAAATTAAAAATATTTGTACTAGTTTTACCTCAAGTTACCTTCACTTTAATGTGCATTGCAGGTTGATGAAGTGGAATATGAATGGGAGTACATGTTGGCTTAAACTGAAGATTAAGCTGAGAAAGACTAAGAGCCGCTAGATATCTAAGAGAGTGTTGATTAATGTTGATCTACTGATATTCCTTATGTCTCTCTCTCTTGGCGTAAGGGCATACCCAGGGTTCAATGCTTAAAAAATGCACCAACAAAAACCCTAACTACTGACCCTTTCAACAACACCTGTGAAGCAGATGAAGTCTCACCTAAGGTAGAGGCAGCGGGGTTGCAGGACTCAAGTGTCTACAACTTAGATGGGACATAGATCTGTGATCACGATACTTAGCAGAGCACTTAACCAATAACATGCATCAAGCTCTAATTCTTATTCAAATCGCAGATTAAACCTTATTACAGATCGGTGAAGTAGTAACCAATATTAAACACATCTAAGCATTCAACACATAGCATTAGAGCACATCTAGCATTCATTCACATCATAAAGCACTAAGCATCAATGAATCAATCTACCACGCATCAATATTAAGCACATAAATACATAAACACCATGAATAACACTGCACAAATCACAATAACACAGGATATACGTGGTTCACCCCAGTGTGGGGCTACGTCCACCAACTCTTCTTATTCTTTATTAGCTTCTTCCAATCTTCTTACATGTACCAAGCCACAGATCCAACTCCGCAAAGGATAGGAGATCTGTGTGCACCTTGCCAGATGTTCCTTCCCCAAGTTAGGTCAGGGCACCAATCCCTCTTACAATTACTTGCACTTAACTTTGCAAGTCTCAACATACAGTATGCATGAAGCATTCACAACTATTCACACTTAGAAACGTTCAAAATCTCTTGCACAAAGTCGATTAAAAATACTTACATCACTTAGCTACTTATTTATAAATTACAAAAGGGGCCTAAACATGGGTGCACCCATGGGACGACATCTCATACCCGTTACATAAACCCTAAGACCCAAAAATCTTGCAAAAGGGTCAAGATCTCATGATCTCTGCTTCACCTGGGCGCCCCATCTTCGACCAACCTGCCAAAGTCACAAAAATGGTCAAACATGTTGGAAATATGGCTATAACAGATGATGACGCAGACGGACACGGTTGTCATTGATGGCAATCGGTTGGTTATGGAGCGCGCACAAGCGATGCTGGTACACAAAGGCGCACACGCGATGCTGGAACACAAAGACACACAAGAGATGCTGGAACACAAAGGCGCACAAGCGATGCTGGAACACAAAGGCGCACAAGCGATGCTGGAACACAAAGGCGCACAAGAGATGCTGGAACACAAAGGCGCACAAGCGATGCTGGAACACAAAGGTGCACAAGCGATGCTGGAACACAAAGGCGCACAAGAGATGCTAGAACACAAAGGCGCACAAGAGATGCTGGAACACAAAGGCACTTAGGATGAAACACAGTGCTGAAACAGAGCTGGAACACAGAAGTTGAATCACAGATACTGGAACATAGATGTTGGAACGTAGATGATGAAACACAGATGTAGAAACACAATGCTAAAACAGAGCTGGAACTTATGCTGAAACACAATGCCGTAACAACTGAAACACAGTAATGTTACATATGCTGAAACACAGGGCTGGAACATAGAAGCTAGAACACAGATGCTGGAACACAAATGCTGAAACGCAAATGCTGGTACAAAGATGCTGAAATACAGAAGCTGAATCGCAGATGCTGGAACACAGATGCTGAAACACAAATTCTGGAACACAGATGCTGGAACACAAATGCTGGAACACAGGTCTGGAACAGTTGTTGAAACACAATCTTAATACATATGCTGAAACACAGCGCTAGGCTGAAACACAGTGCTGGAAACTGCGCTGAAACAACAATCGTTCTTTGCTAATAAAAACGCACTCTAATCACTCTGGACGACGGAAGGACTTTCAGTCTAAAATTAGACTGGCAGTTAAGAAAGGAGGAACACAGTGTTGCATGATGTGGCATGCATAGAGGAGGCATGCAAAGAGCCAGCTTAGAAAAGCAGAAGAAAGAATGAAAGAAAGGGAAACTGCAGTTGGAGTTGAGAAAAGCGGAAGGACTTTCAGTCTAAAATTAGACTGGCAGTTAAGAAAGGAGGAACATAGCGCTGCATGATGTGGCATGCGTAGAGGAGGCATGCAAAGAGCCAGTTCAGAAAATCAAGGAGAATGCTGGCATGCGAAAAGCAAAAGAAAGAAAGAAAGAAAGGGAAACTACAGTTGGAGTTGAGAAACGCAAGGAAAACCTCTGCATGTGATGAATCTATATAATGCGCTGGAACAGAGATGAATTGGGAGTTGTAGGAAGAAAAAGAGAGAGCTATGCAGGTGAGAAAAGTGAGAGGAGAATCTGCGTGATAGGAGAAGAAGCTGAGAATGGGCTGCAGAGGACAGTGAAGCAGAGCAGCAGATCAGAGTCAGTGAAGAATGCAGAGTAGATCAGCAGAAAGGGTAAGCAAGCTATATCAGAATGAACAAGTTGATTAGAGCAATATTTATTTTTTCAAATAAGGGTGGTAGGGAGGTGCTAGGGAGACGTATGTCTCTTTCTGCAAGTGGGTGCTTGTAGAATCTGAAGGTTGGTGCCTTCACTCAGTTGGTGCTGAAGTAGAAGGAAGTCGGTGCTTCCACCCAGTGGGTGCTGGGATTCTGTGGGAGTTGGTGCTCTCAGCCAGTTGGTGCTGGCAATCAGAGGTAGTAGCCTCTATGATTTGGTGCTCATAAAAGATGAGATGTAACACAGTTGGAGATTGCTTAACATCTTAAGAAGACGAGGTTTTTTCCCTGGTTGGGTTTCCTCTTGAAAAATATGTGTCTCATATTTGTGAGTGAATGTTGTGTGTGATTGCTATTCTTTATGTTATCTGCTTTATGTTTATAACTCTAAATTTCACAGTAAAGATTCATTGCCACTAAGATTAATGAATTCAAAGTCAAAAGAAGAGAAATAGTTAATAATCTACACTAACTGATTCA
>JZKD02S0116496.1:15046-50899 GCA_000966675.3 Picea glauca | reverse complement strand
TATGTGTTTTTGTTGTATATTATATGTTTTTTTTTTTTTTTAATATATGTTTTTTTTTATATGTTTTATTAATATATGTTTTATATTATTTTATTTTTTTAATTGTTTTTAATTTAATCTTTAATTAATACTTTGATTAATAAAATACTAACCTAAGTACTAACTTAAACAACTAACATAATTATTAATTAATTAACTAATTATTAACAAGACTAACCTAGCTTATTAGTCTAATCACACTAAATTGTATTACGAACATTATTAATCTATTGTTTCTTTTTTCCTAAGCTTGTTTATTCATGGACGAGTGGTGGGGGAGATGTAGCCAATGGGATAAATGAATAAGGGAGTGAGTGGCATAGAGGTGGATGAAGGATGCAATAGGGTGATGAAGGATCAGGCGAAAATGGATAGAGGGGGGAAATAGAATCAACTGATCCAGATGTCATCATCATGGGAGCAACGCCAAATAAGCAACCGAAGAGTCAGGTTACCCATGATTATAGGACCCCAACATAGGCTCCATCTGGGGATGGTGGCTCTTTCAGGAGGTGTCAAGAACCACTAAAATTTGAACATGCAGACCGGTGATTTATTCATTAGACCATGGAGTCACTGCAGCTATAATCTTTGAAATCGTTCATTTTTTACTGAACACTGAACTAGATACTATCAACTGCAAACTTTGTTGGAAACCATACAATACCGAAAAATATGTTCAAATGACTGAACTTATTCAAAACTGCTACCTACCCTAAATTGTTGATAATTTTGTTGTTCCAAATGATACAATAATGCAGTGCAACCAGTCAAGCAATTGCTCTAATAAATATACTCTTTCAATGTTTTCAATCCATATCAGAAATAAAACTTGCATAAGCATCATGAACTGCTTTCCATCCTGATCTTCACAACACAAAGTTCTGGGACTGTGGACAATTCCAAAAAAAATGGGAATCAATGGTTATTCTAAAAAGAATAGCTCCTCCATATATATAGTTATAGGATCATGATAAACATGACCTATCTCTTGATATTGAAATTTATCCATTTCAACTTCGTGATATGATAATGCACATATACCATCTGTATCATTTGGCACATGTTGATTTATCTGTGGTTTTTCTAATGAATTTTGAGAAAAAAATGTTGTTGAATCAAAACCTAGAAATGGTTATCTAACCATGTCTAGATCATAGCTGCTTTTCAACTCATGATTGGCGAATGAAAAATGATTTTGACAACATAGGTCATCAAACCGATCAGCTATTGGATCCTGAAAAGACTGACAAGATTGTTGCATTGATTCAAATGAAATTTCATGACTTTCTATGTGTTTATCCTTCAACATTTGTTCAAGAGTCTCCTTCAAAATTTGAAATGAATTATAATCTAATGGTACAAAATTACATTCCACTGATTCAAATTTTGTTTCTAGCTCTGAACTTCCATCTGGACTTTGAAAATCAAGGGAAATTAGTGACTGTGATTTTGGGTCTAAAACAAGTCCCATGTCATCAATGACATCCTTTACTGACTCATCATAAAATTTTATGTCTTCACTATTTACAAATTGCCTAGAGTTTCTTTTCCGAAATTGAAAAGATGAGAAACATAAGGGTAGAGTGTTTCCACTTACTCTGAGATATTCTGCACTTTGATCATTTATATCATAATTGTTATGCACAAATAGACTGTCTTGTTGGGATTGCAAATGAGTTTCTTCCTCCCAAAAGTATGCTGCTAATTTCTCTGGAAAATCCATCTTGATATCATCCTCATCATACTGATCGTGCTTGGGTAAATCATCCATGATTGAAATGTCATCAAACATGCACATCATATCAGCCAGTGGCTCTTCAACAAGCTAAGTTGGAACTTCATCTTTGACTACATTGTGAATTGAATACATGAAATAATCCTCTTCTGTTTTAGGAAGCCAAGGATGAGCTGCAAAATGTTTGAGATCAGTGAGCTTTTTATTTTCTGGAACTAATGAAACGTGTCATCTTTGAACAAAAATTTCATCTTCTCTGCTAATCCTCTACATCATCTTGTTGACTGTGTTGGTCAGAATATCTAGTTTCATTTTCGAAGATACCAAATGTTCTTTTTCTGCTTTATCTTTCATCAATGATTTTAACTTTGCCTTTCTATTCAACAGGTTAGCTTCCACATCAACTGCAACATTTTTCATTTATTCAAGGGTTGCAATGTTCCCTTCTCTTAATTGGAATGCCATCTTAGGATCGAAGGCATCTGTGTAATGCAAGTGAGTTGATCCTAGGGGTGGCCTTATATCAGCAAGAATTGCATGATATACCTTATTGAACCTTGCTGAAAACTGAGGTAATGTCTCCCCTGGTTGTCTTTTCAAATGGTCATATTCTTCTAGAATGAGAAAGACATTTCTCATGATCACCCATTGATCTAGGAATTTTTTTACAAACTGATGGAAATTGCTAATGCTTGCAGCAGAAAGATTCTTAAACCAAATTTTGACTTTACCTTGCAATGATAGGAAAAAAATTCTGATGCAGACATCATCATCTTCTACCTCAAGCAGATCAAGAGAATCCTCAATACTTTGGATATGCTTTTCATCAGTGATATTCACATTTTCTCCATCAAACCAAGGCAGAGTATTGGTGTAATTGGCAGGGAGGACATGCAAAATAGGAGGCAAATCTAGGGGCTTGTATTTGTTTGGGATTTTTCCAGGTGTAGGAGGTAAAGTAAGAGGATTATAATCGTTTGAAAACTCAGAAAAAGTAGGAGATAAAGAACGAGGCTCATGTCTCACTATGCTTTCTACAGGTGCATCTGGGATGTGCACAGGTGTATGAGTATGTACATGATCTAAAATTTGGGGCTTAGTCTCTTGAGGTTCATCAATTTGCAGATGATCAATATAAACTTCAGAAATATACTCTTGATTCAGATTGGAAAAATATAGGACATAATTACAGATAAAACCAAAAATGTCTTGAATACAAATTGAGCTTAAGTACCTTCTCTTTCCAAATTGCTTGGTCATGCTTCAAGTTCTTCCTCCAGTAGAGTCTTTGAGTTGGCACTGTTTCTGGAGATGATTGGAGTCGTCAGGTGAAATATTTTAGCCTTCTTGTGTCTGGTCACTGTCCACCATCAGTGATCAGATCTGGAACTTGAAGTGAACTACTGGAGAGAGTTCCCTAGTATGGATGCCATTATGTTATCACCCTGTAATTTCCCAGGCTGAGGAGGAAATCGGCAGGGGTAACCACAAAACCACTTCGAGTCAAGGGTCTATCCCTCCAAGACTTAGAGAGGGCTCTCTTTGTCTGATTTAGCTTGGTTTGGAATAGGATATTAGGCTAGTTATGATAGATTTGGGTTTGGTTTTTAAATTTTTTGGTTGGAACAAGAGAGAAGAGTCCATTGGGCAATGGAGTCAAAGATAGCATCAAATAAGACAAATTTGATAGGCTATTAATGCAGGGAAAGTTAGGCAAATCACTAGATCTTCATAGGCTTGAGGTATGGCAGAGGGGAAAAAAGTTTAAAGAAGTAAAATTAAATACAGAGCAATACAAAATTATTCATTCAAATTTTAGTAGAAAACATAGAAAATATTCTAAGCCAAGTGACAGCGTGTATATCTCAAAAAGTTATGCCCTATTACTTCTTAGAATAATTAAGATTGCAGAATGAAAGATGGTGTTACAGAGGGAAACAAAATTACAGAGAAAAACTTCACCAAGAAATTTGACACAAGAATCCTATCATATGGCACTATGTTGTTGTAATTTATTTGATAACATCCCTGTGTATAATTAACATCCAAATGTGCAATCAGGTCTAAGAGGGCCTAACATGATTTTTCCATCCAACAGGGTCCAATCCCATACTCTATTACAAACATGGATATAAATAACAAATGCAATCCTTAGGCTCAGGATATCGAATTCGATCCTCCTGATCGAAAATAGCAAGTAAATCCCAAAAAGATATGAACTGAAAACTGGGCCAAATTTGCTGGAAAAAGGGGTCAACTCAGACATCTATTTCTCCTCAATGGTGACACCTTTGAAAAAAATTTAAGCGTTTATTGTAGATGAGTTTGTCTATAAAAAAACCTCCTTCAATTTCTCCAATTTCGTCTCCATCTCGCTGAAACATCTCACGCAAAAGCAGGACTAAAACAGGAAAAAGGAAAAACTGAAAAATTGATGTTGAAAGATGGATTCGATTCTCCCAACTGGTAGCACCTGTAAAACATATGGAAGAGGTTTTTGTTATTTATATCATTATGAACAAAAACCTCTCTTGGTTTTTTAAAATTCGTTTCCATTTGCCCGGAATCCACCTCGGAAGAAGAAGTGTTGAACATGCAAAAAAAAAAAGGTTTTGAGTTTTTTTAGGAGGGCAGTTTTGGAGGGCAGAGCGGTTTACTCAGACTCCCCCTGAGGTGGTAAGTGGTATTGGGAGGAGGGGGTCTGAGTTCACCCTGAGGTGACACCTGTCCCTCCCAATACCACCAACTTGGACCCCAAGGTGTTGATGGGACGTGAGGGGGGGATGGTCTGAGTTGTATGGGGATGTATGTGCGAGTGTTGTAGACTTTAGGATAGTTTCATGTCTTTTTTTTGTTTTGTTTTTTTTTTAATTTATATATTATGTGTTTTTCTTGTATATTATATGTTTTTTTAATTTTAATTTTTTGTTTTTATTTTTTTGTTTTAATATATATTTTATATTATATTATTTTTTAATTTAATCTTTAATTAATATTTTGATTAATAAAATACTAACTTAAACAACTAACTTAATTATTAATTAATTAATTACTAATTACTAATTATTAATTAATTACTAATTACTAATTATTAATTAATTAATAACAAGACTAACCTAGCTTATTAGTCTAATTACACTAAATTTTATTACTAACATTATTAATCTATTGTTTCTTTTTTCCTAAGCTTGTTTATTCATGGACGAGTGGTGGGCGAGATGTAGCCAATGGGACAAATGGATAAGGCAGTGAGTGGCAAAGGTGGATGAAGGATGTAGCAAGGTGATGAAGGATCGAGCGAAAATAGATAGAGGGGGAAAATGGAATCAAACGAGCCAGATGTCGTCATCACGAGAGAAACACCAAATAAGAAACTGAAGAGTTAGGTTACCTATGATTATAGGACCCCAACATAGGCTCCACCTGGGGATGTCATCTCTTTCAAGAGGTGTCAAGAACCGCTGAACTTTGAACATGCAAACCGATGATTTATTCATTAGGCCATGGAGTCACTATATCTATAATCTTCGAACTGGCTCATTTTTTACTGAACACTGAACTAGATACTATCAACTACAAACTCTGTTGGAAACCACACAATACAAAAAAAATGCTCAAATGACTGAGCTTATTCAAAACTGCTACCTACCATAAACTATTGATAATTTTGTTGTTCTAAATGATACAATAATGCCAATGCAGCTAGTCAAGCAACTGCTCTAATAACTCTTCTCTTTCAATGTTTTCAATCCATATCCGAAATAAAACTTGCATAAGCATCATTAACTGCTTTCCATCCTGATCTTCACAACACAAAGTTTTGGGACTGTCGACAATTCCAAAAAATTTGGGAATCAATGGGTATTCTGAAAAGAATAGCTCCTCCATATAGACAGCTATAGGATCATGATTAACATGACCTATCTCCTGATATTCAAATTTATCCATTTCAACTCCATGATCCGATAATGCAAATGTTGATTTATCTGTGGTTTTTCTAATGAATTTTGAGAAAAACCTGTTGTTGAATCAAAACATAGAAATGATTGTCTAACCATGTCTAGATCATAGCTTCTTTTCAACTCATGACTAGCGAATGAAAAATGATTTTGACAACACAGGTCATCAAACCGATTAGCTATTGGATCCTAAAAAGACTGACAACATTATTGCATTGATTCAAATGAAATTTCATGACTTTCTATGTGTTTATCCTTCAACATTTGTTCAAGAGTCTCCTTCAAAATTTGAAATGAATTATAATCTAATGGTACAAAATTACATTCCACTGATTCAAATTTTGTTTCTAGCTCTGAACTTCCATCTAGACTTTGAAAATGAAGGGAAACTAGTGACTATGATTTTGGGTCTAAAACAGGTTCCATGTCATCAATGACATCCTTTACTGACTCATCAGAAATTTTTTTATCTTCACTATTTACAACGTGCCTAGAGTTTCTTTTCAGAAATTGAAAAGATGAGAAACATAAGGGTAGAGTGTTTCCACTTACTCTGAGATTTTCTGCACTTTGATCATTTATATCATAATTGTTATGCATAGATAGACTGTCTTGTTGGGATTGTAAATGAGTTTCTTCCTCCCAAAAGTATGCTGCTAATTTCTCTGGAAAATCCATCTTGATATCATCCTCATCATACTGATCGTGCTTGGGTAAATCATCCATGAATGAAATGTCATCAAACATGCACATCATATCAGCTGGTGGATCTTCAACAAGCTGAGTTGGAACTTCATCTTTGACTACGTTGTGAATTGAATACATGAAATAATCCTCTTATGTTTTAGGAAGCCAAGGATGAGCTGCAAAATGTTTGAGATAAGTGAGAGTTTTCTTTTATGGAACTAATGAAACATGTGATCTTTGAACAACAAGTTCATCTTCTCTACTAATCCTCTGCATCATCTCATTGATTGTGTTGGTTAGAATATCTAGTTTCATTTCCGAAGATACCAAATGTTCTTTTTCTACTTTGTCTTTCATCAATGATTTTAACTTTTCCTTTCTGTTCAACGGGTTATCTTCCACATCAACTGCAACATTTTGCATTTCTTCAAGGGTTGCAATGTTCCTTTCTCTTAATTGGAATGCCATCTCAAGATCGAAGGCATCTGGGTAATTCAAGTGAGATGATCTTGGGGGTGCATTATATCACCGGGCATTGCATGATATAACTTATTGAACCTTGCTGAAAACTGAGGTACTGTCTCCCACGACTGTCTTTTTAAATGGTCATATTCTTCTAGAATTTTCTCATGATCACCCATCGATCTAGGAATTTTTTTACAAACTGATGGAAATTGCTAATGCTTGCAGTAGGAAGATTCTTAAACCAATTTTTGACTTTACCTTGCAATGATAGGGTAAACATTCTGATGCAGACATCATCATCTTCTACCTCAAACAGATCAAGAAAATCCTCAAGACTTTGGTGATCTGGATTATTTTCGGCGCGAAATGAGATCATAGATATAATAAAGAAATGCACAGAGATATCACAGATATTCAATAATATAACAGAAATGTATGAGAGATGCAACCATAAACACAGATATACAATAATACACAATTTCTATTATTGAAAGAAATGTACAGAGACTGTAAAAATACAGAGTGAAAGACTCGTTACAATGGTGGCAGCTTATCTATGAGAAGAGATGTGACGACTACTCGCATTCGTAAGATGGTTAAAATGAGGCTCTGAAGGCTTTTTTACAATAAACCGGAATGCCCAAAACCCTAGACATCAAAAAACCTAACCTTGGGAGATGAAGCGCCAAAAGTCATGTGGGCCCCGTTTGGGTAAGTTAGTACATTAACTTCCTGGGGTCGTAACTTTTACATACGATCTCCATTTCAAGCGTGTGATAGACTGTTGGAAAGGTATCATCGACGATATTCATTTTTGGGGATCAATAATTCCTTTGACTATTATTGAGGAGATTGATCCAGAAAAACCTTCATTTAGGCCCTCAAAATGGCCCCGAAAGTTAAACTGCTAAAAATAGTAAATTGCCAAAATTGTCAGAACACTATTTTGAGCCAGTTAGAAAAGGTGGGTGGCCATGGATATCCATCTGGATCATTTGGATATTCTTCTCAGTAGTGATCTTCCCATTTTCTCCATCAAACCTAGGTAGATTATTGGTGTAATTAGTAGGGAGGTCATGGAGAATAGGAGGAAAATCTAGGGGCTTGTATCTGTTTGTAATTTTTGCAGGTATAGGAGGTAAAGTAAGAGGCTTATAATCATTTGACAACTCAGAAAAAGTAGGAGATAAATCACGAGGCTCATGTCTCGCTAGGCTTTCTACAGGTGCATCTGGGATGTGCACAAGTGTATGAGTATGTACATGATTTACAATTTGGGGCTTAGTCTCTTGAGGTTCATCAATTTGTAGATGATTAATATAAACTTCAGAAATATACTCTTGATTCAAATTGGAAAAAGATAAGACATAATTACAGATAAAAAAAAAATGTCTTGAATACAATTTGAGCTTGAATACCTTCTCTTTCCAGATTGCTTGGTCATGCTTCAGGTTCTTCCTCTAGTAGAGTCTTTGAGTTGGCACTATTTCTGGAGCTGATTGGAGTTTCCATGTGAAATATTTCAGCCTTCTTGTGTCTGGTCACTTTCCACCATCAGTGATCAGATCTGGAACTTGAAGTGCACTACTGGAGAGAGTTCCCCAGTATGGTTGACATTATGTTATCACCCTGTAATTTCCCAAGCTGAGGAGGAAATCGACAGGGGTAACCACAAAACCACTTCGAGTCAAGGATATAGCCCTCCAAGACTCAGAGAGGACTCTCTCTGTTTGAGTTATCTTGGTTTGGAATAGCATATTAGGCTAGTTATGATGGATTTGGGTTTGGTTTTTAAATGTTTTGGTTGGAACAAGAGAGAAGAGGCCATTGTGCAATGGAGTCAAAGATAGCATCAAATAAGACATATTTGACAGGCTATTAATGCAAGGCAAGTTAGGAAAATCACTAGATCTTTATAGGCTTGAGGTATGGCAGAGGGGAAAAATGTTTATAGAAGACAAATTAAATACAAAAAAATACATAATTCTACATTCAAATTTCAATAGAAAACATAGAAACTATTCTAAGCCAAGTGACCAAGTGTATATCTCAAAAAGTTCTGCCCTATTACTTCTTAGAATAATTAAGACTACAGAATACAAGATGGTGTTACAGAGGGAGACAAAATTACAGAGAAAAAATTCACCAGGAAATTTGACACAAGAATCCTATCATATGGCACTATGTTGCTGTAATTTATTTGATAGCATCCATGTGTATAATTAACATCCAAATGTGTAGTCAGGTCCAGAAGGGCCTGCCAGGATTTTTCCATCCAACAGGGTCCAACCCCCTACTCTATTAAAAACATGGATATAAATAAAAAAATACAATCCTTAGGCTCAGGAGATCGAATTCGATCCTCCTGGCCGAAAATAGCAAGTAAATCCCAAAAAGATCTGAACTGAAAACTGGGTCGAATTTGTTGAAAAAAGGGGTCAACTCAGACATCTATTTCTCCTCAATGATGACACCTGTGCAAAAAATGTAGGATTTTATTGTATATGAGTTTGTCTAGAGAAAAAACCTCCTTCGGTTTCTCCAATTTCGTCTCCATCTCGCTGAAATAGTTCCCAAAAAATCGGGACTAAAACAAGAAAAATGGAAAATGGAAAAAATGAGGCTGAAATATGGCTTCGATTATCCCAACTGGAGGCACCTGTGAAAAATAGGAAAGAGGTTTTTGTTCTTCAGCCCATTCTAAACAAAAACCTTTCTCAGTTTTTTAAAATTCGTTTCCATTTACCCGGAATCCACCTTGGAAGATGAAGTGTTGAAAAGGAAAAAAAAACGGTTTTGAGTTTTTCGAGAGGGCGGTTTTGGAGGGCAGAGCGATTTAGTCGGACCCCCTTGAGGAGGTAAGTGGTATTGGGAGGGGGGTCTGAGTTCACCCTGAGGTGACACCTATCCCTCCCAATACCACCAACTTGGACCCCCAAGGTGTTGATGGGACGTGGGGGGGGGATGGTCCGAGTTGTACGGAGATGTATGTGTGAGTGTTGTAGACTTTAGGATAGTTTCATGTTTTGCTTATTTTTTTTTTTAATTTATATATTATGGTTTTTTTTTGTATATTATATGTTTTTTTAATTTTTGTTTTTTGTTTTTATTTAATTTTTTTTGTTTTAATATATGTTTTATATTATTTAATTATTTAATTATTTAATTTGTTTTTAATTTAAGTTTTAATTAATATTTTGATTAATAAAATACTAACCTAAGTACTAACTTAAACAACTAACTTAATTATTAATTAATTAATTATTAACATGACTAACCTAGTTTATTAGTCTAATTACACTAAATTTTATTACTAACATTATTAATCTATTTTTTTTTTCCTAAGCTTGCTTATTCATGGATGAGTGGCAGGTGAGATGTAGCCAATGGGACAAATTGATAAGGGAGTGAGTGGTGCAGAGGTGGATGAAGGATGCAACAGGGTGATGAAGGATCGAGCGAAAATGGATAGAGGGGGAAAATGGAATCAACTGAGCCAGATGTCATCATCACGGGAGAAACACCAAATAAGCAACTAAAGAGTCAGGTTACCTATGATTATAGGACCCCAACACAGAGCACTTAGCCAATAACATGCATTGATTTCTAAGTATTATTCACATCACAAATTAAACCTCATTACAGATCAATGCACTAGTAACCAAGATTGAACACATCTAAGCATTCAACACATAACACCAGAGCAGATCTAGCATTCATTCACATCATAAAGCACTAAGAATCAATGAATCAATCTATCAGGCATCAAGATTAAGCACATAAATACATAAACACCATGAATAACACTGCACAAAGCACAATAACATAGGATATATGTGGTTCACCCCAGTGTAGGGATATGTCCACCAACTCTTCTTCTTTTTTATTAGCTTCTTCCAATCTTCTTACATGCACCAAGCCACAAATCCAACCCCAAAAAGGACAGAAGATCTACACGCATCTTGCCAGATCCTCCTTCCCTGAGTTAGGTCAAGGCACAAAGCCTTCTTACAATCACTTGCATTCACAACTATTTGCACATAACAACCTTCAGAGGCTCTTGCACAAAGATGATTAGAACTGATTCTTACATCGCTTAGCTACTTATTTATACATTACAAAAGAGTCCTAAAAATGGGTGAACCCATGGGATGAAATCCCATACCCATTACATAAACCCAAAAACCCCACAAAAGGGGCGAGATCCCATGATCTCTGCTTCACCTGGGTGCTTCGTCTTCGACCACCCTGTCGATGTCCTAAAAATGGTCAAACATGACCAGTGTTTCCTCAAAACCTGGTCAAGGGCCAACACTCTCCCCCATGCCTACTGGTTTTGTAATGTTCCTAACTTGGCTAGTCTAGTAAATGTTGTTAATGTGTATGTAGGATCTATTGTTTACAACATATAAATGATCATACAATTAATAAATGTGACAAAGGACTGCAAAGTCTGTATTATGATATCTCTGCGGATTACAATAGGTCGAATGTAGCTGAATAAAATAAAACACTCGGCTACATTAGAAGACAAAAGGATCTTAGCTGGAATACAAATAAGCAACTAAAAGATAATACCCGGAGTATGTGAGTGTTGCGGAATCAATGGGTGCATTGGGAATATGGCAGCTCTGACGATAACTGTTGAAAGTCTAGAAAGTTCACCCTGGGAGCTATATTTCTCAGAATGGATTGGAAACTGTCCCAAATGATGTGCCCTGCTCTACTCCTCAGTACTGGTATTTGTCGGACCCCTCTGTTGATGAGTCTGGACCCCGAATGGATACCCCTAGGGGAATGCACCCCTCTTCTTTTGGAAAAATGCGTCCTAGTGATTCCACCATCAGAATAGAATGAGATATGTCTCAAAATGACCACCTTGGTCTACTGAGAAATGGGTCGGAAGGGTTTCCCTGAATCTGATCTGATGCTCGCTCTGAAACCCCAAATATGCCTGCCAAAAGTGTCGCACGTCCAAGTCTGGAAAATGCATCCCAGTTGATTCCTTCATCGAAATCTGATGAGGAACCAAGAAAAATATGTACCTTGACCTCCTCTCAAATGGGTCAGAGGGAAATCTTGGAATTCCTGCCTGGATGGGGTAAGTCGACCCAAAACCCTCTCAGAAGTTGCGCCCTCACTCTAGATGAATGTGCCCTTGTTGCTGAACACTATGTAACTGTTGTTGAAGAATGATGGAAGAACTAAATGATCTTCTCGATGACTAGGGTGTGTCTCTCAACACCAAAATCAACCAACTAGTGTCTTCCTCTTGAAATCCACTGAACTATCTCTCCTGAGATGCGCCTCTCTCCTCAATGACAAGTCATAATCTGCATAATCATGAATTAGGTCGTTGACCCTTCTCTTATAGCTATTCTAAACTCTAATTCACTGCTAAAACCCTAATTCATTGTTGACCTTTTCCCTCCAAGTGACTTTTACTTTATTTTATTATTCCTTGATTAAATCACTTAATTAATTAATTAATTAACCATTTTACCTCTAAAAGGTGATTTATCCATCCTTATGGCTTCTCCGACCACTGAAAATCACTTCTCATCATGTTATCCTGTAGAGATATTCTTCTCGATTCCAATGAGATATTACACTAAGAGGTTTCTCCAAGTAATATGCCCATGATGACCTTCTTAGTGAATTTAATTAAGATATGACCCATAATAACTCAGAATTACGGAAATCGTCGGAATGCAACAGAACCAAATCCAAGCTGTGCAAAATGGATCTTGATGATTAACAATGCAAGTTGGGCCCAAATAAACCCCTAAATATCTCTCAAACTCTCTATCACCCCTATCTGGCTACTTAGGTAGGAATAACACTCTGAAATGTTGTAATGTTATAATGTCCCATAATGGGGACATTACAGTCCTCCCTGCCGAAATATTTCTTGTCCTCAAGCAATAACTAAATCCAACTACATATGATACCGAGGTCCCATATCCACCTGTGTGACACAAGGTAGACTCCCCTCAAGATGTGGTCTCTCCAAGTGCTCACCACGCATGACACCCACATGCTCCTGATGAGTAGAATGATCAATGGCCAAAGAATCTCAGTCAACTCCTCGAGCAACCACTCTACCCAAAACTCAACTCCATCAAATGTTGAACTACCAAGCACTCGAATCCCTGGATCCCATTTCAGAATGTGAACTACAATGCCTCATGAGATATAATCCTGTAACATATCACTACCATGAGTCTCTTGCAAATAACACACATTCTAAAACTGAAACGAGTTTGTCCGACCAAACCATACCAAACCCAACACGACCCCCACCGATTGAACATGATGATTCCATAGTGAGGTACTACAAGACCTCAATGAATCACCAGCCAGTGACGTGCTCTCCCCAATACTAAAACTCAATGGAAAATCAATGTGACTTCCCCCTGCAAAGGTCCACTCATCTCCACCAGTCAATGAAATTCCCAACCCTGTAATCCTAGGGTCCCATGCTAGTCTCTGATAGGGACCATCATGTTTATGTTGCTCTAATCTGATCGTGACTGTCTAATCAAAGTGTCCATTCTGGATCCTCCACTCCTGAATCCTCATAAGATGAAACAAACTATTGATCAAATGGAATCCTGGATCCCATGTCAAATTTGGAAGTTCATCACTTCCAATCCCCACTAACTGCTGATGTGCCCTATTGGTAACTGTCGAAATCACTCCACCCTCATCCCAATGAGAGTTTGAATATGTAGCAACCTCTGAGATATCCTCTGTCCCATGGCCTAGTATACTCTCCATCATGCCTAGGGCCTCAACTGTCGGTCCCTAATGATCCAACCCTATCTTGATGTATGCAATCAAGACACTCCTGTTAGGTGGTCTCAACCTACCAACTCTCCATGCCCCCTGCCCCTTTCTAGCTCCCCATGTGCTGCTATCAATGATAACAGTATCGGGAAAGGCCATTATAAATATCTACAACCAACTGTAGGACTGGAAAGTAGCATATGTTTTGGTCAATCCAAAGGACTTAACCAAAATCTCGTCCATCGACACCCATGGTAAATAATCACCTGTACTCATCACTGAACACCAACCATTGGGTACAATAGTAGGTATCTCTACCAACTTTGGGTCAATCATTCTCCATCCATCATCACTCACGCAACTGCTGCTACAGTGAAGGTGATCTCTGAGATCTGTATACTGCTGCAAGGGAGAGGAATCTCCATGCTCTAATGAGTACATCTCCTCGTTGCCATCCAGTGCGTCCCCCTGAATCCCATTGTACACCTCTGTATGTCTCTGTGAACTACCACTCATCATTGTGTGTCCCTGTATACTCATGTGATCTCCTGTATACACCTGCAACATCATGGATCCTGGGTGTACTACGGGGTCATCCTTTACATGAAGGTAAACCAATCCTGGAACATAAATGGAAGTGTCCTCAGAACTTCCCCTAGATATGGAATCCCCATGTGTATGTGTGTGCCCAATTGTCTCAACACCCCTCGTGAAGGGTGGTCCCTGTGACCTATGGATATCTTCATGTATCTTTGGATCATATCTCTCCATACTCATTAGTGATTCTGGGTACTCCTCATGCTCCTCCCTCAACCGGTACTCCACTACTAAACCATCAACATCCTCTCGCAATGTGGCTGAGGGATATATCTAACTCTCTGTTGAAATAGGTGTAGTGGATCACTGTCTAGTTTCCTCAAGGAGCTCCTTTGATCTGGACTCTGATTCTTGAAGAGTTTTCTATGTGCCTTCCAAGAATATTTGTGTGCTCACCAACTCATGAGTGATTCGGTCCACCTCAACCTCCTTCTCCCTCAGTTCCCTGTGATACATCTCGCCAACCTCCAATAGGTAATCCCTATCCATCAACAATTGTTGGTAGTTGGCCCTCATCACAATCACTCTCTCCCTAAGTGTATGGAAGTCATCAATGAAAAACCCCCCATCTGAACTATCCTGTTCCATCGAGGCTCTCCAAAAATAACCTACCACCAATGCATGTGTATCATCAATGCATCTAGTGGCTTCCATGATCATGCCCTCACTGACTCTCAACTGTCCTGCCAAGTGTCGTGACTCCTAGTCACAATACTGCTGAGGTGCTACCTCATGCCTCTCACTGCTAGTGTCAACAATGGAATCCCCAACAACACACTCCTCAAAATATAAGGCAATGAACTACCCACTATCCCCTGTAGTACTTAGTCCTCCTGTATGCCATTGCACGCCATCACCAACTACGACCCCTATCTGGATTGCACTGTATCCTGTATGGGCAGCTGTATCCTTCTGTGCACTCACCCTACTAATATCACTTGCACCTGGATCCCATACGGATGTGTCCAGACACGTGCTATGGTCATCTCGTCCAATAAGGAGTGCATCCTCATCACTGCAGATTGATCTTGGGAGTAAGTGTGCCAACAAGTTGTCGGTCTCCACAACCTGGTCCATCAGTGGAAACTCCAAGAGTGGTGACTCACTCTCCTCATACTGATAGGTATGTGTAAGGTCAAATAACTCCAAGCCATACCTCTCCTCTTGGGTCTGAAAATCCATATGTCCCTTGTGTACAATCCCCTCACAATGCTCCTCTACCATAACAGGAATGCCATTGATATCCTCATGTGTCGTGGCTAGCATAGGTGACTGAGAAGATGAAAAATGTGGCTCACTCATCATAGGAATCTCATCATTCTCCATACATGAATTCTTGGAATCCATGTCTACACCCACCGGTAGGTCATCCAACCTTCTAAGCTCATCGTGTTTAAGTGCCAACACATATGAATCCTCACAAGTGTCACCACTATGCTAAAGTGTTGAATCCTCAACATTACCTGATGGGGAAGACGAAGGATATGCACTATCATCCTGTCCATCCAATTGTCCCTCAGATGCACAAGAGTCACTAGCCTTATTAGACTGATCTAAATAGGCATCTATGGTTGCATTCACATGCATCTCTTCATCCTCGCTGTCATAGTGCACCTCAACAATGTGCACCTTCCCTTTACCCCTGCATCGGTGATTTGGCTTCCAAGGCACTTTGAAACTGTAGCAACGCTCCATGCATCTAATGGGTGTAGGCTCCATCTATGCTCCTGTCAATCCAATCACTGGTAATGATGTATCTACACCCTTATCTGATTTTCCCCTTAGGCTGGTAGGAAAACTAGCTCTGATACCACTGTAACGTTCCTAACTTGGCTACTCCAGGAAATGTTGTTAATGTGTATGTAGGATTTATTGTTTACAACATATAAATGATCATACAATTAATAAATGTGACAAAGGACTGCAAAGTTTGTATTATGATATCTCTACGGATTACAATAGGCCGAATGCGGCTGAATAAAATAACAACACTCAGCTAGATCAGAAAACAAAAGGATCTTAGATGGAATACAAATAAGCAACTAAAAGATAATACCCAGAGTATGTGAGTGTTGCGGAATCAGTGGGTGCACTAGGAATAGGGAAGCTCTAATGGTAATTGATGGAAGTCTAGAAAGTTCTCCCTGGGAGCTATAATTCTCGAAATGGGCTGGAAACTGTCCCAAATGACGTGCCTTGCTCTAGTCCTCTGTACTGGTATCTATCAGACCCCTCTGTTGATGAGTCTGTACCCCAGATGGATACCTCTAGGGGAATGCACCCCTCTTCTTTTGGAAAAATGCGTCCTAGTGATTCCACTGTAGGAATCGGATGAGATATGTCTCAAAAAAATTGCCTTGGTCTACTAGGAAATGGGTCGAAAGGATTTCCTTGAATCTAGTCTGATGATCACTCTGGAACCCCAAATGTGCTTGCTAAAAGTGTCGCACATCCAAGTTTGGAAAATGCATCCCAGTTGATTTCTCCATCGGAATATGATGAGGAACCAGAAAAAATATGCGCCTTGCCCTCCTCTCAAATGGGTCAGAGGGAAATCTTGGAATTCCCCCTGGATGGGGTAAGTCAACCCAAAACCCTCTCAGAAGTTGCGCCCTCACTTTGGATGAATGCACCCTTGATGTTGAACACTATGTAACTGTAGCTAAAAAATGATGGAAGACCTAAATGATCTTCCCAATGACTAGGGTGTGTCTCTCAACACCAAAATCAGCCAACTGGTGTCTTCCTCCTGGAATCCACTGAACTATCTCATCTGAGATGAGCCTCTCTCCTCAATGACAAGTCATAATCTGCATAATCATGAATTAGGTCGTTGACCCTTTTCTTATAGATTTTCTAAACCCTAATTCGTTGTTGAAACCCTAATTCATTGTTGACCTTTTCCCTCCAAGTGAATTTTACTTTATTTTATTATTCCTTGGTTAAATCACTTAATTAATTAATTAATTAATTAACCATTTTACCTCTAAAAGGTGATTTATCCATCCTTATGGCTTCTCCGGCCACTGAAAGTCACTTCTCATCATCTTATCCTGTAGTGCTCTTCTTCCCGATTCCGATGATATATTACACTAAGAGGTTTCTCCAAGTAATATTCCCATTATGACCTTCTCAGTGAATTTAATTAAGATATGACCCATAATAACTCAAAATTACGGAAATCGTCGAAATGAAACAGAACCATAGCCAAGTTGTGCGGAATGGATCCTGATGATGAACGATGCAAGTCGAGCCCAAATAAACCCCTAAATATCTCATGAACTCTCTGTCACCACTATCAGGCTACTCAGGTAGGCATAACACTCTAAAATGTTGTAATGTTATAATGTCCCAAAATGGGGACATTACAGGTTTGCATGTCCTCATGCAAACTCTCATTAGCACAAAAAATTGATACAAGCTGAAAGTGGACTATGTGGAACCGATGCATATTGATTGAAGGATGGAAATGAAGTATGTCAAAGTTGAGAGATGTTGAAAATATCCTGCAAAATGTACCCTCGAAAAAGATTTAAATTTATGTATTGTTGGTACACGAACCTACTGGTTCTTGTACCATCAGTACCGGAACAAAAAAATCTAAAATAACTAAACCAATATTGTTATTATGAGAGAAGAAATAAATATTGATGTCATGCTTAAAGAAACAATCAAAACTTAAACTTTATTCATGCTTACAAATTTGGAAATGAAATTTATTTTAAAACATTACAAGCATAAAGGAAATTCCTAAATTACTTATTACATACAATTTCATCAATCATTAACAGTTGAATGCTCAAGAAACCATATTAATTATGATGGGGGATTTTTCCTCTCATCCTTGAACAAGATAATATGAGGAGATAAGTGGTCATTGGTAAATGAGAAATCGATAGGAAACCAGTCATCCTTGTTTAATTTCTCAGAGAATTTATATCATTCAAGTGATATTGATAAAGTTCACATTTGAGTTTACTAGACTCCTACACTTATGGGTCCCACCTCTAGGACAATGAAATCATAGGTATGCATGACAGGCTCTTAAGACCACCTTACGGACATTCTCAAATGGAAATTAGATGAGGTACATTAGCCTTTTGTTCAACCATGCATGCTTGTTCTTAAGGATTGACACAAGTATAGTGTTCATACAGACAAATATAGATTAGGCATAATGATAGACATCAAAATCAAAACTCATTTCTAGAAAGCCTATTCAGTACTCCGATGGGGTAATTTTGACATCTAAGAAATATCTTTCCCAGGCAGAATTCCCCATTACCCACAAGCCTTTTCAGTACCCTAATCGGTTTTCCTAGTTATACCACAGGTCGGTACCCGCTGCCAGCAGACCTGTTCAGTATCTCGACGGGTTAACCTCTTACACCCATTTTCCATAAAAGGATCTTGTCCCAATATTTACCCTTAAGATAAAGTGTATAGATTGATTTGGCAAGGGTGAATGGGGAAGCATCTTTGAAAAAAAATCACAGGATGGGATGGTATTGAGTTGGAAGATATTTTATAGATTGCCCATAAAAGATTGTTCATATGAAAAATGGAATTATGTATTGATATTAGTCGAAATACATATCATGGTCAAACTTACTTAATATGTGATGGATGAGGCCATGAGAGAATGACCTAAAGGTGCCTCTATTTCCCAAGTTCATCTTCTCCATATAAGATTGTGTTCCCTCACAAGTAGAATTTTCATTCACTCTCCTGCTACTGTTTTATAAGAATGCTTGAATAACAAGTTCTGATATGAAACTAGGATGTACAAGTTACCTATGGGCATCATTATGTAGACCTTAAAGATTTTGTATGTAATAATAAGAAATATGTATGTAATAATAAGAAGAAATATCTTAAGTTGTTTTGGTTTTTTATGTTATATCACCAATATTATCTTCATCTCATTTCATTTATTTGAAAAGAAACATGAAAAAATGTTGCATTTATTTAGAACTAGGTTAACTAACATGCAACTTTTACTCTATCCTATCTAAGAACAAGAAATCACATTTCACCTGTAAGAATATTTCCAATGTAGCCATGTGCGTAACAGGTGTAGAAATATATTCATACTCGAGTTTGAAACATAAGCTTTAATGTATACCAGAATACGAAGAACCAGTTGCTTTGATGATGATGTGAATAGTTGTGGAAGAAGAGAGTGGTGGCTCACTCTGATTATCATCTAGAACCAATTTTCAATGTAATCTTGATGTTCTTGGTTCACTTCCTCACTTAGAACACTCTGCATGTCTCCCTCTATCATGCCATGCAAATCATCTTCTTTTGGATGATTTGTCTCTTGGATGCATACTGGATCTGGCGATATGCATGTCAAGAACTCCTCGATCTCAGGTTCTAGTAGTTTCTCTCCATTGAATGATTCTTCAGTCTCCTCTTCAGGTTGGAAAGGGTGATCAAAGGAGGCTTCTAGATCTTCTTATGGACGTATCTCATGGAAATCTTGTTTTTATATCACCTCTAGAGAGGTAGATAGGTTCTTAACTGCTGTCAATATTTGTTCTTTCTGCGAGGTAGAGATTGAGATCCCAGCTATTTCTAGGATGGAGAGAGTTCTTCCAAACTATTGATCATATTTGAATCCTTGTTGTTGGTTTATGAGTCTTGTTTCACACATGGATTAGTGTAGAGGGGGGCGGGTTTCTTACAGTGTCCAATTTTTTTAAAAATCCTAAAGAAATAAAGAGAAGCAAACTAAAAGAAAATGTAAGAAAACCAATTATATACTCAAAGAACCACCATGCTACTAGGACCCTGTTGTCACCAAGTTATCTATTCACACAAGTTAGCTTCTCTTCTCATATATAAAAAATGCTAATAAAACAAAAATTCTAACTACTAAAAGGAAGAGGACAACCTAACTTTGGGGCAACCCCACAAAAGTGGATGTGTGGGCTCTTCCCTCGCATCTTACCATCTTATCTTTGCCCTTAGGTCATACTTAAAATAACACCACAGTTGCATGAAAATAAACACACTTGCATGAAAGGTGTTGGCCCTCTACCAAGTTTTGGAAACATTGGTCATGTTTGACCATTTTTCAGACTTCGACAGGCTGGTGGAAGACGGAGCACCCAAGTGAAGCGGAGATTGTAGGATCCGACCCTTTTTGTGGGATTTTTGGGTTTTAGGGTTTATGTAGCGGGTATGGGATGTCGGCCCATGGATTTTCCCATGTTTAAGCCCATTTTTTAATGTATAAATAAGTATCCAGGCGATGTAAGAAGTATCTCAATCAGACCTAGTAGGTCGATGGCTTAGTACTAATGTTAGCTATGTGCAAGAAGATGTGTTAAGGCTTGCAGAGCTAAGTGTAAGTGCTTTGTGCACAGACCGTGTAAAGTCTTTGTTCTTGGACCTAACTCAGGGAAGGAGGGTCTGGCGAGGTGTGCGCAGATCTCCTTTCCTATGTAGAGTTGGCTTTGTGGCTCTGTGCATGTATGAAGATTGGAAGAGACTAATAAGAATAGAAGAAGATTGGTGGACGTAGCCCCACACTAGGGTGAACCATGTATATCCTGTGTCGATGTGCTTTGTGCTATGTTGTTTATGTATTTAATTTCTTAATCCATTGATGCTCAAGTGCCTTATGTATGAATAAATGATAGATCTACTCTGATGCTATGTGCTAATGGTTAGATATGATTAGATCTTGAGTAATACTGTGTTGTTATGTAATCAGGGTTTAACCTATGATGTGAATAAGAGTTAAAAGACTAATGAATGTTAATTGCTAGGTGTTCTGTTAAATATTGTGATCATAGATCTGTGCCCCAGCTAGGTTGTAGACACTTGAGTCCTATAACCCCTCCTTCCTCTATCTCGGGTGAGACTTCATCTTCTTCGCAGGTGTTGTTGAAAGGGCCAGTAGTTAGGGTTTTGTTGGTGTGTTGTTGAAGCATTGAACCCTGGGTCTGCCCCTGTGCCAAAAAATGGTTCCGTGTTGGGACCTAAAACTGTGATTACTGGGAACTAAAGAAAAGAGAAATCTCTATGCGTAGATATGTTGATGTAGTGCGCAGTATTCTACTTGACTTACGAAGCTCTGTGCTAAGAGAAGGAAGCTCGATTTGAAGAAAGAGGTAAGATCTTAAATTTTTTGCTCTGTTAAAGGTAAGATAAGTGGAAATTTTTTTTTTGAAAGTATGGATCTAGGTATGTTTGATAGATTTGGTCCTAGTCTCAAAACTAGGGCACAACTAGCAGAAAGAAGATTTGATATGAATAGATCTAATAGAGATAGTGGAAGATATGTTATTCCTATGCATAGAAAGAATTTTTGGACTAACAAGTGGATGCAGGACCCTAGAAATATTTTTTGCAAGTTGTAGGTCCATCACTGTGATCCCAGTGCGCAGTACATAAAAGGTTGGGGATCATTTAAGAGAAAGAGAGGATTGCCACTTTGTTAAAGTTGCAGAAGACCGAGACATCTTTCTAAGGAATACCCTGGTAGAGGTCCTACTTGTCTTTGTTGTAAATTTGTTGGTCATGAGGTTTTGGATTTTCCTGAAATGATTGCTAAAGTTGAAAGGATGAACTTGAGACAAGAAAACCATGAAGAAGGTCAAGAAACTAAGGATATGTTAAAGAATCAGACAAAATCAGAGACTATGTTATTACAGCTGAAAGAAACATTGAATGATCATAAAGACATCAGTTTACTAGAGATCTTAAAAGAAAAGCAGTGCATATAAACAAGAATAGGACACTTCGACATAGACTGTGTCTTGGATGAAGAAACATAGGTGAATATTATGCTAGAAAGCACTTGGGAAATTTTGGGAAAGCCGGCTATGATTCCTTCATTAGGAGGGATAGGCTTTTTTAAAGGAAAGATGATAACCCTATGTGGAAGACTTACTCATGTACCTATGATTGCTCATGGAGCATCAACTGAAGAAGACTTTGAGGTCATTAAGTTTGTTGAGAACAACGATCCTTTTTCACTTGTGTTGGGAAATACCTGGATTGAGAAAGATCAAATCTGAAGGAAAGAAGAAGAGGAAGCCATAGAACAGAAAAAGAAAGAATTAAGGGACTTCATAGCCGAGAAAATAGAGCGATTAGTACAAGAACCAAGGGAAAAGTCGAAGCAACGGAGGGCCAAAGACTTATCTGTCGAAGTTTAAAGAACACAAGAAGGCTTAAATAACCTATCCATGCAGGAGAAAAGAGAACCTACCCCAGAAGTAGTAAGAGAAGATATATTGCGTGCAAAAATTTTGAGAGATCAACAATGCAAAGTTACTATGCTAAGAGAAGATAAGAATACGAATGGAAAGAGGAATCCAGAGACTCATATCATAGGAAAGAAGGCCAAAAATCTCAGTAAGAAGAAAACAAAGTTAAAAAAATTGCAGAAAGCTCCAGAGAGGACTTCGCAGAAGGAAGGCTTGTAGAACTTGAATGAAATAGCAGAACAACACAAAAGAGAACTTAGACTTGGTGAAGCTATATGACCGTTGGAGGCGTCTTGGCCATTAGAATGACACTCTGGGACGGTCAGAAATGAATTTATTATGGAAAAGATCACCATGAGACCATTGAGACCTTGCCATAATGGATGGAATTGTATTGATTAAGGCATTTCAATCCGTTGGAGGAACCCGTTACAACATTGTTTATTTAATCCGTTGAATGCCTCACCGGGGACACTTGTGAAAATTGTGATTATCCGAGCTAACAAGAGAATTGATTGCTATCATGCTGTGATTTTGAGACCTCACCACTCATTTTTCTCACCTTGAGTGTCTGTTCACCTAACTGAGTGATTTGATTACGAGCGTATATGTTGGGAGAACACAGAAAAATAGAGAAGTTTGTGGAGGAGATCCTAATAGACCTTATGGTTGAGAAGGTCATGTCTGCAGGAGTACAAGCCTCGTCGACGGTCAGATTGCAAGCATATCCCTCGATTGCACATCGATCCAGTCGATCTAGACCATTCCGAATCGCGACAGAGAAGAGAAGCAAGCATTGTGATGACCTAGCGAACGTGAAGATCATCCCATCAGTCTTGCCCAACTACATACCACCTCTGGATGGCGCAGTTAGTCTTGAAAGCGTCTCGAGAGATTTCGAATACACACTCATCACTGCATACCTCCCAAAGGGGATACGCGCAGTCAGACCGCAGCTAGGATTGATCCTTGATCTTAAGATCAATGACTTTAACCTGGGAGACATAAATAATTATGCAATGCTCGCACCACATAGTTACTTGAAAAAGACAAAGGGGAAGAAGATGAAGATAGTCCCCTAGCCGTGGATCAAGGAGATTGTGAGGTCCACCATCCTTAACGTTATGAAGATATCCCACTTCGACAGACATCAAGAAGTTAACGCGTGCATTAAAATTCTCTTGTCATGCTACCATGGAGGTCATATCTGGTTGGATAGACATGTGATTATGGATCTGACGTTGATCCACATGATCACTGGATTGAGCGTACAAGGACCAGACCCTCACCAGTTCTATCCAGGGAAGGCTGCAGATCACACCCTGGTGCAGCGAATAAAGGAAATGTATGGCGATGTGGATAAGGGGAAGCGAGGCTACAAGGTAGCCTCCATCCAAGATGGTGCAGTGTTCCTAGCTTTCCAGTTGATCGCTGGTAAACTCGTTAGGAAGAACACACCAACGCAAGTCATGGGGTTTGTTGTCGACCTCGTAGGGAAGTGCCTTGAAGGTATGCAGATGAACTGGGCGATCTACCTTGTCAATGAGTTGGAGAAGGATTGTCGCGAAGCGCAGCACCAAGGCTATGAATTCCACTTTAGCTAGTTACTCATACTCAGAGAATTTATCACTTGGGAGATGCCAGAGGCAGCGACATTCCTTGAAGTTGAGCCGTATGAACCACTGGCCGTGAGGTTCACCACCTTGTGGTATTAAAGTGATATGGCGAAGCAGTGGAAGTCGAACATTGTCTTCCACACCTACTACTTATAGCTCACGCATGCCATTGAATCCTTCCCTTAAATGACACTGAATACACTCCAATGTTTAGGCCACTCACGAAGTTCCATGAAAATTGACACTTCATATATATCACTGTGTGGGGGGATGAGAACAAGGAGGAGCTGGAGTATTACTATAAATTGACTAAGGAATATATGGAGGAGATAACCAAGGAATGGCCTGCAAAATTCCTTGTACTAGTTGGAGATGTAGAACTCTCCAACCCCAACCTCATCAGAAGTCCTGTGGTCACCAGGACTGAGTGTGATGGACCGAGCAACACTAAGAAAAAGAAAAAGAAGGAAGAAGTTCAGGAGATAAATAGCACATCGGAGGAAACTATGCCTCACTCACCTGGAGGAGGAGGAAGTGATGAAGTAAACCAAGAAGAGGAAGGGGAAGAAGACAAGCAGAAAAAGGGAGAACTGACATCATCGAAGGATCCCCTTACAGAGGCTAAGACATCAAAGAAATGAAAGGTTTCTCCAAAGAAACCCTCAGTGCGGAAGAAGTCACAAGCCAATAAGCCTCAGTCAAAGAATGTGCTCACAGTGGATGATATTGACCTCACCATCGCAGTTGTAGCAGATTCTTCGGAGGATATTTTGCAACAAAAGGAAGCAAAGCAAGAGAGAATGTATGAAATAATTGAGGCATAGCTGAAGGGTCTACAACAAGCTCTTTATTCAAGTCGTGCAGTCTCTATTGCGTTGTCATCATCATAATTTGTAGATTTGGGGTTGAGCCCACCCAAATACGCAGAATAGAAAATGCGACAGAGGCTCGGCTTTGACGTGTACATGAAGAAAAAGAGAAGGCCATAGAGGCCTTGAAGAAAGAAAAGGAGGAAGCCCTAGAGAAACATTAGGTTGCACAAAAAGAGAAAGATGACCTCTGGGTGAAGTTTGAAGAGGACAGAGAGCAAATCTAGAGAGAAAAAGAACAGCTTCTCGCGAAGCAGATTGGAGTTAGAGAAGCAGTAACTAGAGCACTTCGCTCTATGTTGGGCTTGGCCCAGATGGAAGAGGAGACAATTGAGAGCCAAGTGGGGAATCTCATTGAATCCATTCAGTAGCTTCAAGCAAGAGTAGCAGATTTGGAACTCCAATCAGTGTCGAGCAATCTGCAAGAAGTGTGAGATCAAAGGGAATAAACTTGTAGGAGCATAGTCGAAAGAATCAAGGCATTGGCCTCAAAATGCAAGCAACTAAGTAACCGAAGTGCACAGACCTATGAGTGCCTTGCAGAAGACTTGGAGTTGAGGATATTGGAGGCACAACTCCAGGAGGCAAATCAACAGGCATCGACAGTGCAAGCGTAGTTGAAGCAGCTTACGGTCATTGAAAAGATGAAGAGATCATAGGAGCAGCGCGCAGTTCAACAACAAGTCACTGCTATCCAAAGCAGAGTGATGGAGCTGAAATAGTGACTCCAGTCGGTGCAATATGAAGCTTGCACCCTCTTTGAAGAGATCAAGGGACAAGGATCACAGCTAGAATAGGTGTTCACAGCAGTGGAACAACACCTGGAAGGGCCTGTCACCGAGAAAGTCATTCAGGATTTCACTGAGCAGGAGGCTCTGGTGAAGCAGCAAGTCGAGGCAACTCGAAGCCTTCGAAGCAGTGTTTCCCAGATCAGAGTGACTTGGGATGAGTCATAGGTGAATGTTGGGGGCCTATTGGCCCTCGACCAAGTTTTGGAAATGTTGGTCTTGTTTGACCATTTTTGGGACTTCGACAGGCTTGTCGAAGACGGAGCACTTAGGCGAAGCGAAGATCGCGGGATCCCACCCTTTTTGTGGGATTTTTGGGTTTTAGGGTTTATGTAACCGGTATGGGATGTCGGCCCATGGGTTTTCCCATGTTTAGGCCCCTTTTGTAATGTATAAATAAGTAGCCAAGTGATGTAAGAAGTAGTTTGATCAGACTTAGTAGGTTGATGGCTTAGTGCTAATGTTAGCTATGTGCAAGAATATGTGTTGATGCTTGCAGAGCTAAGTGCAAGTGTTTTATAAGTTCTTTGTGCACAGACTGTGTAAAGGATTTGTGCTTGAACCTAACTCGGGGAAGAAGGATATGGCGAGGTGTGTGCAAATCTCCCGTCCTATGCGTAGTTGGCTCTGTGGCTCTGTGGATGTAATAATATTGGAAGAGACTAATAAAAAGAGAAGAAGATTGGTGGACGTAGCCCCACACTGGGGTGAACCACGTATATCCTATGTCGATGTGCTTTGTGTTATGTTGTTTATGTATTTAATTGCTTAATCCATTGATTCTCAAGTGCTTTATGTATGAATAAATGTTAGATCTACTCTGATGCTATGTGCTAATGGTTAGATATGCTTAGATATTGAGTAATACTGTGTTGTTCTGTAATCAGGGTTTAACCTGCAATGTGAATAAGGGTTAAAAGACTAATGAATGTTAATTTCTAAGTGATATGTTTAGTATTGTGATCACAGATCTGTGTCCCAACTAGGTTGTATACACTTGAGTCCTGCAACCCCCCCTGCCTCTACCTCGGGTGAGACTTCATCTGCTTCGTAGGTGTTTCTGAAAGGGCCAGTAGTTAGGATTTTGTTGGTGCGTTATTGAAGAATTGAACCCTAGGTCTGCCCCTGTGCCAACAAAAGGAACAATCAAGGATTTGGAGAAACAAAAGAAACCTAGATATGCTCTAATCCCTTTGTCACCTCCCCGACAACGACTCCAAAATGTTGGGCTAAATATATGCATTATTAATTCCCACATTTAATTATCAATTGGAGCTCATAAGCTTCGAGGTGTAGGCACAAGAAATGTAGGATCAGAGCCTAGTCTAGCATAATCTAAAGTTGATAAAACAATCTTCAAACCCACACTGCTGGAAATTAATACTAAGGATTCATAACTGGGATGTAGGAATAACTTAGTACTATAAAGGTTTAGATCACAGTCTTTCATGCACTCAGGGTGATGTTCGTGTGATTAATCATAAGTAGCTTACTTAAGTTTTTTATCTTTCAATTATTATTTCCTATAGTGGATCCACACTTAAATTCAATAAAAGAAACAAGAAAACATAAATGAATTCAAATGACAGGAAATAAACTAACACCTTGAGAAGAATTCCAACGCGGGAAGGCCATATCTCACGAGCTATACCTCTAACCTATCCATTGGTGATTGGAATTACAATTTTTCAATAAGAAGCCAAATGAAATGAAATACTAAAACAAAACTATGTGATCAATAATTTATTGCAAAGATCTATCCTAAAATGAAAAGATTAAATTCTATCCTATAAAATGGTAACAAAAGCATTCATCAATAATAAAAACAAGAGAGGAAATTGGTGCAGAAATAAGTGCAGACTGGCATAGAACAGTCCAGAAACAAAATCGATTAAGAACAAAAATAAATCTATAAGCAATCGAAACTTAAACTTTAGAAATATCAAGCAAATGTAAAATCACACATCCTAAACTCGAGTTCTCTCCTCAACTAAGTACATCAAATATAATGAAGAAATTTGGCGAAGAGTGAGCTAAAATGCAGAAATATAGAAAACAAATGAAATTCTTATGCAATGAAATGCAAGTGTCAATTCTGTATTAAGAGGATTGAATGTAAAACAGTTTAAAAATGAGCATTCTTTGGAAGTCAGATCTTCAATATAAAACTTAACAAGAATGTTTGAAAGGAATGATGTATGCATAGAGCACGAGTGATTCAAAAGATTGAAAGTAAATAAAGAAAGCGAAATGGAACCTTGTGTTGATACACGTTTGGATTGTAATACTTAGGCGTATTCAACCACACGAGGATTGAAAGAGTAGTGAAATGAAATGGATGAGTCCTCTGTACAATGAAATTTTATGTGACAATGTATCAATTATGAATGCAGAAAATGAAGGAAGAATGTGCACACTGTCTTTTTCTTTCCTCGCAAATAATACGTGCAGAATTAATTCTGTGTTTTTGTGTCATTTTATTTTAAAGAATTAATTTGAATACTCAACTGAATAGTAATTCTCTGTTGAACAAGTTTTGACACAGTTAAAAAATGCAATGAAGGATTTGGAATGAGGTTTGAAAGAGACACTTCGATAAGTAAAGTGAGGCAAATAAGAGAGTGATTAATGGAAATGAATGTGTGATTGAAATAGGTGTGATAGTAGATAAGAGGGATGAAATTAAAGTAAGTCGTAGGGTAAAATTTCATGGATCAAATGAGCACTAAATACAGAGACAAAGCATTACATAAAACATGTAGATTGATATCATATAAAAAGGAATGCAACCTAAATTGAATGTAGTATGATGATGCCTTGAGTGGGAGATTATTAATTTGAGTTTTCTGATGAAAACCAATTGCAAAATAAAACCAAATTGAATAATAGAAGCACACAGTGTATGGAAATTAAATCAATCAAATTCTAAAACTAATTAATAGAATAAATAACAAAAGGGACATACCCAGATCGAGGGGCCCTGGAAGACTAGTTCATATCTGAAGGATGCAGAATGTCTTCAACAACCAATAATTTTCATTTCATAAAAAATATCAACTTCTTGATTACAAAGCAATAGCTCCACACTTTCTCATATAATATCAAACCTCATATGCAATAACAATGAATATCATGATGATAATGCCTCCTTCTCACCGCCCTATGAGGCTTATTTATACATGAAATCCATGGAGGAATGGATGAAACCGGATCCCTAAACTCAGAAAACATTTTTTACAATTTTAGGATAAATCCCAAAAATCTGGGTTTTTCATCAATTTGGGCAGATTTGAGTTAGATATCCACCCATATCTTCTACACCAATTTTAATTTTGGAAAATTATCCTCGATATACTCAATTTTTCACATTCTAGACAAAACCCATATCGTAGAAATTATAGATCTGATACCATATGCATAGAAATCGAGGCACAAGTTGGCAGTTTGAGTTTTTTGCTAATTTTTGCAGAATCATTCCCCCTAAACTGAAGGTCCACACGTGTGATATGGGTGAATTCTATCCCACATGTCTGCATTTAAACATCGTTCTAGACAAAACCCATGCCCCTAATTTTCTTCTAGAAGCATTTCAAATTTTCGAACTATTTCTAGTACCGGACGGTTGTTGATGTTGGTACCAGACGAGCACAGCATTGGTACCAGACAAGTACAGAATTGGTATCGGTCGAGATGAGTACTATATTACATGGAGTGTGGGTACTGGATGACATGGAGTGTGGGTACTAGATGACTTTGCAGGTACCGGTTGACTATGAAACCTTCTGGTACCGGATGACTTGGAGTACCGGATGATCTCCAATGTGGGTACTGGATGACTTCCAATGCAAGAACATATTTTTCGAACATAGAAACATAGGATTAAGCCATCATCATCAAAACTATTGTATAATCATCCTTTTAATCACTAAAAATATGGAAAATTATGTATTAACCACATAAAATGAATAACATGAGATAATGGAGGTTTATGGTGTAATTAGGGATATATTATGGACAAAATGTAGGGAGAAGGTGTACTGATGAGTGTATTTGTATGGCGGAAAATATGACAAAAATGGATCCCAACAGCGTGCACACACACACACACACACACACCTAGTTATAATATTTAAAACATTGATAAAAAAAAAGGCCCACTATTATGATCCAAATGCTTTAAAATATCATAAAATAACAGAAGTACACATCATGTACATAATTTGAACATGGAGCACAACTCCAAGATAGACAAGTTACACAATAACTCCTTAAATAATAGGTGAACCCCCTCCAAATAACCAAATACCATTCATACTTCACAATTCACATGTCAATAATGAATACATAATCTCTTATATATAGCTATTCACACTTGCACATGAGGCCCGTTTATCACGAGGCTGACCCTATTACATATGTATTTGCACATTACATGTACATTCACGCCCATATATTCCCCCCCTTTGGATCATAGAATATACATTTAGCCATATATATGCCCCCCTTGGGTCATAACATTGTACCCTCCTTCAAAAAGCTTTGTCCTCAAAGCTTTGCATTTAAAGGATTCACATGTGATGAAACCAAGTAATATTATTTTCTTATGTTTATGCTTTCTTCATTCCATTGTTGATGATCTATCCATCCAAAATCAATTATTTTCGGTCTTAATCCTTGGTGTCTAGTTGTTGCATAATTTTATTTCCTTTGATTCCATGTATTTTTGTTGAAGCTTCTCCAATTTGTAGTCGTTGTTGGTCTTTGATAATAACTTGTTGAAGAGTAGTTTGGTGATTCCTTGTTCCATGAATATTGACAAGTATTCCATTTTATTCCTTCATAATGTTGATATCGTTCTTCTTGTCTTCCTTGAAATGTTTCTTGGTAATGAGGGTGTTGATGTAGTTTCACATTTGATGGTCTTCCTTCACTCTACACATGCATTCCATCTACCTTCTTTTCAACGAAAATGGAATCCTCGATCATCTTTTCTTGGTCTTTGATTACTCTAGTCTTCGAGATAATACCATCATATTTGGCATGTACATCCTCTACATGGAGTTCAACTTCATCAAGTATCCTCTATTGACCTTCTTGAATCGTGTCTTCTTTCTCCTTTTGAAGTTGCAATGTGATCCCATCTAATAAATTTTGACGTCCTTCTTCAATTTTGGCTTGTATTTCTAATTTTACCTCATTAGTATTTAAGGACTCTTCAACCTTCATGCAAATTTCATCTTCCAGTATTTTGGTAGATTCTTCATCCAAGATCCTTCTTTCTTCTTGATTTTGACAATTCTTCTTTTCTTCTTCCAATCTCTTGACCTCATCCAATAGTTTTTTATTATGATTCCATAATCTACATATCTCTTCATCTTTATTTTTCAAATCTTCCCTTGACTCATCATTTTCCCACTTTGATTTACTATTATTTTCTTGCTTTAAGTTCTTAACCTCCTTAATGAGTGATTCATTAAGGGATTGTATCTTAGATATCTCCTCACCCTTGTTCTTAAGCTCTTCCTTTTCTTCTTTTAATTCATCTTGAATTCTATACAATTCCTCCATTTTTGTATCCCTAATCCATTTATCTGAGAAGATTTTTTCAAATTCTTCCCATGTGCAGTGTCATCTAGTATTTGTATCAACACTCGTCCACCACTTCCAAGCTTCATCAAAAAAATAATTTATTTCCTTCGAAGGAGTCATATTATATTCTTTTACCAACCTCAACCATTCCATAGGATTGATTTCATCTTTATCTTCATCTCCTGTAAATTTAGGTATTTCCATTGATTCTTAATTGAGGTCTTTGAAATCCTGATTTGGAGTCTGTCCTCCTGTCCGACCTTACTTATGATGTATCTCTGGAATTTTGGCCCTTATTAGTCTGAAATTGCGACCTGTAGTACTCTTAAATTTCTTCTCTGCAATTCTATAGGTCTTACCAAAATTAGATGTGCCAAGTAGAATTTATGGTAACTTCCCCATAGCTTGCTCATTTTTGTCCCTTCCAAGAGAGCTTACTTGTAAAGAATGCCAAGAGAAAAATATATGATATTTGATTCTGAAACTTGCATCAGAAATACTAGAGAATGTCCACTATCCAATGCAACTAGTCTCACTTAATTTGGATACTTAGTGAATAAGATATCATTGTTTTACCCAAAACACTTGTTTGATACTAGTTAATATGACTAGTCAGATACCCTATCTTACGCAAGATGTATCTACAAAAGTAGGATTAACTAGAAGTTGAAATTTTTATCACATCTACCTTGATAATTTATATGAATATCTTATGGGTTCAGGGTATGAAACATCACATAAAAAAAATTATAGAGAAAATTCCGCGATGACTAAATTCAGAATAATTCCATAACGCTATATTACACAGGATATATATTCGAAAGTATAAGGCCTCGGGATCTTAAATTTGAATCCCACATACCTTGATCCATATACTAAATACACTCCAAGGGGTTCCTTATAAAATATCGTAGAAACAACATTATAGAAAATATTCCAAGGTGTCTTAGATGCAGCAGCGAAACCCCAAGACATTGAGCTCTGATACCAAATGAAATGATCCAAATGCTCAAATATCATAAAATAATAGAAGTACGCACCATGTACATAATGTCAATGTGGAGCACAACTCCAATATAGATAAGTTACACAATGAATCCTTAAAGAATAGGGGAACCCCCTCCAAATAACCAAATGTCTTTCATACTTCACAATTCACCTCTCAATAATGAATACATGATATCTTATATATAGCTATTCACACTTGCACACGAGGCCCCTTTATCACTAGGTTGGCCCTATTACATATGTATTTACACATTACATGTACATTTAGGCCCATATATTCCCCCCCTTGGGGTCATATCATATACATTTAGCCATATATATGCCCCCCTTGGGTCATAACACCTACCTTATCATAGTCACCATACACATATAAGCAATAAAACAATATATTGCAATGCACACTTTGGGGGGTATTTACTTGTGATATTGCAGAAAATGTACGAACCCCTTTCAATGGAAATATTAAATTCAATGAGAATTTGGTTTATTCGACATGTGCATGTAATGGGCATCCTGCGATGAATATGAACAACCTTGACTCAATGGAATCCCACCTTTTCTTCTAGAAGAGGAAGATCTTTTGAAAATGAATTATAAATAATTTAATTCTTTTCTAATAGAATTATTTGAATATCATCCTTCTACATACTGTAGAAAATTTGAATATTTGAGGAAGATTCTTCTTAATAAAATATGTTGTAGATCTAATGGTGCTAATTGGAAGGGTCATCACTCAATGGATAAAATTTACTCTGGGGATAACAGGTTGATCTTCCCCAAGAGTTCACATTGATGTGAAGGTTTGGTATCTTAATGTTGATTCTTTGTCACCTGGAGTAGTCATATGTTTTAAAGGTTGGGTTGTTCATCCATTAAAGTGATATGTGAGCTAGCTTAGGTATTTCTCAAATATGCTAGCTAAAGGCCGTGATATTTCCACTTAGATATGGAACATATATGAAGCTTGGAATTAACTCATAACCAACATAACACACATTCAGTATGATGCACCTAGGGTTTTGATGGCCTTTAGAGGCTATCCCAAGCTTAGGATTTGGGGTTTATTTAGACAATAGAGATCTACCAACAACTATATCCCATGTTGATGTGGCCTTCTTAGCATTTTCCTTCCAAATTGTAGAGCACTCAACAAGTATTTTTTGGTCTAGATTTAGAAATTTCCCTGGTTTCTCTATTGATACTTTGGCCTCATGCATGCTTTCCTCTTTTAAATTCTAAGGTTATGAATATCTTGGTTATAGATATGATAGTGAAGCCTTATTTTTTGGGTTGCTTGGTACAACTTGGGGCTTCGATCTTGCATTACTTGTCTTCTTATTCTTTCATTCTACACATAGGTCTGTAAAATGGGAGAATCGAAGGGTGAAATTTCAATTCCATAGGTTTTTCTTGGTTGGGTTCATCTCTATATTTATGATTCAAGGAGGGATTTATTTATTTTATTAAGAATATGGATGGGTCAGGGTTGTGAGACTCTGGTTCCCACACTTTCTCTAATTTTCTATTTGTACTAATTTAGTTTGTTAAAAAACTCTTATTATGGATCTCTCTTAACTGATGGATGCACCCCCTATGTCTAATTATAATATTTTGTCACGAGTTCTAGGATCTAGGGTCATGGTTTATACTTGTTCATGCATCAAGGAATCCCATAGTTTCTTATTTTGTAGAAAAATGATTTTGACTTGTAAATCAATGGAAATACAATGAACTCATTTTGCCTCTTTGAAGTGAATGTAAAATGTCAATTTTTTGTTCAGGTTATGACTTGCTTTATATTTTGATTGTGTTTTTCTTCACGGCTCAGGACAGATTATGATTTACTTTAGGGTCCACACAGACACGCATTTAATTATACTTCCAAATCAATGAAATGGAAAAACACATGAAGGACCTAACATTGATCCCTAGTCATTACAATCAACTAAGACATTTCCTAATTAGTTAATTAAGTAACCATTAACAATAACCACATGATATTTATCATAATCATTAAAAGACTCCAAGGTGCACAAACCAATGATAATATCCTCTATTTATCAAACTAACTAGAATCACACAATTGAGGTGTTACATAAAGCCTTAGTCATTTCACAAGCTTCTTGCATCTGGTCCAACCACCATTGATTAGTTATGGATTCACATTTTAAGGCCCACTATGATCTTCCTTGACTCTTTGCTTCCTCCATGGAATTTTCCCTCCATCAAGTACTCATCATTACCAACAACATCTCAGACAACACCTAGGTGTAGGTGCTTATGTTTCCATGGTTGGTCGATTGAAAGGAATTAAAGTTTCCTCCACCAACAACAATGTAGTTATCAATTGGAAAAGAACCCTCCAAAGTTCTCGTTTTTTAAAGGTCGCATTTTGTAGTTGTTTTTACCCATATTTCAAAAAGTGGTGATATCGGTAGGAGCACCCTTTTGTATTCAAGGTAATTTTTTGACATTTTCAATCTTCTCAGCTACAAATTATCAACATTTTCTTTTAAATATTGTTTTTTCATTTTTGTATAAAATGTCTATTTTCATTTCTTTAATGGTGTTTTATTTTGTTTTTATAATTTTTTTCAACATTAAAAAAAAAACCCAAACTTTTTCATTTTTCACAATATTAAAATTGTCATATATCATTTATTTATTCAAAGTTTTGAATTTTCATCTAATTATGTATTATTAATAAATTTAAGATGTCATACATTTTAGATATAATGTAAAATATTATTTTTAAACACATTTTTAGCTTTACTTAAATTAATAACTAACAATTGCAACTAAATAACATTATTACACATTTAACAAACAAATATACATTTAAGGCTAGTCATAATGAAAAGAACATACATTTTGGAATATTTTTGTTTAAAATGCCATGCCAAATAAAACATTTTTATGGCCACAACTGTGTGTGTGAGAGTGAGAGAGAATTTTAAACAATTTTTTTTATATATATTTTTGTAGATTTTATGTATAAACATGACAATATTTAATGTTATTTTCCCTAATGTAATGATTCATTAAAAATGAAAGTCAAAAACTAAACCACATGATATGGTAAAGAACATGTTAAAAATATTAATCATAAAACAACAATATATAGATATTTATTCTAATGTAAAATCTCAAATAAAAACTTTACAAATATAGCATACCAATAATTTGTCAAATTGAGCAATCATTGGATATTGTTGAAAAATCAATGCATGATCCAGGTGGATATTGGTGGCCACCCACCTATTCCAACTGGCTCCTCTTGGCAGTTGTTAGCTCAACACGTTCTTTTGCAATTCTTTGTAATTGTGGGTTCTACATTTTTTGGGTTGTCTAAATCCCTTCACAACTTCTACGTGGAGATTGGTGGCCATCCACCTAATCCAACTGGCTTATTTTGGAATTTTTCATGTCAGTACGTCTTTTTGTACTTCTAGGGTCGTTTTGGGGACCTAAAAAAATGTTGTTG
>JZKD02S0116485.1:4376-24353 GCA_000966675.3 Picea glauca | reverse complement strand
GTTTGTCCTGTAACCCACTTCAGGAAGCATTATAGCTGATCCTTTGCGAGAAGCTCGAGGGATAAATGGTGTGAATTTCTTCCTCCAACCAGCTTACGAAGCCATCATACACAGGACAAACTTGGAGCGTTTCCAGGTTAATTAGTTAGGCGTTTATTACTTTAATTAATTAGTTTAGGTAGATTTAGATTAGATTATTTGATTTCAGTTAGTTGTCTTTTTAATAAAAACATAAAAGACAAAAAGAGACCCCCGGCTGTCTTAGGACAGCAAACAAATGAGTTTTGCAGGTTTTGATCAAATCTGTAATTTTTCCATAATGTACATTTGTGAATAAAGAATAACATAACTGATAATTAAGTAGTTGATTTGAGTTATTATAATCGTAGTTAGTATTTTGTAGTTAGTAGTTTATAGTTAGATTAGTATAGTTAAGTTAAGTTTGTTTTTTAGTTTCTAGTTTCCTCTATTTTAGTTTGATTTCTTTTATTTAGTTAGATTAGTTTATTTTAGTTTGTTTTATTAGTTTCTAGTTTCCTTAGTTTAGATTATTTAGCTTAGATCACTTTCTCTTTGGTTTCCTTACGAGACCTCAGAGCGGCCAACGGAGCCGTTAACCTCGTTAGGGTGGTCCATACCAAATGGCTTGGGTTATTTAGACAACCCCGGACCGGTTCCACTCTCCCAGTTGACGGACGGACTGTTTCGCCCGTCAACACGTTTAAATTGTCTTAATTTTTTCAGAGTTTACCAAACCAAGAAACAACTCTGTTATCTATCAGTTCAGTTGATATTGCAGTTTGAATGGTGTTACCTCGGTTTTCTTTAACAGTCCTTTATAACATATCTTTTGAGAAATCTCATCTTTACCTTTTTATTTTACTTTCTTTGCGCTATCTGAAATTACTTTAGGTATCACCTGTTTATGCCGATTTATTTCCGACACCGACCATCAGTTTACTCCTCCTGCTTGTTTCGTATGCAGCTGGAATCCTATAAAAGACAAATATGAATCTTATCCGAAATGTGTCGAAAGTTTATGAACGAAAAATAGAAAATCAAAAAGCAATGTTTAAATGAAAATACGTATATGTACACAAAATATATATAATAATTTATTTTTTTATTTTTTAATTTTTTTTGAATCTGGTGACTGTTATGTCATGTAATGCTTTATATACTGCCCATTGACAGGGGCGTTGAGGACTTCTCCATCTATATTTTCCAGTAGGAAATAATTTTTTCCTTCTGGAGCCGAGACCTTGAATGGTCCATACTAGAGGTGGTCGAATTTACTATGCTTCGTTGCTTCCTCCTTTCTTGCATCCCATCTTAGCACTAAATCACCTGGAAGGAATTCTCTATCCTTTGCTTTGCATTCAAAAAATGCTTTCATGTCATCTTGGTACTTATGCATCTTTTCATCAACTTCGACTCTATGTTGTTGAACCTCAATCAACTGATTTATCCTCCTGGTTACATGATTGTGTTCTTCATTTTGATCCTTCCATAACTTCATCAATAGTAGCGCTAGGTTTATAGGTAGAACAACATCTATCCCATAGACCATTTGAAAAGGTGAAACACCGATAGACCTTTTAGTGCTTATGTGGTTTTCCCACAATGCGTATTTCAAGTGTACATGCCAAGACCTCTTATTTTCATCCAATACTTTCTTGATTATATTTACCAGGATCTTGTTAGATGACTCGACCAATCCATTCCCCTGGGGGTAATATGTTGTGGAATGGCCAAGAACGATGTTATACCTTTGACAGAAGCTGATCATAGCCATAGATTTAAAGGCCTGGGCATTGTCAGTAACTATCTTTCAGGGACAACCGAATCTTGACAAAATATTGTCTTCCAAGAAATCGATTACCATCGAGTCTGTTTCCCTTCTAGTTGGAATATCTTCCACCCACTTAGTAAAATAATCTGTAGCTGTTAAGATCCACTTGTGTTGAGCATTGGAATGGGGATTAATCTTGCCTATGAATTCTAGACCCCATTGTTGAAATGGGGCTTCAACTTTGACTGGAGTTAGAGGCAGTGCAGGGAGCTTTTGTTTACCTGCAAATAGTTGACAAGGGTTGCAGGCACGCACTTTGGCATTGACGTCTGAAAAGAGTTTTGGCCAGTAGTACCCAGCCCTCAAGATCTTGTAAGTTGTATCTCTCCATGCGTGATGCCCCCCACAGACTCCTTCATGAAATTTGTCTATAACCCACTGAGTTTCTCATTCAACTAAATAGACTAACAGGAAACCGAGTGGGTCTTTCCAATATAGCTGATTTTCGGCGATACAATATTTAACTGCATGGAGTTTTAAAGTTTTGTCTTTATATGGTGATAGTTCAATTGGGAATTTTAGAGTTAGTAGATATGCCACTACGTCTCTGTACCAGTATGATGATAAGAACTTCTCTTCGATTTGGTTTGGACTTGTTTGCTCATCCAGCTCATTTAGGTTCGTGTCTCCATCACCTTTCTACAGGCAATTGATATCTAGGGCTCTAAAATTTGACTCAGCTAAGAGTTTGGCTAGGCCTTTCCCTTTTATCAATTTGGTCAGTTTAACCTCCATATCGAATTCTTGGATTTTAGCGATCCATCGCCCTCTTTTTCTATCACTATTTGGCTATACCAATATATCTTTCATAGAACTAGTAGGCATGTACGCGATTATCTTCGAATGTAGCACATAGGTTCTGAATGCCTTTAATTCTTTTACCATTGCGTACACCTGTTTTTCTATTATGTCATACTTCAGTTCTGCGTCTCTAAGGCTTTTTCTAAAAAACGCTATCGGTTGTTCGAATCCTTCTTCATTCTTTTGTAGGAGCACCATGGTGATAGTATGTTCAGAGGCAAATACGAAGACAAGAAAATCTTTCAGATAGTCTGGGCTTGCTAACACAGGTGCCTTGCTTGTGACTTTTTTAATATGTGCGAATGATGCTTTGGCCTCGGCTGTCTAATTTACTCCGCTGTCCTTCTTCAACATCCCTGTGATCAATTTGACAATCTCATCGAAATTGAGGATAAACCTTCGTAAAAAAATTATTCTTCCTAAGAAATATTGAATCTCTTTTACATTTCGGGGAATATTTATAGTATCTATTGCTTCAATCCTCTTTGGATCAATCCTGATTCCATCCCTAGATACGATATGGCCCAAAATATTACCTTCCTGCATAGCGAAATGTGATTTCTTTGGGTTCAAAGATAGACCAAACCTGCGGCATTTTTCGAAAGTGTGTTTAAGATGGATCAAGTGTTCTTCATCGGTTTTAGAGAATACCGTCAAATCATCGAGGTAAATGACTACGAACTTGTCCCTTTCTCCTATGAAAGTGATGTCCATAGTGCGCTAGAATGTGGCCCCTGCATTCATCAAACCAAAAGGCATTTTGTCATACATAATCGTACCCCATGGTGTGGTGAAAGCAGTTTTTTCCTTGTCTTGTTCATTCATGGTGATTTGATTATAACCAGAGAACCCATCTATCGTAGACATTCGGTTTGCTCCAACAACTTTTTCTAACACATGGTCCATTTTGGGCAGCGGATAATTGTCCTTGAGAGACAACTTATTTAAGTTTCGGAAATCCACACACAGTCTGATTTCCCCACTCTTTTTCCTGACTGGGACCAGGTTTGCTACCCAGTTTAAGTATCTCAGAGGTACGATTATTTTCACGTCTAAAAGTTTCTTAACTACTTTTTTGATCACAGGTAACAAAATGGGGTTAATTTTCCTAAGCTTTTGTCTAAATGGTTTGACCCCAGGCTTCAAAGGTATCTTGTGATCAATTATGGAAGTGTCATACGTTCTTAACTCATCATAAGACCATGAAAAAACATCTTTATACTATCTGAGTAGGTATTTATACTTATCTTTCACTTTGGGAGGGAGGAACTTGGATATTTTTACCACCCTGGATTCTTTTTCAGTTCCTATATCACAGTCCTCCACTTCTTCTGGTTGGGGCTGCAAAGTGGATTTTACGGGTATGTCGTTCTGATCAAAAAATCTTTCTAAAGGAATCAATCCTTTCGGAATCTGGTTGTTTTTAAGGACCAACATACGATGATTCACAATTTTTTCTCGAAAGGTTTCAGAATCTTCCCCTTCTTGCATGATCCACATCGGTTTGTTTTGATTTTCTTGGTCTACATGAGTTTCGGAGAATTCACCCACTGCTGCAAGAAATTTCTTAATTTTTTCGTCATCCTCAAAGACCTGCCAGTGTCGGATATTGTCTGGTATAGAGGGTTTGTATCTGATTTCAATGTGATACTTCAATTTGAAAATCGTGGGAGGAGAGAAGGTTGAATATTCTTTTTCCAATGCATCATCATGTAAATTCTCTGCGCAAGGGATAAAATGGACATTCATGGATGAGAAAAGTTTTCCATGAGATCCCAAGCACAATTTCTATATGTTCTTAATCTGGGATGCTTGGCTAGGTACTGTCGGTTTATTTGTTTGACTATTAACTCTGAATCACCATATACCTCCAAGTTACTTATATTTAGCTTCTTGGCAGCCTCTAATCCTAAGACCAATGCTTCATATTCGCATACGTTGGTAGTGTAATCTATATCCCACTACAGTCGGTAGGAAAAAGGAACAACAAACTTACCTCCAGGAGCCACTAAAAGCACTCCTACACCTGCCCCTTCAGAAGATGAAGCACCGTCAAAATACATCTTCCAGACACTAGTGTTACACAGATATTCTGTCATGTATTTTGACTCTTCTCACTCTATATCGTTTTCTTCTGGACAACCATCTAAACCATCATCAAAGGACAAGATACAATTTCCCAGATCTTGGTCTGCAATGTAAATAGGGAAATTGTTTGGGTTTTGAGGGTCACTGACTATATATGCTAATATCGTTTCTCTGTACAATCGAGTGAAATAACCACTAAACATAGGAATTGTGGCAAATGTCATGTCCAATTGAAGAGAACCCCCCAACTTGGCTCCCCATGACCTAGATAACAACAAGCTATACTTTGGGGGAATATCTACGATAACCACATCCATCAGGATACTCTTAACCGGGACCTACGCCAAGGTAACTACCAGATATTTAATCATCCCCATACACGTAAACCTTCTTGAGTCAAAAGAGTATAGATCTCCATAAGTTCTAGTGATCTGGAGACCCAAATTATCCATAATAATCTTAGGCATAACGTTATGGGAGGCTCTGGAGTCTAACATGCAATTATGTAGCAATTGATCATACACGTTCAAAGTGATATAAAAGGGAGCAATGGTGTCTTTGGTCCCTTCAAAATGGGGACCAAAGATGATGTTAGGTTTGTCATCTTCGAGGTTTAAAACATCAGACTGGCTTTCTAGCTCGGAGACACCCATCGCTTTGGTAATCTACTTCCGATAAACGAGGTTTTTTGCTAATTCTACCAAAGGGATTGGTATCTTGATTTTATTTATCTCATTTTCAAAACCGAAAGCTCCACTCACCTTGTATGTTTCTTTGGTTGAGACTTCCAAATCCTTCCTTTCCGACTTATTTTTCTGGACCACTTTATCACTCATGGTCCTGGTTGAAGACGTAACTTTATTTACTGGTTCGGTTCCTTGTGTTTGGGTTTCAACTTTTTCCACTTCGGACCCTTGTGTGCTTACTACTTTAGTTTTGTTGTTGGGTAATAAGGTCTCTTCTGAAGGAGACTCATAAGATTGACCTCTTTGGAGGATTTTCTTGGGTTGAGTAGTTGAGGTGGGCTTACTCTTAGATCTTAAGTTGTACTTTGGTTGAAACTCAGCCATTATCATCTCAGTTTCTAGTTGAGGTTCACAGAGATCAGTGTGATCACCTTCTTCACCCTTATTCGACTGTTGTGGCGTGTTTAGAGATTTTTCATAGTCTTCTCGAGTTAGATATGGTTGAGTGCAGTCATCACCGAAGTTCATGACATCATTATCCGAATCTCCGAAGTTTTGAAAATCGTTTGCTCCTATAAAATTTTCACTCTTTAAGGGAGCTTGTATTTTTTGATCTTCATTTTTTATTTGTCTTTGTTGGTTCGGGAGGTTGGGGTTCCTCCTGAAATCCTTTTTGGGGAAAGAGTCATCTTTGGCCTGTTCGAGCTCCATTCTGGACATTTTATTTGACAATTCTTTAATTACTCTGGCCATATTGTCTACCCTATCATCTGCGGATCTATTAGACCCCGACGGACCTGCTGGGTCTCTAAAGAGTTTGGTCTCTCAGTTTCCTATTTATAATTTAGCTTTAAGCTTACCCAAAGCCATCATATTAGACTCTATTTCTACTGCATCATCCTGCATTCGGTTTAGGGTGGCTCCCCTTCTTTCTCACAAAAGGAGTGCAAAATCTGGTTCGAAAGCTCCAGCAAAAGTCACTTTGGCCACAAGTTGGGACGGTTTAACCTTGGCTGTTATTTTATTATACAGTTTATTGAATATTTGAATAAATTCCATGACTGTTTCTGAATTATTTTTTCTTAAGGACCCAAATTCGGTTAGATAATATAGATGGTCTTTTCTCTCGCCCCATTGTCTAAGGAAAGCATCTTCCAAAGTGTCATAAGACAAGATAGAAGTTGCAGGTAGGCTCTGAAACCAAGTTCAGACCTGACCTTTGAAGGTTTGGACAAGAAGTCTCAAATATACGTCCTCATGTTCGATACCCAGAATATCGACAAATTGATCGAAGAAATTAATATGTTCTGTCATGGTCAGATTCCCTTCCCCGGTGAATTTTGGTAAATTTTTTAAGTAATTTTCGGGAAGGTCGTGTAGATGGAGAAGCAATACTAAGGTAGCATATCTGGCTGCAAATTTCACAAAAAATCTGGGAGGGGGGGCAGGCCCTTGGCCTCCAGCTCCATCTAGAGGGGCTCCTCCCCCTCCTCCTCCGATAAACCCTCCACCTCCTCCTACAAACCCTCTACCTCCTCCTCCGGCAGCTGCCATCATTATTTGTGGAAAGTTATAAAGGGGGTTTTGGAAAATTAAAAGTGACTCTTTGTTTTCTTCGTGAAGAGGAAAATCCGAAGAGGAAAGATAAGGAACGCGAGGAATCGGTTCCTCGGATTTGCAAGAGGTGAAATCAGGAGAACCGACGGGTGTGGAAATCGAGTGTGTAACACACTCTTCAGAATTTGGTGAAGTCGGGAAATTCAACTGAAGGAAATATGGTATGTCAAAATCTGACGAACTTTCAAGAGGGCCCTTTCCTTTGTGTACTAATGGGACTGTCGGATGAATCTCACTCCTAAGTTCGGAGCAGTTTGGCACTGAAACCTTAGTATAAAAAAGAGGACTGAGCGAAGTTGAGGGTTCAGAAGAACTCTTAGTCTTCAGCGGTGGGGTTTTAAGTTTGTAAACTACAACGGTTGGCTTAAGAGAGCCTCTCGCCTTTAGAATATTTTTGGGATCGGTAACAGGCATAGTCTGCTTACCATCTGGGTTTTGTCTGGTATTCCTTTGATCGGATGCCACTTTATTATTTGTGGAGTCGCCAAGTGAAAGATTAGAAATCCTTAAAAGGTGTGTACTTTTTGTTCACTATCAAAGGGTAACACTTTCAACAAAAAACAAATGTCATTTTCCCAGGGAAAAGATTTCGTAACTTCGATCCCCGACAACGGCGCCAGAAAGATGTTGTTCCAGAGTCTGTACTTAAGGCTTAGAAGTACAGTGTCTAGGCATCCGAAAGTGTGTAAAAGGTGGAGCTGAGAGAAACGTCAACCTTCGGCAAGGAAACTAAGGAAGATTTCTACATTGGCATTGTCTAGCTTCCAACTGTTCCTAGATAGTTATATCTTGTTCAATGGCTGCCCATGAACGTTCAAGTTCGACCCGGTTAGCAGCTGTTTTAAGAATGGTGTCGAAAATGTTTAAGGCAATGTGCATTTGGTTCGATAATTCTGGTTCGATATTGGGCTGTGTTGGTACAGGGATAGTCATGAAGGAATAGTAAAGTAATAGAAACTTCAGGGAGGAATTAAGTGTTGTCTCAATTTTGGTCATATAAAAGAGAATTTACAGTTCAGGAATAAAATAGGGATGCAAATCAAAGGCTCTTTCCCGTAACTATGTTATATTTTAATAAAAGGTATGAGATGGGAGAAAAGAATTTAGCTATCTATGTGTAAGGCTCCTATCAAGGGAGGACCTCACGTATAAACAAAAGAGGAAAAATTGTAAGGAAATAACCGATGGAGCAGAGAATATGTGTAGAATTATGAAAATGTGGACTGGTCTTACACCCGCTGATAGATGGTACAGAGTAAAAATAGTAAACAATCACAGAAAACCAAAATTCATTCGCTATAGTAGTGGTCATACTAAATTATAACGAAGCAGATTAGTTAGGAATATGAAATGAAACAAAAAATGAGATACAAGAAAACAAACTTGTAACACAGTCATGACAGAATTGAGAATCTTCAGATTTGCTTTGTATTAACTCTCAAATGTAAAAAACTCTGTTACAATCGACACAAAAAGGTCCAACCTTTTTCATTTCTTTTTGTAGTATATTTATACAATTCTACAAATAAGATAGAATTTCAATAGTCACAAAATTTTGGTTATGACAGGGAGGAGAGCAATCACTCCATTTCTTCTTCTCTGTCTTCACTTGGTGCCAGATGTTTGTCCTCGCGCGAGCTCAATACATGTGACACACCTTTCAACCAGTTGAGATATTAGCCGTGATGGTTCTACTTGATAGCTGGCTTCAAAGAGGTAACATTCTCGGGCTAACTTATGCAGCCTGTCTTCCATCTGTCCATATATGATGTCGATGGCGCATAATTGCGCTATGGGTTTAATCATGCATTTATCTACTTGGAATATGTCCACCATAGTCATCTGAGAAATATCAGTCGAATTTCTTTCTTTTTTTTCCTTCAGATCAAGCAAGATCTTTTCCACATTCATTTGCATCAACGTCTCGGCATTACCTCTGCTATCAATGCCTAGCAGATCATTGTCTATAGAACTAAAGGCCTCCTCTAAGGAATTGGTTATTGTTTTGGCTTGTTTCTTGCCTTCGACGATGTTATGCCCCCATTCCTTTAATAGAATGTTTCCTCTGGTTTTCTCTGAAATGGTGAACCTGGGAGTACCTGCCGAAACCTTATTGTTCATGGCTATCACAGCCTCCTGGAAGGCAACCCGAGCTGCTCTGACATCCCTTTCTCTAGAATATAAGTTCTTGGAAACCTGATTTACCAGCAAACAGTTGTCTCGGATCGCTTCTATATTGGTGAGCAAATTTCACTGTGCCGCAGAGACTCTGCTCCAAATCTCGATCGCCTGGGATTTGAACATCTTGATGTTTATCATTCTGCTCTCAGCGGTCTCCACCCTAGACTGCAGCTATTCGTTCAAATCCCTTTGTTGGCTCGCTTGCATCCGACCATCCAATACCACCAGTTGTGCTTGCTCTAGCTTAGTTTTGAGCATCTCAATCTCATTTTTATCGGCCAACCTGGCCTGCTCTATCCCTACGCTCGCCTAGTCTTTAGCAGTCTCTCTTGCTATGGACAGTCGAACTTCAAGGGTCCTAATGAGGCGATTTTTTCTTTTAAGTTGGTTTTTTAAGAGCCTGACTGAAAATTGATTCGCCGAGGCATATGCTCCTAGTGTCCCTGCTATTTCAGTGGTGAATTTCTCATTCTTTTTGTTCTTTCCCTCAGTTATAACTTTATACTTCTTGGCAGTTGACTCTCCTTCTTGGTAGAATTCCCTTTTTACTACTGCCTTTCTCTTCTTATCGAAGAAAAACTCATTCGGAGGGAGTTCTTCCACCCTTATGGGCCTCAATTATTCATTGAATATCCATCACACATCGATATTTACCTGCGTCGACTGTAAGGGGGTAACTGATGTGATAGGTTCCCCGATCTGCTTCGCACATTTTTTCCGGAGTAGCGACTGGACTCTACTTCTTTGGCGGGTCGGGAGTCTTTATCTCTGCTTCTTCGGTGGGTCTGGAGTCTTTTTCTCTACTTTCGGACTCTTCGTTTGTTCCCCCTCATCCTGGTGTTTTCCTTAGTCGAGAGTCACATCCTTAGCACCTTCGACATCCTTCTATTTTGTCTCTGAAGTACCTGGACCCTCACCTCACAACACTATGGGAAGACAACTACATGGATGTTCCTGGAACCTCAGAACATCGATTGTTTCCTCGGGTGCCAAGGATTGTATCCGATCTAGAATCTCCTCATAGGACCTTGCTCCTCGGAAAATTTCATCCGAGGGTGAAGTCTCATGCTCAAATCTCTTGATCCCACAATTGGCCAAATGATTGCTCACGACCCTCTGCGGATTGTGCTTCTTGTATTCGATGGATACCAAATTTAGGTCTTCCAGGGATGCGGCCTCAGCTTTGGCATGCCCGAAATCTAATAAAGAATAAGAATTCAAATGAATAGAAAAAAATGGCCATACCTTCTTTGAGTACCCTTTACGTTCTTTGCTTACACCGCCAATTACCATTTGCCGGGCAACCTCGCTACAAGCCAGCTTGTCGGGAATGAACAATGGAAACGCATGCGGGTGAACAGAAGCCCCAAAAACTACGAGGTATGAAAATTCTACTTCTACATACCAGTCTTCTATGCTGCTCAGATTTTTTACTATGTTGTCCGAGATCCAGGGTGGCGGGTGACCAAAAATGGCGACATGCAGGGGCACCATCAATTAGTTAAAAATTTCATACGCAAAATTTTCAGATTTGTTTTCCCATAATTTTTCATGATATACATGTATGGGTTCGTCTTCGGCCGGAGTCCAACTCTAGCTCATTAATGGAAATGGTGTCATAGAACAAATTGCATCCATAAGGAAAAAAGGTGAGGTATCCTCTTTCCCATATAAGCGGCATGCCATCATGGCCACATATTTGTACTGTGGTTCTAACGAAGTGATTGAATATATGTCGTGAGTATCAGCTCCGAACTTTGCAGTGTTTGAAACCCAATCCTTTATTAAACTGGACATGGTTTTGTCATACTGTACACATTCCTTCTCCTTGAACTCTTCTAAGAATTCAGTGCCATATGTGTGGTCGGACTTCGTGGGCAGCTTATACATGGTTTGCAAATGTTTCATCCTAAAAATCTCGATGGTGACTCTCTGCTCGTTCATGATAGTCCTGGTTGGTATGTCCAAATGATCCAACACCCATTAGACCATGTCATAATATGGAAGCAACTGCGGCCTGGCTGCTACTCTGTGCATTCTGAATTGGATGACTATTTTGTACTTGTTGGTTATATCATCTTTTTCGTTGTCGCTGGAGTCATTGGAATAATCCACCAATTCTTCTTGCAAAATATTTTAAACATATGACCAATTCGGGACTGAGTTGATACTTTGGGGCGAAGTATTAGAGACATTGTCTGAGCCTTGTACCGAAACCTCAACATTCGCCTTTGATGCTTTTCGTGGAGCCATGGCTGAATCTTGCATTTTAGCTCTTCTGCGATAGAACTGTGCATACATATAGAAGTCAATTTACTCAAAGGTGATGTGCTCTACGTGCTATGAGAATGCATTTATTATAATGAACCATATCTCTTATATATATTCAAAAAACTTGGTACCTTTCAGAACAATTCTGTCAAATCATCTTTAGAAATAATTTTTTCCATAAAAATCCGATCTTATATCCATCGATTTTCCCTATTTCCTCATTAATGTCATAAATTTTGGTGGTTTTAAAATCTCAGTTGGTGTATGGAGGAAAAAGGCTACCTCGTAAATCATGGATAAATCAAAGCATGGGATATTAATTGATTTAGCTTAGTTAATTCGGTTTTGCCGCTGTTAACAATGTTTCGGTACTCGTTATATCGGGGATTTTACTTAAACATTTTGAACCTCCAACACCCGGGACTGCGATGACCGATTTTGGTTAATATAAACAAAATCGTGATTAGGGGCTCAGTTAATTTTATAATCATGATATTCACCATATCGCGATTCAGAGCTTTGAAGATAAGTTTCTGGAAGATTTACATGCCGAGTTACGAAACTGCGAGATCGCGACAACATGACTTAATTAAAAAGGAAGCTAATCTTGGATTAAGCGATTAATAACTTACGTTATAAATGCATCGTGATTTAGTGAGTCAGGGTTTAGACGAAGAAACTTTCAAAAAGGACAACGTCGAGTGGCGAAATGTCGAGGGAAAATTTTACCACGATTTAGCTTTTACCCTTAACCTTGACATGAGTTACTCAACTAAGGACCTCGTGTTCTCGGCTATCGGGGCTATGAAAATAAATTTTTTGGTTTGGCGAACGCTGAGGAGCGAAACCCCGACGACATTTAATCATGAGTTAGGGAAAAATTTACCCTCGTTACTGTCTTGAGTGAAAAGTTAAAACGATTTCACTGTTTCGTGGCTCGGGACGTGTGAACTACATGACTCATAGTATCCGACTTACGAGATCCCTAAGTAGAACAAAAGAGGAAACATTTTTGCGAAAGGTAGGACTCGTTTCGAGAGTATAAAAATCATCGTTGCTTGCATGATAAAGCTTTAGAGATATCGATATCTCAGAGGAAAAATATGAAAACCATCTTTGGATTTCAAACATTAAAAAGGAAATTTGTGACGGGCTAGAAAAAAAAAGGTGGCTCCAACACCTCCCTCGATCCAACAAACCTCATTGTATCCAAATATAATGGTTGCTATCCTTCCTAATCTTAAGAGCATTGAAATACACTCAGTCTTAATCCTTCTGCTATTCCAGAAGATCCCATGGCTCATGGAACTTTGGCACTTTCTCTTGAAGCGATTCCACCATCCGATTCAACTTCTCAAGGACTTATGGCCAAATGAATTGGAATCCTCCTTCCTGAACTTGATTTCTATGAGATGACTTCAACCTATGCCTCCCTTTGAACACTTCAGAGGTTCTATGCCTTTTGATCTTTTGCTTGCGAACTCGAGGCTTCCAAAAGGTTCCCTGCACGCACTACTTGCGGTGCTTTTCAAATAACCTCTAATTATTTGGGTCTTCAACTTTGTGCACCTCTTGCAATAGCAGTCTCTCAATATCCCTCTTAAGTTGGTAAAATCTCAGACCTCGCTCAGCCTACACACACCTTGCACGGATCTTAAGCTAAGCTTGCACTTTGGCCTTTAAAAACATGATTTGAATCTCCTCTGAGATTTCTGAGATGAAACTCATAGACTGCTCGATGCACTCCTTACGGACCCTCCACTTCACTCGTTGCAGTAGTTATCAGAAAGAGAAAGAACTGAAAATCATTCTCCCCTTGTCCAGAATTCAAACATTCAACATAGAATTCTAGAACACACACACACACACACACACACATTTCATTGAAATAAAATGCACACAGAGAATATAAACTAGCCTGCAACATACCATTCAATAGGTGGTTCCAACAACCATAACAAACACATAGATTGGAATCAAAGCTTTCTTCTATTAACTCCAGTGCTCCTATATGTGGTAAATAACAATAGCTAGATTGCATAAAATTCTCTGTTCTCCTCTACAACTCTACAACTTACCAAATTATGAATAATAATGAGTTTTGTTTTTCAAGATACAAGGTGAGGGTGTCTATCATTCGTTTTCCCTCCTATGCTTCTAAACTGTCTAATATATTAAATTAAACCTACCTACTTGCATTAAACAGACTTAAATTCCTATTACATCCGCGGATAGGAACATAATCTACAAAATCCGTTTGGATCTTTAGATATAAATGCAACTGCACTTTCCTCATGTCCATCACATTAATGCTTCGGATTTTAAATTTCAAAATGTTATCACAAAAACGTGTTCCAATTACATCTGCGCATCCAACTGTCTCTTTGGCTAGGCGTGTGATTTGGCTTTCTACGATGCTCCTGCATCACTTTTTCAACTTCAATTGGATTAGAAGATGAGTCATTCTAGGTGATCACAAGGGGAAGTGAAACATCTGTGGGACCCAATGGTTGGAATCCCAACCCCACCTGAAAGGGGTTGTGGTCGGTTGAGCTATGCAGGGCTCAGTTGTAGCTATGATGGACATAGGGAAGGCTCTCATCCCATGTGCAAGGGTTCTTTGAGTTATACATGTGAAGGATATGCGAAATCATTCAATTTACAACCTCATTTTGGCCATCTGTCTGGGGGTGGAAGGTTGTGGATTTGGTGAGCTTGGTGTCCAGCAGTGACTAGAGGCTCGACCAGAATGTGGTGAGAAATTGACTGTCCCAATCTGAGACAATGGTTTTTGGGATTCCAAAATGTACCCCGACTCATTCAAAGAAGAGCTTGGCAATGGCCTCTGTTGTGATGCTATTCTTGTAGGAAACTAGAATTGCCATCTTAGAAAAGCGATCAACCACCACAAAAACACAGTCATTTCCCTGCTTGGTGGACGGGAGGCCCGACATGTAGTCCATTGCGATGGATTCCCATGGCTTGTCAGGAGTAGGAAGAGGGGTGTACATATCCTATTTCTTAGTGGTCATTTTGGAAATAACACAGGTAGTGCAAGGCCTGATATACTAGCTGACCTCCTATCGAAGTTTTGACTAATAGAAATTTTGTTGTAGCAACACCACTATCTTTTCGACACTGAAGTGTCCTGCCATTGGCAGCAGGTTTGCACACTAGAGTACATTTATTTTTCATAATTAGGGTACTTATAGAAAACATATGATAGTGTCTCACTATGATAGGCCACAAGGTGATCGTGATGAGTGAGAATGATGCCCACAACATAGTCTGAAGCATCTGTCTTGATCTCAAAGGGATGATGTAGGTATGGTAGTGAAAGTACTGGGTATGAGCACAAGCGCTGCTTCAAATAATCGAATGCTTGTTGTTGGGACCGAAACCACACAAATTTATCCTTACCACCACCCATATTTACTTGGTTGAGGGCCCATGCAATATGGGATAATCCCAACATGAACCTGTGGTAGAAATTGGCAAGGCCCAAGAAGCTCTGAAGATTAGTGAGTGTGGTTGGGGCTGGCTAGTCACAGATGAATTGGCTCTTGGCTGAATCCACATGTATGCCATGTTGATCAATGATGTATCCCAGGTAATGGACCCTATTGATGCTGAAGGAGAATTTTCCAAGTTGGCATATAGCTTGTGCTTCCGCAGTGTGTGTAGAACCTGCTGAATATGGTGCAAGTGTTTGGCCCAAGTCTTACTGTAAATGAGAATGTCATATGGATACAACACTACAAAAGTATTGGTGAATGGTCACATGATATCGTCCATCATCCTCATGAAAGTGGCTGGAGAATTTGTTAAACCAAAGGGCATGACCAACCATTCAAAAATGCTTTCCTTTGACTTGAAGGTGGTCTTCCATACATTTGTATGTTCTATCGAGACTTGGTGGTATCCAGACTTTATATCAATATTACTTAAGTATTTGGTCCCCGTGAGTTGATCAAGGAGGTTGCTGATTCTAGTAATCAGGTACTAGTTTCTAACTATGATTTTATTTAGATCTCGGTAATCAATGCAGAGTTGCCAGGTTCCATCTTTCTTCTATACCAACATGATCGGGCTCCCACAAGGTGATGAGTTGGGATGGATGTGCCCCTTGTGGAGTAGTTCTTGGATCTATCGCTTGATCTACTGATTATATAATAGAGAGAGGCAATAGACTGGCCCATTGGGAAATGGTACGCTGGGGGTCAGATCGATGGGGTTATTGACCTAGAAGTGCAGAGGTACCCCATTAGGTGAGGAGAAGATATATGAGTATTCTTCCATGACCTTATATACTTTCTTCTACTGTGTCGAGAGGTCATCTGCAAAGACCCTGGATGTGGTTGTGATATTTCACTTATTCTGAGAGAGAATCATGAAGAAGACAAACTTCCCCATCTTAGAGATGAGCTTCCTGCATTGCTTAGCAGAGATTAAGGAAATAACACTAAGTGGGATTGCCTCAAGTATCCTGTACAATTTCCTGTTCAAAGTAATAATAACACTACAAGGCCTAGACTTATATACAACATGAAGTTTCCATAAATAAGGTTGGCCCAAAAGAAAATCACAAACTTTGAGAGGAGAAACATCACACAATACCTCATCTTTGAAGGGCTTGATTCTGTACAATAGTTGACACTGTTGGCTGACGCAGAGATCGCTTCCTTGGTGGAGCCATCCAATGGAGTAGGGTTGTGGGTGCGGAGTTTTCGGCAGGGACAACCTCTTGATGACCTTTTCTCAGATGAGGTTCTTCTAGCTACCTCTATCAATGATGAAGTGTAGTGGGGTGCCTTTTACCCACATTTGTGAATGGAAGAGGTGCTCTCCTTCTTCTGTCTTGTCTAGTTCACTAGGATAGAGCTTGGTGGTAGCAACGATGGAACTGGGTTCCACATCAATGATCCGTCTTCCCCTTTCTGGTTCTGTCTCAGAATTAGACTCCACATCTTATTTAGAGGCTTTCACTTTGGCCACCAATGACTTCTTTTAGTAGTAGTCAGTAGTGTTATGCCAAGGACTCTTATGGAAGTCACATCACTTCCCGATATATTTCTTTGTCTTTCTGGTGTCCTTCTTTGCTTGTAGCTTGGACTAGTTGTTCTGATACTATCCATATTTTCTCTGTCCTTTGTTCTATGGGTTGGGGCTACCCTTTCTTGGATGTTATTGTGAGGGGTTCACTGGCCCAAATTGTCGCATCTTTTGTTTGAGCTTCTCCTCGATTTTGACGACATATCAGTAGGCTGTGCCCAAGGATGAGATGTCTAGAAATTCCATTTCAGTCTAGATGTATCTCGTGATACTTGAGAACTAGATGTCGCTCTGAATGTTTGATACCCAGGTTGGTGCGCAAGGTATGGAAGATATTTGTGAAATCTGGCACTTCTTGGTCTCTTTGTTGCTGCAGTGTGGTTCATTTGGTATACAAGTCATCATAACTTCTGACAGGGTAGTATTGTTCCTTAATAGAATCCCTGAAGGATTCCTAGGTGGTCATGACTATAAATAATGAGGGTTCCTCTGTTTCCTTTTTATCACATAAAGTTTCCCACCAATCTTTGACATGGGGAACGACTTTGAGGAGTGCAAAAGTAATATTTTCTCTATTTGAAAAGTTGTGGAAAAAAAAATACCCTTCTAGTAGATTCAACCACTTGTCTACAACACCTGTGTCTATCTGACCTTCAAATATAGGAAAATCAAATTTTATTTGTACCTTGAAGGGGGAAGTGCCTCCGCTTGAAGAAGATGCATCGCTTGTTGATAGTCGTCGAAGGATTTGCGTGAAACTATCCATCATATTGTTCCTCTGTTGCGTTAGGGATTCATCAATCAACAGTTTGAAAGGATCTCTTGTCCCATCATCTTTATTTTCTCCAGCCATGAGAGGTCTCTTGGGAGTGCGATATCTTTTGTCCTCAAGAGAAACAAGCTTGCGACCCCACTCTTTGTACTCCGACCTCATTGGGGACATGCGTTAAGACGACAAGGAGAAGACTGCTCCAGATTTTATGAGCATAATGAAATGACTATATATTATTAACAGGTGCTTAACACGAAATAATAGAGATACAATAAAATTGGTTTTCTATTCAATAACGAAATAACCTAAAATTGTAAAATACGACATAAACAAGCTTGTTGGAATGGTGGCAGCTTATCTCTGAGAAGAGATGTGACGGTTGTGCTCATTCACAAGAAGATGATTACAATGAGGATCTAAATTCATTTTTACAATAAGAAGGAATTCCAAAAACCCCATACATCCAAAAACCTAACCCTAGGAGATGAAGTGCCAAAAGTCATGTGGGCCCCGTTTGGGTAAGTTAGTACATCAACTTCCCGAGGTCGTAACTTTTGCATACGATCTTTGTTTTAGGCATATGATAGCCTGTTGGAACGGTATCTTTGAGGAGATTAATTTTAGGCACAATAGAGAAGAAACTTACATATTTAAAACCTATTTTTACCAAAAAACATCGTTTAGGGCCGCAAAACAACTCTGTAAGTGAAAAATTCTAAAAATAGTAAATTACCAAATTGCCATAAAACTATTTTGAGCAAGTTGGAAAAGGTGGGTGGCCAGCGATATCCACCTGGATCACTTGATAGTTGAGATAGATTGAATCTATAATGGGGACTGAAACATTAATGTAAATGTAGATTCTAGCATAGGCTATGTATCTACCTTGTTTGGTGGCTTCAACATTTTTCAAAAACATTCCTAGAGTGTTGTCAATCCCTGGTATGATTTCCTCATCCTAGTACTCATGAGGAAGAGAGTACAAATAGACCAAAACCAGAGTATAAGAGAAATATTATTTATCCAGCTTTAAGTTGTTTGTCCAATATCTAAGATGCAGATCTGCAAAATGAAATAAATATGACCCATTTTCAAATATCTTATCTATGTCTCCCCGACGATGAAAAATCAGAGTAAAGAATCCTTTGGATCCTATATTTAGATGCATTTTTCCTTGGGGTTTTCATTGAGCATTGATCCATGCAACCAAATCTCTTTCTGTAGGCTATATCCCTAAAACATTTCTTATGATGTAGTGATCCTTCATGTATTGAAAATTGTTTCCTTTACGTTTAGAGTGGATCTCGTATTTGGGAATTTCATCCACTTTGGGAATTCATTGACCTGGCTTCCATTTTCTATGTCCTTTCCCAGGTTATGGAATATCTTCCATGGGTATGTCACTGCCTTTGTATGCATTTTCCTCATGATGGCCAAGAGAAGGGTTACTAGAGGGGTTCAATTGAGCATCGATGGACCCAGAGTCTCCAACACTACAAAGTGGAAGAGTTTCCTTGGAGGAAGGGGGTTCACCCCCCTCCCCCCCCTATAGGCCCTACCATAGGGAGTCACCAAGAGCAGAAAAGCATCGATCTTCAAAAAAATTAAGAGGATCACTTTAAGGACCTGATAATATTTTCTCCATATGACCTCATTATTGATAACCAATGTTCCTAACATATTTTTATATTCTTGGTTTGTCAGTCGCTCTGCTTCCACATTGTTATCTATTAAGACATGATAATACCTCACTTGTAGTAATTTAGTGGATAATTGGAATTCGACATAAGACTAAGGAAATCTTAGTGTCTATCAAATTTGTGTGTTTGATCATGTGATGGATGAGAAGGAGAGAGTCACCACAGACTATTACCTTCTACATTTTCTTTTCATGAGCGATATTCATACCCTGGTATAAACCATATGTCATAGACAAATTATCATATGATATTCTCAAAATCCATGAATAGTTTGTTTGAATTATTCCTTATGGGTCATATATGACCCCCCCAACACCTACCACCCTAGAAAAACATTATACATATAAAAATGTACTCTAATTATATAATTTTATTCATTTCATAAAATCCTTATGCATCAAATGTTTATTTTTTTAACTTGGAGAAAATTTGTTGTTAGGAACTATTATGTGCCATGAATATAAATATTTACCATATATATATATATATATATATATATATATATATAGCATGAAAATTTAACCATATGTATAATACGTGATAAGGAACAAACCTATACAATTTTATAAATTTTTCAGTAATCCAGCATAGATACATGTTAACTCCAGATCTTTTAAGTACCAAGAGGGGTCAAAAAATAATTAAGATGAAAATATGTTTATGCTTAAATATCCCTAGTTAAGATAGATCTATATTGCTTCTCTCTTGCTCTCTCTACACACTCACACATATAGTGATTTTATTAATATAAACAAAATTACATAATCAGATGCTAAAGGAATTCAAAATTTATCTTATAGCCAATGATATAATTGTTCATATCACATGCCTTTTTAAATGTAAACTACATACTATAGCAAGGGATTTGTACCCTTTCGTACATAAAACATGGAAGTTACAAGATTTAAATTATATTTACCTGCAAATGTTATGTTGTGGCTGCAACAACCCCCTTTT
>JZKD02S0116430.1:0-24355 GCA_000966675.3 Picea glauca | reverse complement strand
CTCAGATTAAATCGCGATTTCGAGAGGTTAGGGAACCCCGTTCCTTTGACTCTTCAGTCAACGAAATGACGATCTTTCCCCATGTGTCCTACCCGTAAATGGACGGTCCTCCTTCTTTCAGAATTTTGTATGCCCACTTCTCCTTGTACTTTAAAGAACATGCAGATTCTTCTTGATCCAACGATGGTCAGATCCTACGCTTGGATCTAACGCCTGAGATCTGTCCTCCTCTTCAGCGTGCTCTTTATGTCTACATTCAGATCTGACGGTCCTCATTCTTTCGAGAATTTTGAATGGGATCCAACGATCAGAAATGCTTCTCAAACTTTACGGGCCTTCAACATGCCTGATCAACGGTTCAAATCAATCATTGATCCGACGGCTGAGAAATTTTCGCGATTTCGCATATCACAAGTTCAGAACTCCTGTTTTTAATGATCCTTGACATTTCTATCTCCCGATTTCCGAAATCCCGATAGAAAAAACTCCGAAATGGAGTTTAGCAAAAACTCTGCACTTTGATCTTGTCATTTGATCATTGTTGCGTTGCTGGTCTTCTTGAACTTATCTTTTGTTCCTGGTTTTATGCCTGTCTGTTACAGACTTCCTGTACTCATGCCATCTTCATTGTTGTACTTGCCATCAATGACAAGAATTCGCTGTCTGTTAAATATTTTCCATTCGCTGTCTGTTAAATATTTGCCAACACCCTCACCTCTCTTCATTTCCCCTCCATTCCTCTCTTCTATAGTTGAATTTTTTCGAAAATATTTCCCTCTCCACTTATTTCTTATCCCCTACCTCCATCTGTCCACTTCTCCTTACTTAGTCATTTTAAAATATCTTCCTCCCCCTCCTTATCTCTCCATACTCCCTCACTCTCTCACAACGCTCTGAGACCCCATGACGCTCCACGACCCTCCTCTACCTCCTTCCATCCACTTCTCTCTCCTCCCCACCCACCATTACTCCTCTCGTCCTCCCACTCCCATACTTAATTGATTTCCTAAGTCCTCTCCCTTTTATTGTTAACCAATCATACAATGACACATCTCATCCAATGAGACCATGACACATGGCATCCAATGGGACTATTACATGTGGCATCCAATCACGTGATGACATGTGGCAACTTTTGGTATCAAATGACACTGTGACACATAGTGATGACATGCCTATGACACTACTAACTAGGCGATGACGAGGATGTTTACTGGGCATTCAGTAGATGTTTGACTAGGCTATCAAAATATTTATTAATTCATGAGGTGGATGGTAAGATTTACCATATATATACACTACACTATCAAATAACGCAAGAATTTGGGATGGACATTTTAAAAGAAAAGGTGAATTTAAATGGAGGGCTAGGATTGACCCACAAAATTGATGGACGGTGGCAGAGTCTTTGACTTCCCGAGCTCATATCTTCAGTTCCCGACCTCTGATTTCAACAAACTATACCTTGTTGGAAATGTAATTTGATGAGGAAGATGATGGAATAGGTTTCAAGAGGTGAAATTTTCCATAACTCTCCTAGAAATTAAAAGAAAAGTCATCTATGTTTTCATGGTTTACTGATAAATCTGCTTGGAATCTCAACTTTATGAACCTATATCTTGAGATCCAGAACTTCAAATTACACTCAGGAAGACTCGTTGGAAATATGGGATGATGAAAATTACATCTACAATAATTTCCATGGCTGAAAGACAAATATATTGCGTAGAAAATTAGAACATGGTCCACTTTTAAAAGGGAAGTCTATTAAAAATTTCTAAAATAAAAGTTTATTAGAATAATTTTATGAAAGACGAAATGGGCACCACTTCAAGGCACAAATATCAATGATACAAAGTCATTAGTGAGGCTTCGATAAAGCAATAATTAAATTGGTTATTCCATGAAGAAAATTGTATGAGAGTTCCTAAAAAGACCAAAACCCTAACTACTTCAAGAAAACATTGAAAACATATTTTAAAAGAATGGATCATCAATAAAAAATGGTGAGAAGATTGCGTTATCAGAGAAGAAGATTAGAATAGAAGGGGTCTAGCCATCAACATGCAGTCGGACTTATGATAAAAAAATAGACATCTCCATCTTCTTCTTGCTTCTTCTTCTCCTACACCATTATTCTCAAGGCTTTATGCTTGTATTTCTGAAGTAAGCATAAGGCTGAGTTTTTGAGTTTTTCTCTTATATTCTTCCAAGACTTTTCTTTATAAGATCCTGGAGTATTGACATCCATATATTTTACTACCAAGTGTAAGACATTGTTGTCTATTTGATTCATGGAGATTTAGTCCTTGTGTTTGACAAGCTTCATTTCTGAGCACTTAATCAATTGGTTTGCTGAGATGTTTTATATTATTGAATATCTTTTATGAACAAAACTCCATAGAGGACTACTTCGGGTAATTACTTTAATGATTTCTTAGATCTTGAGATATTTGAGCATGATTATTTTGAAGTATGCCTATCAAATTATTTTCAGTTTTGAATGCAAGACTCATTTAAAGTTCTCTGAAATGATCAAAACCATTTCATCCTTTTCTTGTGAGAAGATATGGATGTATTATTTACTTGCATGATTTAGAGGGTTGTATAAATGTTGTCGAGTATAAATATATTTTGATATTGAAACCTTTATTCAATCCTTTTATTGTTAATAAACTACTTGTTGCACATAAATATCAGATCTGGTTATCGAGAACCATTCCATATACAAATCAAAGCAATATAGATTTGGGGTTTGTTGTCTAGCATTCTCCCCAACCAAGAGTATCAAGATTATCTTTCAGATTATAACATAGGAGTACCACCTCTATAAAAACATAGGGGGATATTTAATCCTCATGAGGTTGCTATTTGGATCTTAACAAATCTAAACATCAACATACCTATGCTTAGTTCATATTTGCTTAGGCTACTCTATTCAGTAACTCCACAACCTTCCAATCAGTTGTAGTCAATAACCCTAGAACCAGTTGATCCTCTCTCTAAGATGTTGGAATCATAGACATTCAACGATTTCAGATAATAATGAAAAATATAATTTGCAGTGCAAAATAACCCTACCCACTAACCAAAATATGTAGTATGGAAAAATCCTAGCTACAAACCAAAATATGCAGTGTGGAAAAACCTTAGCGACTGACCCATATTCTCTTTCAGAGGTCAATCTAAGAGAAATCCATTTTCTTCCATGCCCATGAAACTGTAGAAAACAAATGACCCATATTCACTTTCAGAGATCAATTTGTAGTGTAGAAAAACCCTAGCCACATACCCATCATCAAGCATTGTATATAGTTATTGATTTAATATGATATGATGCAATTTAACTCTTTCCAAATGGATTGTATATCATTTTATTTTTGATAAGTGTTTGTGCATCTAAAACACTAGGGATTTGACAAAGTCCATGTGTAACCATTTTTTTAGGGTGATATGACACATACCATGGTTTAAAAACTAACTCCAATTACAAAATATTTTAAATTGGGGTGAATATAGAAAATGTAAAATAGGTTCCTCTCCCAAGAGGGACACACGTATGGTGATATATATATATATGGTCCTATGACTAAGTTAATTTCCTTTGAGGGTTAGTGTTATACACCATTCTCCTAAGATTAACCATGTTTAGTGAGCCCATTGCTTTGATTTAATTACAAAATATTTCTATTGTATTATTAAGGATTGTTTGACATCATACAGGTGATAATGATACTAAGGGGTGACTTAGGCGGGGGGGTGGGGTGGGGTTGTGTTTATCATTTAACTACAAAAGTTAAATTCACACGGGGTCTTTTCCAAGTGACAAAAAATGTGGTGGAAGCGTTGGCCATGTACCAAGTATTTAATCTCCTCACTGGGCTCACAAGAGGAAAACTTGCAGTTATTGGTGACTCTACCATAATCATCAGAGTGTTAATTTAGAGACATATTTGCTCACCCTCTCTGGTGGAAGCCATTGGAAAATGTGTTTGTTTCTCAATGATTTTGAGACCACGTCCTTTTTCTAGGTGAAGTGTCGATTCAATTATGAAGCAAAGGAGATGACAAACTAAGGTACCACTGTTTTGGAAGGAACCCTTCATGTTTGGAGTGAGGGAATTTAGAGATCCTCCTTAAACCCTATTCCATGATCCCGGGACCTAACCAAATTAAGGTGAGGGAGATTGGTGTCACCCTCATACATGGAAAGGATGTGTGGGTCCTTTATACTTTATCTATCCTCATTGGTCGTCAATGAGAAGGTTAAATGCTCAATTGATGGGCAAGTTATAACACCATTCTCATGCCTTGAATCTTGTTCACTACTCTTTAATGCAAACTTGTGTGGATGTGTTTTCTTTCGTAGTGACGTGGGTAAGTTTGTGTTCACATGTGTTTTAGCCTTTTCAAGCACTTATTATAGGGAATATGATTTATTTGTTGTTCCTCATTAAATTGAAACTCTCTCGATTATTGCCTCATTTTCTTCATTTCATCTTCCTCGTAAAGCCATTCTCGACGAGGAACCAAACCCATCCTCTAATTTTGAAGTTGCTTTGACTAGATTTAGTCTCGGATTTCATTTTGAATTGAGCTCTCCTTTAGGTGGAATAGTTCCTGTGCTACCCAACCATGGTTGGAGATGTTCGTGAAGTTAAGAGAAGTGGAAGGATGTTTGTCCTTCATTGTTTCCATGTGGTTGATGATGACAAGGGTTGTTGAACACACAAAGGCATGGAGGAATAAAGTTGAAGCCAAGTCCACCAAGGCCCACAAGGAAAATCATAGATTATATGTGGAAGTCATCAAACTTATACTTACTCTATGGGATTAGGAGGAGGAATGTTAGGACACATTGGTTATTCTAAGGATTCAAATAAATGCACTGGTTCTTGGGATTTATTCTGATCAAGTTGTGAGCTCAAATCCCTAGTGACATGAACCTTTCCATCCTTGAAATGCCAATTGACAACGTTGCAAGTGGCCAACTGCAGAAGAACCATAGGGGAAATCCGAAATCACTCGTCAAGGAAACACGTATTCATATCTTCTTAACTTCTTTGCTTAAATCTTGTCATGTTTTGGTTTTGTTATTTTATATTTGTACAATTTGTCATCCAAAATGGATCTACATAGTCATTATATGACTTATTGATGCTCTAGAATTGGAAATATTGAATTTGGGCCCTGTCAGGGCTTGTTTGGGGTGGATCCTAAAAATCACATTGATGAACTAGAACATTAATCCTTCATTTGAGGGTCAAGTGTAATTTCAGGGTCTTATAGGTTGAGAACCTAATTCTTAGGAATCCTAATCACATTCTATGCACTTTTAACTTTCCAACAAAGGTTTTTTTCCATCATATAGAGTCTGTATGTAAAAGTTATGTGGTCTGGTTATTCTCTGTAGGTGTACGTGGAATCAATGTTAGATCATCATAATTCACACATGTGGAGCTAGTCATGTATGATAATCCACTAGAGACTTCTAGATGCATCACATAGATTACAAAAGTGTTCATAAACACTAAATGTAACCCTAATTTGAGCTATCAAGAACCTAGTCGAAGGAGGGAAATAGGTTCACCTTCTTTATATGCCATTGTTGTTCCATAGTATAAGCAAAGAGTGTGGGGGAGATACTAACAAAGAAAAGAGAGAGAAGCGTATTATAGAAGACTATAGTGTCTCAAATATTTTCATCAAGCATGGATAGCATTGTAATTTGTATTGTAATCTCCATAATATAAGAAGATGAAATGCAAAATCTTTCATTTCTTGCTCATTTCCCGTATCTAGTTTTAGGGTAAATGTGTATGTTCCAATTTGATGCGTCTTTATTGTTGTGGGTTTTATTTCATGTCACAATTGTTAAAGAACCATATTAGACTGTTTTATCTTCGGTTAAACCACTAAAAAATAAAAGATTAGTTGTGTAGTCGATCATAGTCTCACTGTATTAGTTGTAGTTGCATATACGTTTTGGTGCATTGGCCATTGGAGTATCCAAGGTGATTTACATATTATATTGATATTAGAGAAATTATATTTGATTTTTTTTGTGTGGTTTGAGTAGAGAATATGCTTACTTTTCTAAGAAAAAACAAGTCTAAGGGAGCACAGTGCCCTATGGATCTCAATATTGGCATAAGAAGAGTTAAGAAGCAGAGGAAATCTACAAAAATGGAAGACTAGCATTGAGACAGACCCATTGATGAAATAGACTAGCATTGAGACAGACCCATTGATGAAATCGAAAGAAGAATTTCAAGGTTGAAAGTTCAAGTGTCAAACATTTCAAAGAGTATGTATTTAGTCATCGATGCTCTTGAGAGAAATATAGATTCCTTTTTAGCGTGACTCAAATATCACAACAAACCAAAACATCACGAGAAGTGGAGGAAAGAGAAGGAAGAACTGAAGCTCAAAATGTGGAACTATGGTGAGCAATATTAGCATCTTGTTTAAAGTGGAAGTCAAGTTTGAGATCAAGCCCTATAAATGTAATTAGGTTGAATCATTGGTTGTAGCGATTATAAGTTTATTTCTATGACAAGAGGTGCAAAAAATATCTTTCCCCATACTCAACCTAGAAGGCCATGGATAAACATGGTGGGAAAGATACATTAAGGGCCTTAGGTGAGGGGTAGACCCACCAATTACTAAGTGGTAGGTATTTAGAATTCTCATCGAGTCTTAGTTTTACCCTATTGGGTATGTATAGGACTAGAGGATTCAATGGCACTATTACCAACACCAACAAGAATGGTGTACAAGAGTACACTAAGAGTTTCAAAAGCAAGCCATTCAATTGGGAATAAATCCCAAGAACTTGGAGTTGGTCATCAAGTCCCTAGGTGGTGTTCACAATGATATAGAAGGAACTCTACACCATTCAATTCCAGGTCCATAGATGAGGCTTGCGTATGGGCTCCATACATTGAACCTCATAAGAAGAAGGTGCATCAAAGTAGTTTGAAGTTGTTAGACCAACATGGAGCTTCCAATTAGGGTGAGAAGAAGGGGAAACAAAACAAAAGAATAGTGTCACCACTACACATGTGTACAAGGATCCTAACAACCACCATGACCAATGGAACATTTATGGTCGCCCTAAAGAAGAATCTTGAAAGCTGCATCTAGAACTACATCCCAAGAACCACAAGTGGGAGAAATCTAAGAAGAAGAATCTTCTAGTGGTAGTGGGAAAGGAGATTGAAAGAAACTTAGTTGTGAATGAAAATATTGTTTTCTTAACAATGCAAAAGGAGGTGAACCTAAGTAGTTTCAATCATAGAGAGGATATGATGACTATCAATATTCAAATTGAGAACAATGATGATGCACTATTTGATTTTGGTTCATACGCCAACCTCACATATAACTTGGTAAGTAAGTTTGTTTTAGAGATACATGATCATCGTCATCCATACCCTTTGGGATGGATGAGTAGGGATATAGAGTTAAAAAGTTACAAATCAATGTAAGATTAATTTGTTATCAATGCAATTTTTCTTTGATGAAGATTTGTTATCAATGCAATTTCTTTTGATGAAGAATTGTTATCAATGTAAATTTTATTAATGAAATAAAATCCGATGTAACACCTCTTGATGTGTGTGATGTAGTGTTTATTGTAGTGCCTACATGTATATCATATATGCCATATAAATGAGAAGCAAAAACCAATATCATTTGATCAAATATGGTAAGTATTCTATCATCAATGCACATAAAGTGAAATCTAATATCTCTATGGTAAGTGCCCATCAAACTATGAAATTGATTAATACAAGCAAGAAGTATGTACTTCTCTATTTGAGGCGTGATCCAAAATATATTAACAAAGGTACCATATGAGTTTATTGATTCTCTAGATGGGAGAGATTAGAATTTGGAACATTTCAAGCATGTTGTTTATTTTGTCAAATTCCAGTCACCAACTTTCAATGAATTTGAGGCCCTAGACAATTTTTTTTGGCCCTGCAATGGATTAGGGTTGTATTAGGATTTTTTAAGCCTAAAACATATTTGTTGTTCTCATCGAGAAATTTCAACGAGCTATTGTACACCTAAAATGGAGTTCGTATGGGAAAGTTTGGGCCCCATCAAGGTAACAAACCAAATACTTCCCACATGTCCAAGTGACTACCATGTCAACTCACTATAATTTGAATATGGGGAATCCATTAGAGAATTCTAGGATCATCATGGAGGTTCCAATAGGGTTTTGAAACCCTAAACCTAACCCTAAATATATTTCTAGCTATAAAAAACCTAGTAGAAAGAGGGAAGAGGATTTGTTTTTTTACTAGCTGTCGGTTATTCCATAGTATGAGTAGGAGTGGGGAGGAGGTGATAACAAAGTAGAGAGATAGAAGCATGTTGTAGAGGACTATAGAAGACCATAGTATCTCATAGCTACACAGTGAGCTTGGAAAGCTTTATATTTTGTATATTAATCTCCATAATATAGGAAGATAGAAGGCACATACCTCCATTGAACTCTAGTTTTCCCGTATGGGATTCTAGGGTAAATAATCATGTTCCATTATATGTGTCTTTATATTTTAGTCTATTTCATATGAAACAAAAGTTAAAGAATCTGAATGGTATGTTTTTATTTCTACTGAAGTGTTAAAAATACAAAAAGATAGTTGCACAGTCAAGCATAGGCTCATTATAGTTGTTTTAACTTTAGATTTGCTTTAGTGAGCTAACCATTGGAATATCTACGACAATTTACATATCATATTGGAATGAAAGTGGGTTTAATTGGGAATTTGGTGGTTTGAGGTGTAGTATATGATTACTCGACTTTGGAGATACAAATATGCAAGGGAGTTATACCCTGTTGATCTCGAGATCGATACAAGAAGAGTGAAGAAGCAACTGCAATTCATATAAATGGACGAAGAGCATCAGGAAATATCCCTTGGACAAGATGAAAGGATATTCACAATGTTGGAAGCTAAAGTAAATGATATTTGCAATAGCATGGCCATACTCATTGTTTCTCTTGAAAAAAATATCAACCCCTTTTTGGAGAAGCCCAAATCTCATGAGAAACTAGAAAATCATGAGGAGTGGAGGGAAGAGAAGGAAGAACTCAAGCTTGAAAATATGACTCCAATAACTAATATTCTTAGCACCTACTTAAGATGGAAGAAAAGGTTAAGATCAATCCCTATGAAGGTGAGGTAGATAGACATAAATTGAATCATTGGTTGGAAAAATTAAACGTCTATTTTAGTGTGCATAATGTGCGAGAGGAGTAAACGATAGATTTTGCTAGATTGAAGCTAAAATGACATACATGGACTTGGTGGGAGAGCTACATTGACGCCCTTAGGTTGGGGGAAAATCTACTAGTAACTAAGTGGGAGGTGTTGAAATACCTCTTCAAGTCATAGTTTTACCTTATCGGGTATGAAGAGGACCAAAAGATTCATTGGCACTATTACAAACAAAGACAAGGAAAAAGTGTACAACAACACATTATAGAGTTTTGAAAGCAAGTTATTCAGTTGGGACTAAATCCTTGGGACCTAGATGTGGTCATCAAGTACCTGGGTGGTCTTCACAATCACATACAAAGGAAAGTTATGTTATTTAAGCCCCAAGATAATAGATGAGGCTTGTGTACATGCCTAATGCATTGCATATAACAATAAGAAGGGGCAACTAAATGGTTTGAAGAAAACTGACTAGCATGGAGCTTCCAATAAAGGGGATAAGAACAAGGGAAAAGGAAAAAATAATAATACTATTGCCACTACATGTGTACAAGGACCTTAATAAACAATGTAACCATTGCAACATTCATACCCACACAAAAGAAAAATGTTGGAAACTACATCCAGATCGAATCCTCGATATTGGAAATAGGAGAATTCCAAGAAGAATAATCTTTTAGTGGAAGAAGGAAACGAGATAGAAAGCAACTTAGATGTGGACAAGACGATTGTTTGCACAACATTGCAAAAAGAGGTGCACCTGAATAGCTCCCATCCCAAAGAGGAGAAGGAGATGACAAAGTTGTTCCATATCAAGATTTAGATGAAGAAGAACAAAGTAGATGCTTTGTTTGGTTCTAGTTCACAAGGGAACCTCATAGTAGAGGACCTATTATATAAATTTGGTGTAGAAATGCTCAATCACCCTCATCCATACCCTTTGGGTTGGGTGAATAAGCTCATATTAGATGCATTTGATATTCTATTGTGTTTTTCTACACCAACTTGTTTAATGTGCTTTTTATGTAGATAGAAACATTATGTTAGTTATCTATTGAAGTTAAACATTATTATGAGTTGAGGATTTTGAAAATACAAAGTAAAAGTTTATATTTTTCAAGCTTCTGTGCTTTTCCATGTTATTCATTAAAACTTCGGAGGTGCCACATAATAAATTTGAGAGTTGACATTTCAAACCTTGAGTTAGGTTCATCATCATGACTTCTTTTTCTCCTGATGATGAGCCTAGATTGAAGTTCAAAATGTTGACTCTCAAAAGTAAGAGTTGTTATTATAAGGATCGATTTTAATATGTTTTAACACATAGAATTATTAACCAAGTTTATTGATAATTTAGTGAAATCTACATCACATTTACATGATTCACAATAGACAATTAATGCTAAACTTGGGGTTTTTAAAGTTATATATGAAAGTGGTGAGGCAACACTACTTATTTATTCTTCTTCTTGTCCATTTCTTTTAATTTAATACATTATATATTATGTATATGTTTTTCATTTAGATTATGATTATGTTCACACACACACACACACATCTACGTGTGTATTCATGTATACATATATTTGTGTGGATTTATTTATACACATATTTGTGTGGATTTATTTATGTGTTTTTAGAAAGATTTAAAAATACATTAACAAACCTTTTTAAATTTGTCATTAAATGTATGTACATGGAAAATTTGTATTCCCTTAACATCGCACATGACATTGATATTGTTTTTAAAATCGTAACATAATCTTATCGTGTAGGTGTGATTGAGAAACCTAGGGAAGGAATATGTACAACCAACTTAGGAGAAAGAGGTAGGGAGACTACGTTCAAGTTTAGGAGGCCATCTAACCCTAACAAATAAGTAGAAAAATGGGGTAAGAGACACCTTTATAGAAACACACCAACTCCCTAGTAAACAAGATAAGCCTAGCTGGGATGAATAATTTAGGTAGAAGTGCAATCGCCACTCAACTTTTGGGAAAATTGAGAAAAACAGGAAGGGAAGGAGGGAAAGGATCACTGAGCTAATTATGGTTTATTATTATCTATATTTATGTATATGTTATGGGATTATATATGATTTTTTTAGGTTGATTCACAACAACAAACTAGCTACAACAAATGGAAATAAAACACATAAAAGAGATAAGTTAAATTAGGTTAAGTTTTTTTTTTTTTTTTTTTTTGTAAGTAAGATCTTTTCTATTAAAATATTAACATAATGTACATAGGAACCACCATAGCAAGCATTCAACCCATATATCCATCATTATCCCATAATTTTGCTGGCCCGCCCAGTGGGAAACCATGCCAGCTATCAAAAAGAGACATAACAAACTAAGTCTGTCATAGCAATATTCCGAGACTGAAAAAATTGAGATAAAGAGACTAGATAAAGCAACATAAACCATAAAACATAAAACATAGTAGTCCCAATCTAAAAAAGGTAAGGACAAGATCAATCATCCAAATCATGAACCTAGGGCGAAGCCTTGGACATGCTTGCATCGACCCTAGCAACCAAAGGAGACGGATGAGATCTCGGAGGATACCCACTATCTCGAGATAATTTAAGTGAGCCTCCATTGAATTTTACCATCTAGGACACCATGGTTAACAACAACTTGATTTGGCTCTCAAGATCCTCCAGTTTTTTCCTAAATTTTCAATAGTCTTGCTCCTTAGGAAACACCCCCTCGCCCACCATGGTTTTAGCATGCCATTGTAGTTCCACAGTTCAGTGGAATTTAGTGTCCCTATTCGTGGAGCATCCTAAGTCTAGGATTATTTGCTCCAACTTCTCATCCACAATATTGTCCTCCTTGTAAGCCCTGATAAGCTTCACCTCCTCCTCTAAGGGTTGCATGGCTTCCTTAGCAGTAGGAGGGACCAAACTTTGGTAATGGGTTGTTGCAACCTCCGTTGAAAATACTACCCTTGTTTTACGTACCTCAGAATAAATGGTGCGACACGACCAAAGATCCATAGGAAACCAACAATCAAGAACCAAATCCTTCTAGAAATTTTCAGAAAGAAAAACAATAGTGGTAATGGCAACTCGAGTTAGATTCATACCCATATTTGGTAGTTTCTTCCCACACTTTGCAATAATGAAGGCTAGTACAAGGCCGAGAAAATCACTGAGAGTCACAAAAAGAAACATGCTCCTCATCAACCTAGGCTCCTCTCGTCTCGTACACATCCACCACCTTCGACGTTGATTGTGCATCATTCTCTCGCCAGCAGGGATCAGATTGTGGAGGAGAAGGGTCAGACAAGTTCAAATGGACAAATGGAGGGGCAAGTAGAGTAAGAGAAATAGTTAAAACACCCATATCACCCTAGACAACTGTGCCATTGCCAATTTTTCCTCATGGTCATGGCTCTTTTCGTCAGTTGTGACCCGATTTGAGTGAGGTTAATTTTCCCTTTCAATTTGGTGATTTAGTTAATTTTTTAATCATAAAGTAAATGTGAAAATAAAATATGAAAAACTGTAATAACGTTATGATATAAAGCACATAAAATATCCGCAAACACTACTACAATACAGGGTTGTAGCGTCATACTGAGTGCTGTTTCGAAATGTAATTTTCTAGTAAAAAATTCAAGTTTTCATGACACAAAGCTCGACACAACATGGTGTATTGTATTTTGCATTGAAGTTGCATCAAATTTGTGTTAATGTTATCAACATGTGCTTATTTAAGTGTTTTTTTTTTTCTATCAACACATTCAAAATGCGCTTAATTCGTGTATCTAAATTGTAGTGTGTTTGCATCGAATATAATTAGAAAACAATGCTTCAACACCATATTTGCATCTGTTTTCAATGAAAGCATGTTTTTTGTGTCTCTAAATTGGTGTTCGTGCATTGTATTACGATTGTAATAATTTCTATTATCATCAACCTAACAACGTAGTTTAGTTATTAACATCGAAATACAATTTTTTTGCATCGAGTTTACGTCTTCTAAGCATCATATTACTTTAGTTTTGTGTGTCATTTTTATAATGTAATAAATATTGTTGCAAAGCATCAACATAATGGTAATTCCATTTTAGCATCACATTTACATCATTTTAGTGTTAACTATATTAATATTTTTTTTAATCAGTAACAATATTTTTTTAATATATTTTTCAAAGAGGTAAAATTACAAAAAATTACAAAATGCTAGAGTAGACAAGGCATGGAAGTGATCTCAGGAACCTCCACTATATGAAACAAGGGTATATAGTATTAATGATATAGTCCTAAAAACAACTACAAAAGAGAGGTGTATTAATCAACTTAACAACATATAAAAGCTAAGATTCATCAAAGGAAAAATAAACTATTTTTCCCAATAGATGGGTTTGCAAAACTTAAAAGCAAACAAGAAGAACTTCATCTAGTATCCATTTTTATGTGTGGTTTCAAGATAGGGATATATTTGTCTTATATCTTCTTGAGTAGCATCCCATTGATTTGTACCAGCTCCCGATTTTGAATGAGAAGCTCCGTGGAGTATGGCGTGAGGTTTCTTACTAGATAAGCCAAGAGGTCTGTGATAGGCTCTCTAAAATGCTTTTGGATATCCAAGCTTGAGGCAACAAAGGAATTGATGCACAACATCAGGTCTAAGGTGTTCTTGAAGATATTTCTTATGCCTCTTGTATTCACGAGGTCTTCTATAGGAAAATTAAATATGGGGGGGATCATCTTTTTCCTTACCTTTTCCATCGGCCCAATCTTACTCATCTAGCCCGATTACCCTTGAGAAAGTAGCTTCATATACAAGGGAGAGAAGGAAAATATTTTTTTCATTTTGTACTCTTTGAAGAGAGCACATATGCCTCTCTTAAAGCAACCACTATTTTCCTCTTAATTAGTGGAGTCCTCACTTTCTAGCTTGATAGGGGCTTTCCATTTTCTGGTTCGTCCAATCGTTCAATGGGTGCCAATGACTCTACCTAAACTAGGGGGATTCTGAAAATTTCTCTCATTTGGATTTCAAGGATTATGGGCGACCTTATCCTCAATATTATAGGTATTCTACAGCTTAGGGATCTCCTAGACTAGAATGGGAATATGGATATCCATATGGGAAGGAGGGATCACAGTCCTATAGGTATGCAAAGGCTTCAAATGGAGAGGGTCTTCAAAGGAATGTGAGCATGACAAGGGGGAATTGGGCTTTGGAGGACAAATATGGCTACATAGAGGCTTGATAATCCTAGAAATTAAAAGAATTGGAGAAACAAACTAAAAACCAAGAGAGGTGGCAAGTTTATCTTTAAGCTTTGCAAGCCAAATCTTGTCATGATGAGGGGAAATCTACCCACAATATGGAGGATATGAGAGTCATGGAAGTAAACATTATTATAGAGGTAGGAAAACCTGTCTTCTAGTTGTGGGTAGGTAAATCTTGAATCATTAGAAGGACCAAGACACATAAGATCATCATTTCTCTGAGTGGAAAACTTGTTGTGGCTTTACTACTTGTATTTCTTGTGCAAAGTGGTAGCTTGTGAGGGTCACATGTGTCATTCCTAGAGATGACCTCTTCTCTGTGTGTCACCCTATCCAAGGTATCATCAATTATGTTAATACTGATTTTATTATTTTGATTAATTTAATTATTAATTAATTATTATTATCAATTAATTTATTATTAATTAGATTGAGGACTAGTATGAGTCTGTTTCACATCATACTAATCTTGAGAGAAAAAATGCTAACATTTACAGATGTAATAAAAAACATATAAGTTAAACAATTGTTAATACCCTTTGAGTCCTCTAAGCCACATCTGTCATCAACAATCTAGAAGAATATAATATATTCAATTAATGAATTAATAATTCCCACCATATATAAGCTACAACTTAACATAATAAATGAGATTATATTGATAAACTTACAAAGCACCTTCTAAATGTGGGCTTTTCATCTTAGCCTGAAGAATGTGTAACAAGTAATTTCCTTGTATCCATTCATGCATGTACATAAGAAAATATAAGATCAATCAAGTTTATCAATGTCCAACAAATGACCACAAAAGTAGGTGAATGGTGCTACAAGATTACATTAGAGAAAGATAACAAGTTAAAAACATATCAAAATAAATAACTACAAGCATAGCAAAATCAATAACTTCAAACATATATTATTTATTACATTTGCGGCCTTTTGATTTTTTGTGGGCCCACTCATGTTTTCTTCTCTTTAGCGATTCTCTACACCTCTTTGAAATCATTCAGGATGTTTTTAAATATAGATTTTTCAACATCAACTGGTCTTTTTTATAGTCTTTTCCTTTCTCAAAAAGCACCGAGATGTTCCTGCTAAATTTTTTCAAAACCACATAAAATGAAGTCACCTATAAAATTCAATGATAACACATAACGAAATATAAAAGGCGAATGGTTAGAAAAATGAGTGATTACATAGAAAATTAATTCAAACATATTTCATGTAACATGATCTCTCCTCCTCCTGATAGTTTTTGAGAACCTATGAAGGGCCCATTTATCACTAAATTGTATTTTGAGAACCTTCTATCCAAATGTATAATGCTCCCTACTTACTATTACTACTTATTACTACCCACTTTTTGTGGTATTCTTTCAACCATTCCTTTGTGAATATGTCAAAAATTTCATTATGGAAAATTGCACCATTACCATATTTTCAAATCTCTCCTTCATCAATAACTTGTATAGTGTCATCATTAAATGGGTTTTCTCTATCTTTTGATCTTGAAACATATTTACGTTTTTGTTCATTCCCATCTTTGCATTTTGTGCTCAAACATTAACATGTACATCATAGAATTTATAAGTGCCATGAAAAATCTAGTATCATTAAAAATGATGTAAGTTTTTTTAATCAATATTTTCTACAACATAAAATAGAGTACAATAAGTAATGATTAGAATAAAATCTTTTGAAAATAATATATATGTTTTAATATTCTATAACAGTGATAAAGTATGTAATTACAACTCACTGAGGTCTTATGATGTTGTTTCTTTCATCAGTTTCAATTTTTTTTACCTTTTATTCCCTCTACTCCTCTCTTTCCTTATGTATAGCATCATCATCTAAGGAATCTCCACTAGAATCCATATGACTTGTAATCTATTACAACGACACACTACTAAGTCAAGTACATAAAATCCATGGAATAAAATATATGTATAGTTTGACATGAACATTAAAAGTATACATGCATAAATCAATATATGCAAAGATGTAGAGACTCGCCCTCTAACATTGTTAGTTAGCCAATGACTTATTGACAAACAACTTATTAGCATTGCTTGATCAAATGACTTGGCTTAACCTCCTATCGAATAATCATGCTAGAGTAGTAGTTTCAAATGTATACAAGGTAGCTAAGGAAAAGTGTTGTTACTCAAGTATGGAAACTAGTAAAGATTTTGTTGTACAATAGGGATTTTGTTATACATGGATTCCTAACTTATCTTATATAGGGGAATCTGTTCAACCTTTAACCTTTGTTTCCTCTAAAACTACACCATGACATCTCTCCATTCATAATTTTGGGTTGATTTCAATGAGTTTTTTTTTTAATCCTAGGGAATTCCAAATATGCATTCAATTTATATAAAAGTAATGCAATAAGCCAAATATTATGTACTATGGTCTAAATATTTGATATCTTGGGTAGCTATGGTGTAGTGTACCTAGGGGGTAATATGGGGTACCTAGAGATGAAATCACACGACACAGGCTCCTCCCTAAGCCCTTTTCCATAAGAATGGAAAACAAAAGAGAGGAAAGAGGATTCCCTTATCTAATTCCATGGGAAAGATTGAAGGGATTGGAAGGCGATCCATTTATTAAAACTAAGAAAAAAGTAGAAGAAACCAAATTTTAAACCCCACCAATATAGTTTGGATTGAAGCCAGAAGTAGCTAACATTTGGACAAGAAATTCCTAGTTTAGTTAGTCCAAGGATTTGGACATATCAAGCTTGATTAACATACCTGATATTTTGTTGGTTTCAAGGAGTGAATGGCTTCATGCACCATAATGATCCCATGTAATATCTATGCCCCTCGATGTATCCTCCTTGTTCATGAGAGGTGATATGAGACATGATTATCTTTAATCTATTGGAAATATCATTGGATATGATTTTGTATATCACATTGCAGAGTGAGATTGGCCTGAAATTATCTATAGTGTTAGTATTATCCCAATTTTGTGGGATAACTAAGGAGATGATGTCTCAAGGCCCTCAAGCTGCAGATATGGAGTGCTGAGAGACCACATGACTAGCAGTGCCCACTTGAACATATGGAAGCCCGCTCTATCACCACATTTAGATCCATTGTCAGCGCATCCACCACACCAACTAGATTTTGGAAGGAAGATGGGCCTTGCTCCATGCAGTATAAGTCAGGTATTGTGGCAGGTAATCACCCTAATATTTGAGGCATTTAAACATGCTGTATTTATGTTGATTTTGATTATAGAATGTGTTCTTGGACATTATGCGTTTGACCTTGTTTCACCTTGGTGAGTGTCGTATATTTCCTACTAAGTGGCTAACCTTTGGGGAAGGTTTTCAACTGGGGGTCCCTTGAGGGGTTATCGTACCATTCCCAACCATACTTACCATTTTACGCTCATTACCCTCCCATCAGATTGCCCTCTTCTAGGCTCTTTGACTTTAGTGACCCAAGAAGGGCATGTACCTCATTTCATGGGAAGAAGGGGTTGAAGGCCCAAGGGGATGGTTGTTGGAAAAGTATTAGAGCCTAAATAAACCTTCTAGATGCTCTCCCAGACATGTCTTAGAATGATGAATTGCTTCTCTTAAAATAATTAAATACCCGCACAATATAAAATACATAATAAATATCCCGCTTGAATACAAGACTAACACAAGTGTGTTACAACGCTTTACATGGTTACCCCTATGACACTTTGTGAACCTCTTTGTTCAAGTGACACTGTGTTACTTCCCCCCAAGCTAATCGATTCACCATTGAGAGTGCACACGTGTTTGGATCTTTGATTAATTAATAAATGGAAATAAATGGGCTTGGAAAAAGGTTGCATTAAGGAAGAAGGTGCAACCCACCCCCTACAAAGGCACCCATAAATGAGATAATATGAGCCCTTGTATTTCATGAAACTCATTGACCAATGAAGTATAAACCCCTATCCACATCATCATCCACTACATGACCTTGAAGGGGCACCCTTGGGAGCATCCCCTACTTGAGGGTTTTGGTCTACTCAATAGGACTTTTATGACACCCCTCACATACCTAAACGTGGTCAATTGTATAGGGTCTTGGAGCATCTGTTCTATTTAATGAGGTAGTTTTGATGCACATGTTTAGGTGACTTGTTTATTAGATATGGTTTTCACTTTCCATGATATTTTGACTTGATATCCTTAGAGGGCGTGCCTATTTGTTTTGCAGGACCTTGTTTGGTGGATAGTTTTGGAGGAACAAGCCTAGCTTGGGCTTCCATGGGGCTTGAAGCCCACAGGTTGGTTTCCAAGGGCCTGCATTCTAGATCACGATGCCTTGCCTTTGGATTCCTAGAAGACACCTTGGAAGACATGACCTATCCCTCACATGCCAAACGAATTGCCTAGGAGGGGGAAATTGTCACTTCTTGAGGCTTGACGTCACCTAGGGATAGGGTTTATGGTGATGGATTGGTTGCGCATTGACACTTGGAATTATTTGACTGGAGGAGACATGGATTGACCTTGGCACATGAAGAGGAGGCTCTAGGAGCCCCAACAAACTCCACTTTCTTGTCCAACGACATGCTCCAAATGTCAAAATGTCCCCTAAAGGGGTGACGTCATCTTGCTTTAGGGTTTCTAATGTGCAAAAGTGAATATTAAATATTATTATTTGTGTAAACGGGTAAGATAAGGGTTTTTTACCCCTTATATTATGTTTTACCCTAATTAAGTGGATAAACTATGTGTTTGACATTTTGTATAAATAGAGATCATCTGAATCTCTTTTCATAACATAACTCTCCCATTCTGAGAAGTACTTGGCTGAAATTTTCGGTATTCTTGGGAATTATGGTATTTCTCTCTTGTGAAAATGATTTTATGGTGTATCTCTTGATGAATGGATGTATCTAGGTGATGTGCACCTCTTGGTTGCTTGTTCTCTTGATATTGAATGGTGATATTGCTTGGTGAAACTAGGGTTTGATCTCTCTCTCTTGGAATTAGTAAGAAAAATTATGCATTGTTAGTTATTTCTTGCTCTTTCTTGGTTATGGTTGTTTGAAACCCTAGGAGGAGTATGTTTGATACATCCTCCATTAAACATCATCTAAATTTCTAAAGTTTACAAGTTATTTTGCAAGGGTCGCTAGGAGAAATAAAAATGTGTATACCCTCTTAGATTTACCCTAAGTTTGATTGGCATACGCTAGGAAGTAAAAGGGATTACACCCCTAGGGTCTTTGTTGATATAAGTCTTTATTCTAAGACTCCATTCACCCAATTTTAAAGGCACTAATCTGAATATCTTGCATTGGACAAATAAAATAGCACATTGAGAAACACAAATTTTTGCCATTTCAACTTTATACAATCTGGGTTTTGTTCCTTGTGACTAACACACCTCTTAGCCACTAGGGAGTCCTCTATAAAGGGGTGTTTCTTGCTGTTGTAATAAATTTTATTCTTCAGCCATTAGGGCTGAATAAACCCTAATCAAACTTTCTCAAATAACTCTTAATTCAACCACTGAAATTTGCTAAGTTTTTGCCCACATAATCTAGTGATCATAATAGATCTTTAGGTAAACTTTGGGAAACTTGTAATGGTTGAATATATTGCTATAACAATTTTTTTTTTACAGAGATAAGGCTGATTATTATCTCTGTAGAATTTTTTTACTACAACCTTACTTTTCGTGCTAGTAGCTTGTTTTTTTAATCTTGAGTTGCACTAGTTTATCTCTTGTGTTTTACTAGTTTATCTCTTGCATCATTTACTTGATTTATAGCACTTGTTCTAGAAGCTAATTGTGTCATTTCATTGCTGATATATACTATTACTAACTGCTGCAATTAGGGGCAACAAGATTAACTTGCTTTTCCATCATATACTTGGGCTTGTATCTTTGTTTTCCTTGTGTCTCGGGCAGGTACAATCAACATTTGCAAGGTCTAATACTTCTTGGAAATCCTTGGCTACCACCAAGACCTTAATCAAGCCCTTCTCCACACACAAAAACATGAAATATATGGGATATCATTCATACATCACACTTTCCATCTCATTCCCCCCTAGGGTCACCGAGATCTCCCCCTTGAGGTAATCACTTCACCTCGAAAGTGACAGGAACACCTATCTGAGGTGACGGTGGGTCAATGCTCTCTTAGCTGTCACCATTTTGTGGTTTGGGTTGGGCTTTGCCTAACCTGCAACTTGTGCGATAACATTTGACTTTATATTTTTTGGGAATGAGAGTGAGAAACATAAAGTTGAGCGCCTGGAGAATACCCTACATTTCCCTAGAGTCCTCAACCACATCCTAAACATATTTACCAACCATAGAGCTAAAATTATGGAAAACATATGATGTAAAGAAATCTGAGCCTAGAGACTTCCCTATTGGCATCTCCCTAATTGTCAATTTTGCTTCCTCTAGGCATATATTTTTCATTAAAACTGGCATTCGATTCTAGAGTGACCATCTTAGGAATGTTGTTCATGATGGATCAAATAGCCTCTTGTCAATCCACCTTTGGCTCAGAGAGAAGTTGATGGTAACAATTTCTGATTTAGAATTCTAAGTCTCTATGAGCTTTGAGTTTTTTCCCCTAATCATATTATAGAGATGCTATTTTATTTATTTTCCAATGATTAATCATAAAGTGGTGGAAGAATTAGGTGTTCTTATAACCTTCCTTGAGCCAACAAATCCTCAACTTATGTTTCCATAGAGTTTCTTCCTGTTAATCCCTAGTTTCTTCATGCTTTATTGGATCCTCAATCCTATTTTCCTTGATAATGGTTGATTGAACCTCCTCCATTTGTTTATGCACTTCCCTTTGTGCTTAAAAACTGTTAGCAAAGACCTATTTGTTCCAAGATTTGAGTTTAGCCTTCATAGTCTTTAGGTTATTTTGGAATCGGTACATCACCATGCCCCTATCCACTTCCACTTCCACCCACTACTACTTAATATTGGATCTGAAGTCTGGGTTCTCTAACTGGAATTTCTTAAAGCATAAAGGTATTAACTAGGGAGGGCCCAACTTTACTAGTTGATACAAATCAACCAATGATCATAGCCAACACAAGGTAATAGTTTTCCTTGAACATTTCTCTCGTTCTCATTAGGGATTTTGAAACCAGAAAGTGGTCCAATATTATTGCGATTTGGTGTGTTCCACCCCTTTTATTATTATTCAAGGTACAACAACCATTGTGGGTAGCCACATTCACCATTCTTAACTTTGTGATGGTATCTTTGAAGTCTTTATTTTCTTGCTCTAGAGGATGGATGCCCCTTGTTTTCTCACAAAGAGAGGAGATCATATTGAAATCCCCACCTATGACCCATAGTTGATCTTGTAGAGAAACCCATGTGTTTTGTAACAACCTTAGGAACTCAAGTTTTCTTGCTAGAAAATTAGACCTATAGGCATTGGTTATGGTACCAAGTTCATTATGATAGTACAAATTATTTCACTTAAATCCCCAAGAACCACATGGGTTGAGTTCCATGAAATCACTAATCCCACAAATAATCCTTCCACACTTATTTATATGGTTTCACATCCTTTCCAACATCTTGATGCCATCTCCTTCATAGCTTATTAGTCAAATGTTGTTTCTCGAATCATCAAAATGATGGGTTTATCCTTAATGATCATTTTCTTGATTTGCCTCTATTTTCCTTTGCCATTTAACCCCCTAATATTCCATGAGATTAATTTCATGATTAAATATAGGTCAACTGAAAAAATACTTGTTTGGAAGCAACACTACTTGCCTTGACTCTAGTAGTTATGCTCCTTCCTCTTAAATCTTTTACTTCCTTGGTTTTCTTCCGCATTTATTTTCTTCTCCACCCGATTTTTTTCATTGATTTGAGCATAATAATCTTGATACCTAGACCTATTGATTTTCCATGACTTTGGGAGGTGGATCCTGCCTTTGCTTCCCCTTGTGATAATTCCTTTTGCCAGAATTACATTTGTGCTTTCAAGAGATAGGTTAAATTATTTTCCCCATATTTTTCTATTAGGTTGGGAAGATCAACCTCCACCTATTTGCTCTAGTTTTTCTTCCTCCATGTCTATCTTTTCTTCCTCATCCACCTCCATGCCTAGATCTTTTTTTCCTTGGGTTTCCTCTTCTATACTTTGAGTTGTTATCTCTATTTTTCTGTATTTTTGGCCCATCAAGGTGGCTTTCAAAGGGGGCTTTTCCATAGTGTTGTTTACCACTTCTCCTCCTTTCATTTCTTGAACTTTCCCTTCCCGATCTAACCCAAATGCCAAGGTCTGGAAGTTATTACCCACTTAGGGACCATTGTTGGCGGCCAGGTTGAGGTTTTTCTTAACCAAATTTATTTAAGCATGTACTTTGACAAAACCCTCCTTATTTGTCTCTTCCTCCAGTGTTGTTAGCATGGCTATGTCATTGAGTGGACATTATTGGAAAATATGCCCACGTTAATGGAATTTTCTACTTATAAAATGAATGTGCTTATAGTCTAGGGTTTGTGTCCATTTTGAATCCTAAAAACTAATGTAGATCAATTCCAAAGAGTGCCTAAGACATTCAATATGAAAAATTTCAAGTAATTTTAGACATTTTGAAAAAAATTCCCAATGTATTTCCAATTCTTGTAATTGTTTCCACATCCCAAAACTCATGGAGTATAGGTGAATCCAAACCAGAGCTTATTTAAGGTCCTCTTTCTTTGGGCTAAATCTCTTTGTTCTGAATTGTAGATGTAAACTTGTTGAATTGAAGAAATATCAACCATCCTAAAAGACTTATTCTTTGTCCTCAACACTTGCAAAAATAGATATAAAAAATCTCTTGTATCCCTACTTCAAGTGGACCTAACCCTTGGGATTGTCTCTAGTGTTAATCCACTGGATCAATGCCTTCTTCGAAGGCCAAATGCCTATAAATTTCCTTGTCACTATATGCCCCTTCGTATACTAAATATAGTTTCCTATTCTATGGGATGTGATCTCACAATGAGGGTTTTTCATCATATTTTCCAAGCAACCACCAAGTCGTTTGATATCCCATTTGCCCAAATTACAATTCGTTGTTGGAACTTCTTACTCTATACTACCATGCTAGGATCTCCAAGACCTTCTTTTCCTACACCCACGATTGTTGGTTTCTTACTTGATTTTCCTATCAACACATCCTTGAAAGAGGATACTCCCTCATTCACCACCAACTATACTTCTTGTGTCATCACCATAGCTTCCTTGAAACTCTTCATATTAGTCCTCAAAGGGAAAATCCTAGCCTCAATAATACCATTGCCTCATGCATATTTTTTCTCTAATTCCTAACAAATTTTTAGTTCATAAAGTATTGTACTTTAACAATATATAAGTTTATTGTGTGTGGTAGGAGTGAGAGGGGTTATCTATGACCGAGAAGGAAAACAAGAGTCCACCTATGCTTCGAGGCTCGGTATTGTAACAAATAACGAAGTTAAATCTTATTCTCTTTTGCAGGGAGTTTCCATTGTCATTAACTAGGGAATAAGAGAATCAATAGTCTTAGGTGATTCAAGGATTGTAATCAAGTCAATAAATCGCCAGGAAGCTCCGAAATATTTTCGATTAGCTTCAATCCTTTCCAGAATTGAAAAACTCACACAAAAGTTGGCTAAATTCTCTTTCTACCATGTTATGAGAGAGCATAATGACAAGGCAGATGGTATGGCCAATGAAGCTACATGATTGTTACAAGGAACGTTAAAGAAAAACATGGTTGTATCTTTTACCTATACTTCGTAAGATCAACCCCCCAATTTCATTTCTTAGATATGGAATTATCAAACTTAGAGGTAAGCATTAAAGGCAGGTAGGTGTTAAA
>JZKD02S0116419.1:8588-19435 GCA_000966675.3 Picea glauca | reverse complement strand
AATCCACTATTCTTTTTGCAAAATGAGAAATAAATTTTGTAATAAACACTAGATACAGATAATCAATAGTCATAAGATGATTCCCATAAATTATGGGGTGATAACACCCTCCACTTTCCAAAGCCTCATGAATCATGTCTTTTGTCCTTTTCTATGTCATTTTGTCTTAGTTTTCTTTGATGATATTCTCATCTATAGTAAAACATGGACAACCCATCTTGCCCATGTGGATCAATTTCTTCATCTACTCTCTTAGCACCAACGTTTCCTCAAACAATCTAAATGTTCTTTTGCAGCCTCGAAAGTGAAGTACTTGGGTCAAATTGTTGGCAAGGATGGTGTTAGGGTGGATCCTAAGAAAATTGAAGCTATGCAGGATTGGCCTTGCCCCAATAATATCAAGAGATTGCATTGGTTTCTAGGTTTAACAGGATATTATCTCAAGTTTTTTAAGAATTATGGAAAAATTGTGGAGCCTCTCATTGATCTCCTTAAAAAGAATGATTTCACTTGGACTCCAACAACTAATCAATCCTTCCAAGCCTTGAACAAGGCTATGTGCACCACTCCTATCCTGGCCCTTCCCAAATTCATAAAGACCTTTATCCTAGAATGTGATTCTTCGGGGAAATGAATTGGCACAGTCCTTATGCAAGATGGTCAACCTTAGACCTTCACTAGAAAACAATTGTCGGAGTGCCATTTGGGCCAATCAATCTATGAAAAATAAATGTTGGCCATTATGCATGTCGAGGATCTTTGGCACCCTTATCTATTGGGGAAACACTTCCAAATTAAGACAGATCATCAAAGCCTCGAGTATTTTCTAGAGCAACGACTTTCATCCCCAGAGAAACAAAAATGGGTGACCAAGCTATATGGATATGATTATGAGATCATTTACAAGAAAGTGAAAGACAATGTGGTTATGGACGCTCTTTCAAGGAAATATGAATATGAAGGGTCCCTCTTTTCTCTCTCCTTCATTGTACCAGATTGGCTCTAAGCTATTCGCCAGGAATAGCTGCAAGATCCCAAAATTTCACATCTGATCCAACAATTGCAAGACAATTCTCCAATTTCTCCAAGGTACTCTTGGCATAATGATAAGCTTCGCTACAAAGTCCATCTGTATTTAAGAAAACAATCACAACTTAAATCCATGGTGCTTTCTGAGCTTCATGATACACCCACAATTGGGCATTCAGGGTTTACCAAAACCTATGAAAAGGTTAAATATTCTTTTTTCTAGGATGGTATGAAGCAGGAAATTTGTACCTTTGTGGCGGAATGTGATGTATGTCAATGCAACAAGGGAGAAACAATCAAATTCCCCAACACACTACAACCACTTTCGATTCCACCCGCTATTCGACGGGATATTTCTATGGATTTCATTGTTGGCTTACCTAAATTGGGAAATAAGTCAGTAATCATGGTGGTTGTTGATCGTCTTTCCAAATATGCTCATTTATGTTCTCTTCAACACCTAGACATAGCATCAATAGTGGCTCAAATTTTCATGGATCATATCTTCAAGCTTCACGACATGCCTCATTCTATTGTCTTTGACCAAGATCCCACTTTCACCAACAATTTTTGGCAAGAATTATTCAGGATACAGGTAACCCAATTGCATCTCAGCACAACCTATCATCCCCAGAATGATGGCCAAATTGAAGTTGTCAACAAGTGTTTGTAAACATATTTGAGGTTTTTTTATCTAAGACGCAAAATCAATGGGCTCAATGGTTACCCCTAGTTGAATGGTGGTACAACACCTCTTACCATAGAACTACTCGCATGACTCCTTTTGAAGCATGATATGGACAAAATCCACCTTCATTTATCTCATACATGCCCAGTGTCTCGAAGGTTTAGGCGGTTGACTTACAGTTCGAGAGTCTATTCTCTATGCCCTCAAAGAGAATTTGGTCATGGCTCAGAATTGCATCAAGCAACAAGCAAATCAAGGTTGCTCAGAACATCAATTTGTTGAAGGGGACCAAGTGTTTCTTCGACTGCAACCTTATAAGAAGAATTCACTTAAGGATGAACATTATCAAAAACTCATGCCCAAATTTTATGGTCCTTATACAGTTCTCAAGCACATGGTAAATGCGATCTATCAGTTAGATTTTCCCAATCATTCTAAGCCCCATCCTGTTTTTCATGTCTCATGATTAAATAAGTTGATTGAAACTAAGTGCCAAACTCAAACCAGTCTCCCTGAGTTGGATGAAGAAGGCTACATATAGTTGCAGCTACAAGCAGTCTTGGACCAACATGAGCATTGTCTCTATCAGCGCATCATCAAGGAAGTGTTAGTACAATGGAAAGATACAACTCCAGCAAATGCCACATGGGAGCCAACTACCATTATACAACAATTTCCTCATCTCAAGCCTTGAGGACAAGGTTGTTTTTAAGGGGGAGGGCATGTTAGGGACCTAACCTCCCTAACCCCTCACATAGGTAGAAAAATATATTTTCCATGTAATAAAGGTCGATATTAATAAGGCCTAGTAATAAGGAAGAATAAGTCAAATGTAAGAATACCTAATAGAAGCTTCCACTTCTAGAATATCTTCCTCTAGATTGTTCTTCTGGTAGATAAATTGATCTGGATTTTGTGAGCAGAATGAAATGAATACAAATTATTGTTATTCTTAACACAAAAACACAAGAAACAATAACAAATATATAGTAACAATGGCTTCTATTCAATAAGGAAATATGTTGAAACTGTAAAATGCAGACTGAAAACAAGCTTGCTAGAATGGTGGCAGTTTATCTCTGAGAAGAGATGTGACNGCTCTCTGAAAAGTGGCACCTGCATTAGATAAGCCAAAAGGCATGTGTTCATAAGCAAATGTTCCCCAACGTGTAGTAAAGGTGGTTTTGCATCTATCAGTCCTTTTTACCTTGATTTTATTATATCCAGAGAAACCATCAAGTAAGGACATCATTTGTGACCATGTGACCTGTTGCAAAATCATTTCCATATTAGGGAGAGGAAAATGATTTTTTACACTTTCTCTATTAAATGCGTGAAAATCAACGCATAATCGAATCTAACCAGTTGTTTTCCTAACAAGAACCAAATTTGAAACCCACTCATAATACTTAACTAGAAACAGTATACCAACTTTCAAAAAAAATTCCAACTCCTTTCCAATAGTAGCTTCAAGTGCAAGGTTAATGGGTATTTGTTTTTTCCTAACTAGTTTTATCCATTCCTTGATAGGAATGGCATGTTGTATGAGGATAAGGATCAAAACCACGAATATCCTTGTATGACCATGCAAAAACATCTTGAAATTCACGTAGTAGTTCTATGAATTTTACCTTTTCTTCATCAGAACATTGGGCACCTAGTTTAACCATATTTGGAGATTCGGAGGTCCCAAGGTTCAAGGAAATGGTATCACCCACTTTCCTTTTCGACTCATCTTCCTTACGTGTTTCTTTGTTTCCTACATCACTCGATGAAAATGAACTCTCAAGAGGAGTCAATCCTTTTGTAAATTTGTCATCTTCCGTAGATATGATATCCTTAAGCTTAAACGGTTCATTTTGTATGAAAGCACAGATGCCTTCATCATTAGGGAAAACCTACCATTATTCTACATTATCTGGAATGTGGGGACAATATAAAGATTGAAAAGTAAAACCATGCCTTTGAGGTAGAAGTTGTCGAGTAGGAGATGTCGCAAATATAGCTAACCTATCAACCATTGAATTAAGTTCTATCTTAACATGAGTGATGTTAAATGATAACAGGTTTGAGATAACCATCCAAACAGCTTGGGTATAACGTTCCATCAACTTATTGCTAGGAGAATAGATTTTATGCATAAGGTTCACAACAAGTTTAGAATCACCAAAAACTGTAAGGTGTCCGCAACCAAGGTTATAAGCATTTTCGATGCCTAGTAGTAAGGCTTCAAACTCAATGACATTGTTCTTGCAAGCAAACTCTAACCTATAAGAAAAGTTGTGGATTTTACCTATAGGTGAGTACAAGATAATGCCATCTCCATTACCTTCGTTTGAGCATGAGTCATCGAAATACATGTGCCACATACCATATTCTAAATCAATTTGTTCCAAAGTAGTGTCACCCTCATCGACAAAGATAGAGTACAACCCTGAATCCTCCTCGATATAGTTTACATTCGATTGATGAATGCTCTCTATGTATGGTGAAATTATTCCTTCTCTTAGGACTATAATATTCTTTCCATTCTGGGGAACGGATAAGTGTGTTCCATCAAGCAAAAGATATCCACCTGTTAGGTCTTTCCAGTCTCTTCCTAAGATAATATAATAGTTGCTTACTGGCATGTCGATTACTTAGATGTTGAGGGTTGTCCTTATTTCGATATGTGCACACATAACTAAAGTTATGTCTTTGATTTCACCTATAATTGACTGCTACATACTGTTATAGGAGAGCATGCTTCTAGAATTTTCATTAGTGCATGATAAAACTAGCTCCTCCATGATGATTTTTGACATTACGCTTGGGCCCGAACCACCATCAATTAGGCAAAAATGGGCTATCTTATCCATATTTTTTACAGAAATGAAAATTGGAGGGTTTTTTACAAAATGTCTAAAATTGTTTACACCTATCTTAATTACGGTGGGATCCTATTCTTTTGTCTCTTCAAAAATATTGGCTATGGTGGAAGCCTTTCCTTCCATAAAATTCTTGAGATGCTTTTGTTGTTCAAGGACAACAACCATGTCCAAAAGAGTAGCATCAACCTCGATATTAGCCAATTGGTTAAGGATGTTATACTTGGAATAGGGAAGAGGAGAAGGAACTCCTTGACTTTCTGGAATTTTGATAGTTTGTACATTAGTACCTTGTGAAGATGAGGCTAGGGTGGAAGAAGTACAAGGAGGATCGTATTTCCCTTTAGGAGCATAATATTTGTTCCTGGTATTTATGATCATAACATATTTTGGTTCTGTCCAATCTAGAACAACAATAGTGGTTTCGGGCTTCTTTCCAAAGATTTTATCTCTGGCATTCTTCTTAACTTCACAAGTACTTTCTTCATGATTTTCTTCACAAAAGTTACACCAAATGCGAGACATAATGGCCTTGGGATGGAAAATGTTTTCATTTGTATTCCTAAAAGGTGTTGCGGAAGAAGAAGATGCCCCAGGATTAAGTGAGGGAGCATTCCCCTTTCATTCATAGGCTATCATTCGATTTTTCATATCTTGCACAAGTTGTAGGAGGGCAGACATATATGTTTTTTTGACTGAGTCTCCTTTAGGGAGACCCATTTTTTTAAGTTTCTCTTCGTACTCCAGGCAACTGTGGAGAGCGGAGCCAAGGTTGTCAATAGCCCTTTCTTTGAGCCTATGACGATAAGGAAAGGGAAGTGCATTATAGTAATGCATGAAAGTGGCTTGGTTTTGGGGGTAGATTAGTTTAGGTATTTGATTGTACAATTTGGTGAAGCAGAGGTTAAAGGACTTAATAGTCTCACCATCTTTGTAGGAAATGTTGTTATATTCCCTTAATTGTTCAATCAGGCTCTTGGATTGTCCATAAGTGGAATTGAACCAATAAACCAACTCTTCTCAAGTGAAAAGGATCTTTGGAGGGAGATCAAAGAAATCAGTTGTTTCTTTCCCTTCAAGGGAGTTGACAATTAAGCACATGCATGTATCATTATCATTAGCCCTAATATTATGACAAACATTAGAAAATGCCACTAGGTGTTTGTTTGTAGAAACAATATTATTCCCTAAGAACTTAGTAAGATTCTCTTTAAACTTGGGTAATGGATGAGTAGCAGGTACTAGATTCAAGGGAGAAGATACGTGCCATGGGGTGGTCGTAGCATCTTCCTCAAACTGAAAAAATCCCGTACTTCTTTATAACTTTAGTAGGGTTGGTAGTCGATTGTATAGGAACTTGATGACTATATATACTACCAATTACCAATGAAGCCGAAGGTTGGGATGATGAAGCACCTATAGCACCACTTGCACCACCCACAGATGCCATTTTGAAAGTGATGGGTAAGGGAGAAAAGGGTGAGCTGGCAAAATCAGACAAAGTCCTCCTTAGAGTGCTTTCTTGGGTCAACAAAATGGCTTTCCTTCTTCCTATTTCAATGATAAGAGTAGCTTCAGGGGACAATCCTCTTCTTATTATAGAAATGTGAGGATTTGAGGACATGAAAAAAAATACCAAAGACCATGGGGTGGTCGTAGCATCTTCCTCAAACTGAAAAAAAAGCTCGTACTTCTTTATAACTTTAGTAGGGTTGGTAGTCGATTGTATAGGAACTTGATGACTATATAGACTACCAATTACCGATGAGGCCGAAGGTTGGGATGATGAAGCACCTATAGCACCACTAGCACCACCCACAGATGTCGTTTTGAAAGTGATGGGTAAGGGAGAAAAGGGTGAGCTGGCAGAATCAAACAAATTCTTCCTTATAGTGCTTTCTTGGGTCGAAAAAATGGCTTTCCTTCTTCCTATTTCAATGATAGGAGTAGGAGTAGATTCAGGGGACAATCCTATTCTTCTTCTAGAAATGTGAGGATTTGAGGACATGAAAAAAAATACCAAAGAATTAGGAAAAAGGAGGCTATTATTGATTTCTAGGCCACCTTTTCCTGGCTTCCCAGCATTCACGGATACTTATATCTTGTTCAACTACTTCTTTAGAGCGTTCAAGCTCAGCCCAAGTATTAGCAGTTTCTAGAATAGTATTGAATAAGGTCAATGAAATTCTATTTTGGTCTTTAAGACTATGTTCAATATTAGGCTGCCTTGTAGAAGGTACTATCATGAGAAAAATCAGTCAAAGAGCATTCGAAAAAAACCCAGAAGGATTCAAAGATAATCATGAATGCAATCAACCAAAGAGATATGGAATATATCCCCAGTATGGTCACCAAATAAATGTTGAGGAAAAGGTATGGAGTACTTCACTCAATCATTTTCGGATCTTGCCTAGCTAAGACAAGATAGTTGGGAATGTCACCCGGGGTTTATAGCCTCAAAACATTCCCTCAATCCACAAGTATTAATTACAAGGATTAAGGTTGATTTTATGATTTCTATGTGCTGCAATGTAAAAATAAATTTTAAACAAAGCTACAAGAATATATACATATTTTACAATAAAGTAAACATGGAGACAAAAGTGAAAGGAAAAATCAAGTCATGAAAACACATGTATGAGACAGAACAATAATCTGATTTTATTTCATTCTGAGATACAAGAAGTGTATTTCTCTTTACAAACCCCTGCGAGGGTATGGACCAAAGTGAGATTTATAGGTCTCTGATGGGCACCATACAAAAAGACTCTGACAGTAAAATATAACTGAAACTAATGATCTGGATCAACTTGCCACAAAATGTTGTCATTTGACTCTACAAGACATTCTTTATCAACCATGAAAATTAATTCACAAACAGACAAGAATACACAGACTATCAAACATGAATCAAACACCTTTAAAACAAGTTGTTGAAAAGTATGATTCAGTTTTTTGAATCTTCCTGCCTTCAATAATACCCTGTTGTCAACAAGAGGATTAGGCTTTCAAGTAAACTCAAAAATGAATGAAAACCGAAGCTATCTCACAAGCTATAGAGAAAACCTTAGTCTTGTAACATCAAGCTATTTTTTCCACTCTCTAGGGACTTCCCCCTTCATGTGGTGTTCATGATCATTGCATTCCACTAGTCCTCGAAAACCTTCCTCCCAATGGTCGACCTTATCGTCATCCCTTTGCCCAGAAAAATGAAATTGAGAAAATTGTTCAAGAATTTTTCACCGTGGGTATTATCAGTCCTCGTACCAGCCCCTATTCTTCTCTTATGGTCATGGAACTTTTGAAAGAAGGCTCTTGGGGCACATGTCCTAACTTTCACGTCCTCGACAAAATCACCATCAAAGACAAATTTCCCATTCCTTTCATTGATGATCTCTTGTATGAATTAAGTGGTGCCCAATACTTTACTAAACTTGATCTCCATTCTCGCTACCACCAGATAGGTATGAAAGAGGCATACATTCCTAAGACTGCATTTTGAGCTCATGAGGGCCACTATGAGTTCTTGGTCATGCCCTTTGGCTTATGTAATGCCCCCTCCACTTTCCAAAGCCTCATGAATCATGTCTTTTGTCCTTTTCTATGTCATTTTGTCTTAGTTTTCTTTGATGATATTATCATCTATAGTAAAACATGGACAACCCATCTTGCCCATGTGGATCAATTTCTTCATCTACTCTCTTAGCACCAACTTTTCCTCAAACAATCTAAATGTTCTTTTGCAGCCTCGAAAGTGAAGTACTTGGGTCACATTGTTGGCAAGGATGGTGTTAGGGTGGATCCTAAGAAAATTGAAGCTATGTAGGATTGGCCTTTCCCCAAGAATATCAAGAGATTGCATTGGTTTCTAGGTTTAACAGGATATTATCTCAAGTTTTTTAAGAATTATGGAAAAATTGTGGTGCCTCTCATTTCTCTCCTTAAAAAGAATGCTTTCACTTGGACTCCAACAACTAATCAATCCTTCCAAGCCTTGAACGAGGCTATGTGCACCACTCCTATCCTGGCCCTTCCCGAATTCATAAAGACCTTTATCCTAGAATGTAATTCTTCAAGGAAATGAATTGGCACAGTCCTTATGCAAGATGGTCAACCTTAGACCTTCACTAGAAAACAATTGTCGGAGTGCCATTTGGGCCAATCAATCTATGAAAAATAAATGTTGGCCATTATGCATGTCGAGGATCTTTGGCACCCTTATCTATTGGGGAAACACTTCCAAATTAAGACAGATCATCAAAGCCTCGAGTATTTTCTAGAGCAACGACTTTCATCCCCAGAGAAACAAAAATGGGTGACCAAGCTATATGGATATGATTATGAGATCATTTACAAGAAAGTGAAAGACAATGTGGTTATGGACGCTCTTTCAAGGAAATATGAATATGAAGGGTCCCTCTTTTCTCTCTCCTTCATTGTACCAGATTGGCTCTAAGCTATTCGCCAGGAATAGCTGCAAGATCCCAAAATTTCACATCTGATCCAACAATTGCAAGACAATTCTCCAATTTCTCCAAGGTACTCTTGGCATAATGATAAGCTTCGCTACAAAGTCCATCTGTATTTAAGAAAACAATCACAACTTAAATCCATGGTGCTTTCTGAGCTTCATGATACACCCACAATTGGGCATTCAGGGTTTACCAAAACCTATGAAAAGGTTAAATATTCTTTTTTCTAGGATGGTATGAAGCAGGAAATTTGTACCTTTGTGGCGGAATGTGATGTATGTCAATGCAACAAGGGAGAAACAATCAAATTCCCCAACACACTACAACCACTTTCGATTCCACCCGCTATTCGACGGGATATTTCTATGGATTTCATTGTTGGCTTACCTAAATTGGGAAATAAGTCAGTAATCATGGTGGTTGTTGATCGTCTTTCCAAATATGCTCATTTATGTTCTCTTCAACACCTAGACATAGCATCAATAGTGGCTCAAATTTTCATGGATCATATCTTCAAGCTTCACGACATGCCTCATTCTATTGTCTTTGACCAAGATCCCACTTTCACCAACAATTTTTGGCAAGAATTATTCAGGATACAGGTAACCCAATTGCATCTCAGCACAACCTATCATCCCCAGAATGATGGCCAAATTGAAGTTGTCAACAAGTGTTTGTAAACATATTTGAGGTTTTTTTATCTAAGACGCAAAATCAATGGGCTCAATGGTTACCCCTAGTTGAATGGTGGTACAACACCTCTTACCATAGAACTACTCGCATGACTCCTTTTGAAGCATGATATGGACAAAATCCACCTTCATTTATCTCATACATGCCCAGTGTCTCGAAGGTTTAGGCGGTTGACTTACAGTTCGAGAGTCTATTCTCTATGCCCTCAAAGAGAATTTGGTCATGGCTCAGAATTGCATCAAGCAACAAGCAAATCAAGGTTGCTCAGAACATCAATTTGTTGAAGGGGACCAAGTGTTTCTTCGACTGCAACCTTATAAGAAGAATTCACTTAAGGATGAACATTATCAAAAACTCATGCCCAAATTTTATGGTCCTTATACAGTTCTCAAGCACATGGTAAATGCGATCTATCAGTTAGATTTTCCCAATCATTCTAAGCCCCATCCTGTTTTTCATGTCTCATGATTAAATAAGTTGATTGAAACTAAGTGCCAAACTCAAACCAGTCTCCCTGAGTTGGATGAAGAAGGCTACATATAGTTGCAGCTACAAGCAGTCTTGGACCAACATGAGCATTGTCTCTATCAGCGCATCATCAAGGAAGTGTTAGTACAATGGAAAGATACAACTCCAGCAAATGCCACATGGGAGCCAACTACCATTATACAACAATTTCCTCATCTCAAGCCTTGAGGACAAGGTTGTTTTTAAGGGGGAGGGCATGTTAGGGACCTAACCTCCCTAACCCCTCACATAGGTAGAAAAATATATTTTCCATGTAATAAAGGTCGATATTAATAAGGCCTAGTAATAAGGAAGAATAAGTCAAATGTAAGAATACCTAATAGAAGCTTCCACTTCTAGAATATCTTCCTCTAGATTGTTCTTCTGGTAGATAAATTGATCTGGATTTTGTGAGCAGAATGAAATGAATACAAATTATTGTTATTCTTAACACAAAAACACAAGAAACAATAACAAATATATAGTAACAATGGCTTCTATTCAATAAGGAAATATGTTGAAACTGTAAAATGCAGACTGAAAACAAGCTTGCTAGAATGGTGGCAGTTTATCTCTGAGAAGAGATGTGAC
>JZKD02S0116408.1:0-24355 GCA_000966675.3 Picea glauca | reverse complement strand
CATGGGGGAGCACACAAAGGTGGAGGAGGAGATGACTGGTGTGAATAGGGATTAGAGAGGAGAGGAGTTGGGATCTGTGCAAGGGTTTAGTTGGAGAGGTGACTGTTGGGAGGAGCAGCGGATAGGTTGGTGTGGGAGAATGGAGGAAATATATATGGGTGTGCGCGCAGAGGGAAGAGGTAATGGATGGTCTACGTAGGGTAATGGAGGATTTTGTTTTCTACGTAGGGCGGAGGAGTGTGCAGAGAGGAGGACGTTGTGGTGCCCTGGTGGTGGACGAGTGGCCAACAACCACCAAATAATTTTTAACAAAGTGTTTTTTTTTTCAATAATTAGGAAAGGGAGGTCTTGGTATCAAACACCCTCCCCTGCTTTTTTATTTATGGGAAACTTTTGGGGATTATTGAGCATAGGAAAAGGGAGGGAGGTGGGTTTCAAATCCTAGGTCCTGCAAATGGCCATGCACAAGCCTGCATACTCATCCAAATTCATAAATTTAATCCTCTAAAGGGGCCTCGAGGCTTGGGATTGGTGCCTAAGAGGGGTTTGAATCCCTTCCCCTTTGAATTTTTTGCACAGGAAATTAATGAATATGGCACACCAACAATAAAACATGAACCAACACTCTATTTCAAATATGACTTGACACTAAAGAAACCATTCTGAAGGAAAAAATAACATTTTTCCATGCAAAAATCCACCATAACGAACAAGTTTTTTCTTTCTTTTTGAATTGGGACTGATGGGGGGTTACCTGGATTTGTGTATGAAGAATGGTGCATGGTTATGGTTGGATTCCTAATGAATCCCTACACTTTCTGTCAGGAATCCTTCCTCTTCCATTGCAGACGTGTTGTAGAGCTCCCTCTACCCTTGACTAAAATGCCAAAATGACTTGAGAGAGGGGAGACAGAGGGTTTTGTATTTTTTTATTTTTTCAAAAAAATAAAATTTCCCCAATATTGCATGAGGGATGCGTGTCCTTCCCTTGATTTTTCCAATTTTCATTTTTTTTATTATTTTTTCTCTATATTTTTAATATTCCTTGAAAATTGTGCCAAGTCAAAGTTTGGCTTTGTCTTTGACTTTGACCATGACTCTGTTGACTTAGCCCAAACAAGTTGCCAAATGTGATGGAGTAGGAAATGGACACAGAGAACATCATTGGAAAGGTCACGATGAGCCCGTCAAGAATATGAATTCACCAATATGAAATAATTTCACCTCACCCCTCAATTTTGGCCTGGAACAGTTGCTGCTTAAAACCCCTGACTTGCTGGTAGGCCCACATGATACCTAATCTTGCGAAAGGTGCCATATCACCTTACAATATCCAATCGAGGCAAATGAAGTACCATCAGAAAGGTCTCAATGATTACTTCACTCAGGTGTCCATAGATTTTTGTTTTGGGGCCATTAAGGGTTGTTTTATATATCATGAAACCCCGCTATGCGAGTTGGTTTCCCCCCTTTGCCCGAAATAATTGACAAACCTGTGACAGCTCTAACCAGGCCATCCAAGGTCAGAATGAGGAAACTGAGGAGCTGTTGGAAATGTATTTGAGTACATTATATTGTGGTATCACTGAATATCTGATTTAAAACTCTTTAAAAACAATTCTTTAACCCTGAAGCACTGCAACGAATATGGTGTCCAAATGTGATCATGAACTTGCGAAGTCTCATTCTTACCAACCGGGGGTTGAAACCAAGCACGAGATATACCATTGAAAAGTTATCGCACTTACCTACACCATTTATAGGTTTTATTTTCCTTTTAAAATAGAAATATGAATAGAATAAGACCAAGAAGTCACCACTATTGGTTTTGTCCATTTGGGTGACACTAACTTTGTGTCCTCTGAAGGGGGATCATATAGACTCAAAATTGGCATCATGATATCCCGTTAGGAATATTTTCCTGATACCTAAAAGATGAAATCATTTGTTTTCCAAAAATATTAGCAGAATCCATTTTATTCTTTTCAAAAGGACCCCATCCCCACGGGACCAACCTAGTGACAAGCGAAAGGGGCCAACTTTAAACGTTTTGCAAACTGCATGCTTAGCTCATGAAATATGAACTGAACAGTCTTGAAATGAGGCATTATGATGTGGGCGGGTTTAATAAATCAAAAAATACTCTAGGAATTCCTCCCCTGGGGGTAAAAGAACATGGTCCCATGACAAGTCGAGCAAGGTGAGATAAGCTCATTTGGGTTTCGTTTAAGATGCTACTGGAAATTGCAATGAACATGGTTGTTATGATGTTGCCCAAAAGGTGATAGTAGGTTATGGAGAATCATTAATTTTGTATCAATTTTACCTTACTATCCCTCAACTGATCCTGCAACCATTGACCCAACTGAATGCAAAACCCTGAACTAACCTGGACTATTTCCAACTGACTTGACCTTGTTCCCTGATCCTCTCTAGTTCCTAATAAGTATTTACATACTTAGATAAAAACCCTCTAAAGGTAGTCGAATGATAATATTTCAAGGGAAGAGGCCATAATAACTATGACCCCCACTGCTGTCTTCGACTGGATCCATAACACAAAGGGCTACTTACCTTCCAAATCATGTAGAACAATGGGATCACATGCGTGATAGCCGAGAATACTTAGTCTAAATTTATACTTTCAAAGTGACCGAGGTGGGCGAGGGGGGGTAATTCAACTATAGTATAAGGACCATTTTTCACATTAGGGATAACCTAAGAATGAAAGTGGTGTAGTAAATATATACAACATAATTTATACTGAGATTCACATAAGATAGAAGAATGGGAATAATGACCCAGGTTTTGTTGAGTAATGTGGCCCAAGTGACACAGGTCCCTCACTCAGATTATGGCTTAACTGTGAGAATCGAGGCTTAAGGTGAACCGTGTCTCAACACAAAGTCTCATGCATGCCTTCTATTCTTGACACACAAACAAGAAAACGACAATCTTTTGAAATTGGCAACCCACTGGGGAAAAACTAGAAAGCAAATCAATCAATCAAGGGAGTAAACAAATATAAAAAACTTTTGGTAGTAGGTTTTGAAATATATCAGTGATCACGAGTGATGGAACTTTGTAGAAACAAAATTACCATTTCTTGGAAAAAATCAGATTGTAAGTGGTCATGTAAAGTGCAGTTGCAGTAACATAGCTATGTAAGCCATCATGCCATCATGGACTCAGCTTCACCATAGAATGATATGCTACCCCCTTAGACTATACCCGCTGACTTTGATTAAATAATAATCAGGTTTACTTCTATTTAAGATGATATTAAGTTATATTTTCCCATAGGCCAAGCATGATAAAAGGGTTCCTAAGGGTGCATTCTTTTCAAACAACCATATAATAACAAGGATAGTACCCTTATCATGAATACTAGATAGTCAAAAATTTAATAAGAAGGCATCCTATGACATTAAACAAAAAATGCCAAAAATCAAGGAAAAAATCAAAAGGTGCTTACACCCAAAATTGAAACCAAACAAGAAAAAAGGCTCCAAAATGAAAACAAGGAGATATATACAAGAATAAAACCGGCAACATAAAATACATACAAGAAGGAAAATCAACAACAATGAATACATACAAACACAAAATGTACAAGTGGTGACTTATGTACAATATGATGATGTCTTTTAGGAATAAAAGAACTTTAGGTGATGACCATTCACAGGGAATTGAAGTGGTTCACCATCCAAGTTTTTTAATTTGAAAGAATTTGTCCCTAAAAGCTCATATATTGTGTAAGGACCCAACCATAAAGAATAAAACTTGTGATGTTGGATGGGGCCTCATGTGCTTTGTCCCACAGTAGGAAATCATCTCGTACTTTGTAATTTACCATTGTGGCTCTTTTATCGAAGGAACGATTAACAATCTCTTGCTTCTTTTGGAGGTGTTGGAATGCATATTTTATTACCTCTTCTAGTTCAATGAGTGTGTCTCAACGATGTTGTAAAGGCTGGAAATCATCTTTTGCCTCAACAATAGCCAAACTCAAGGATGAAATTTATACATGAACACACAGGATAGTAGGGGCTCCATACACTAGAGTGTAAGAACATTGACCCATTGTTATTTTAGGGGTTATACAATCACCCCGTAAAGAAAATTTTAACTTTTTGTGCCAATCAGACTTGTTATCTTTGACTGTTCTTTTTCAGGATCTGAATCTGATTTTTATTTGTTGACACAGCCAATCCATTACCTTTGGGGTAGTAGGTAGAAGATCGGAAAATTTGGATGCCATATGTGACACCAAGGTAAATTATGACATTAGACATGAAAGGTGATCCATTATCAGTTAGTATCTCAGAAGGTGTTGCAAAACAAGATAAAATGTTACGTTCAACGAATTCTACCACATGCTGACTCGTAGCATTCCTAAGAGAAATTTCTTCAGTCAACTTTGTAAAGTAGTTTGTAGCTGTTAACATGAATATGTGACCAATTCTCGAAGGTGGTGAAACTAGCCCAATAAATTCCATGCCCCATCTTGCGAAAGGGACTTGAACTTCAATAGGCCTAATAGGTAAGGTAGCTAACTTTTTCTTCCCAGTGAAGCATTGGCAAGATTTACATTTTTGAACCAGTAAATTGGCATCCTGGTGGAGAGAAGGACAAAAGTAACATGCATGTAAACATTTTGTCGCAGTGGTTTTGGATGAAAAGTGACCACCACAAGCCCCAAAATGGCATTGTTCAAGTGCCATTTGGGCTTGGTCAGGAGTCAAGCATCATGATAAAACCCCATCAAGGTTTCTTTGGTAAAGGATTTGGTCTTGTAAAACATACTAGACGACTTGTAAATGAAGTGTTCGTTTGGGTTTAGTATCCATGTCTAGTGGGAAAACACCATTTGATCAAAAAATGCACGATAGGTCCATACCATGGTTGTGAGGCTAACTCAGTTTAGTTAACAAGTTCTTTGAAAGCAATCAATTCATCTACCTGAGGTGGTTCAACTATGATGGAGGGGTGGGATTGGGTTAGCAATTCAGCCAGCCCCATCCCCCTTATGGTTTTTGTCGGTTTAATGTCCAAGTCATATTCTTTCATGTGCATGATCCACTTGGATTATTTACTATGCAATTCAGTTTGATTCAAGGCAGTGACTAAGAGAGATTTAGGAACAAAAAATAGAACTTTGTGGCATTGGATGTAATGTCATAATTTCTCCAAGGATTTATACAAATAATAACCATGTTTCTCCAGCGTAGAATAATTTAGTTGGCGTGTCTTCAAAGTATAGCTCATCAAGGCAATTGGCCTAAGATTCTTCTCATTATCCTTTTGCAATAAGATTTCAGAAATTGTCTCCTTTGATGAATTAGTGTACATGACAAAGTCTTTAGAGGGATTAGGAATGATTAATAGAGGGGAAGAAGCAATGGATTGCTTAATGGATTCAAAATCCTGACAGGTAGGGGGGTCCCATTTGAACTGAATGTCCTTCTTCATAAGTTTATTCAGAGGTTTGAATACTTGAGAAAAATCAGGAATGAAACATCTCGTGAAGTTTATCTTTCCAAAGAAAGATTTCATTTCTTTTTTATTAGTAGGTAAGGGCATGTTTTTTATTTCTACAAATCTCTCAAGATCAACTTTGACACCTTCTCGAGAGACAATGTGACCCAAATGTTTTCCCTCCATAACACCGAAAATAGTCTTCTTAGGATTTAAATATATGCCAAACTTACGACATCTAGGAAGAACCTGCTTGAGTTGATCAAAATGACTACTTCGTTCTTTGGAAAAGACGGTGAGGTCATTGAAGTAGACAATAATCATCTGACCCAATAAACCTTTGAAAGCAATGGCCATGGCACGTTGAAAAGTGTTCCCAGCATTAATCAATCCAAAAGGCATCTTTTTATATTCATATGTGCCCCAACGGGTAGTGAAGGTGGATTTGTGACTATCAAAAGGCTTGAGGGATATCTTATTGTAACCTGATAAACCATCTAAAAGAGACATGATTTGAGCCCCTGAGTTTTGTTGGAGGATCGCTTCCATTGGTGGGATGAGGTATTTGTCTTTTAGTGACACCCTATTCAAATGTCAAAAGTCGACACACAAACAAATATTACTAGTTTTCATCCTAATGGGAACCAAATTAGATACCGATCGTGAATAACGAACATGGTATATGACCCTGGATGCTTCCATATTGTCTAATTCAGATCTAATTGTTCATTCCAAAGTAGGTTTGTTCTTTCTTTGTCTCTGCCTGTAAGGTTTCAAATCAGGGATTATGGGTATGGCATGGAATATCTCCTACATATTGAAAACCTTGAGATACTCATAGGACCAAGAAAAAACATCCCTAAACTCAATCAAGAGTTCAACGACTTGAGAGATCTGAGAAGGAGAACACTATGAACCTATATAAACCAGTTTTGGATCTTTCTTAGTTCTTGGGTTTATAGGGATGGCTTCTTGCACCTTCCTAACAAATTCACTATCAATACTAGGTGCAGAGGTAGTGGCATCATTTGAATCAAACATGGATTCCAATATGGACAAAACTCTTAAATTATGAGCTTGATTTCTTATGCAGATTAATTCTTTTATTTTCTTCAACACTTTGATTCCATCTTAATACACTTCAACAATACCAAATCATAATCNGCCATATCACCTTACAATATCCAATCGAGGAAAATGAAGTACCATCAGAAAGGTCTCAATGATTACTTCACTGAGGTGTCCATAGATTTTTGTTTTGGGGCCATTAAGGGTTGTTTTATATATCATGAAACCACGCTATGCGAGCTGGTTTCCCCCCTTTGCCCGAAATAATTGACAAACCTGTGACAGCTCTAACCAGGCCATCCAAGGTCGGAATGAGGAAACTGAGGAGCCGTTGGAAAGGTATTTGAGTACATTATATTGTGGTATCACTGAATATCTGATTTAAAACTCTTTAAAAACAATTCTTTAACCCTAAAGCACTGCAACGAATATGGTGTCCAAATGTGATCATGAACTTGCGAAGTCTCATTCTTACCAACCGGGGGTTGAAACCAAGCACAAGATATACCATTGCAAAGTTATCGCACTTACCTACACCATTTATAGGTTCTATTTTCCTTTTAAAATAGAAATATGAATAGAATAAGACCAAGAAGTCACCACTATTGGTTTTGGCCATTTGGGTGACACTAACTTTGTGTCCTCTGAAGGGGGATCATATAGACTCAAAATTGGCATCATGATATCCCGTTAGGAATATTTTCCTGATACCTAAAATATGAAATCATTTGTTTTCCAAAAATATTAGCAGAATCCATTTTATTCTTTTCAAAAGGACCCCGTCCCCACGGGACCAACCTAGTGACAAGCGAAAGGGGCCAACTTTAAACTTTTTGCAAACTGCATGCTTAGCTCATGAAATATGAACTGAACAGTCTTGAAATGAGGCATTATGATGTGGGTGGGTTTAATAAATCAAAAAATACTCTAGGAATTCCTCCCCTGGGGGTAAAAGAACATGGTCCCATGACAAGTCGAGCAAGGTGAGATAAGGTCATTTGGGTTTCGTTTAAGATGCTACTGGAAATTGCAATGAACATGGTTGTTATGATGTTGCCCAAAAGGTGATAGTAGGTTATGGAGAATCATTAATTTTGTATCAATTTTACCTTACTATCCCTCAACTGATCCTGCAACCATTGACCCAACTGAATGCAAAACCCTGAACTAACCTGGACTATTTCCAACTGACTTGACCTTGTTCCCTGATCCTCTCTAGTTCCTAATAAGTATTTACATACTTAGATAAAAACCCTCTAAAGGTAGTCGAATGATAATATTTCAAGGGAAGAGGCCATAATAACTATGACCCCCACTGCTGTCTTCGACTGGATCCATAACACAAAGGGCTACTTACCTTCCAAATCATGTAGAACAATGGGATCACATGCGTGATAGCCGAGAATACTTAGTCTAAATTTATACTTTCAAAGTGACCGAGGTGGGCGAGGGGGGGTAATTCAACTATAGTATAAGGACCATTTTTCACATTAGGGATAACCTAAGAATGAAAGTGGTGTAGTAAATATATACAACATAATTTATACTGAGATTCACATAAGATAGAAGAATGGGAATAATGACCCAGGTTTTGTTGAGTAATGTGGCCCAAGTGACACAGGTCCCTCACTCAGATTATGGCTTAACTGTGAGAATCGAGGCTTAAGGTGAACCGTGTCTCAACACAAAGTCTCATGCATGCCTTCTATTCTTGACACACAAACAAGAAAACGACAATCTTTTGAAATTGGCAACCCACTGGGGAAAAACTAGAAAGCAAATCAATCAATCAAGGGAGTAAACAAATATAAAAAACTTTTGGTAGTAGGTTTTGAAATATATCAGTGATCACGAGTGATGGAACTTTGTAGAAACAAAATTACCATTTCTTGGAAAAAATCAGATTGTAAGTGGTCATGTAAAGTGCAGTTGCAGTAACATAGCTATGTAAGCCATCATGCCATCATGGACTCAGCTTCACCATAGAATGATATGCTACCCCCTTAGACTATACCCGCTGACTTTGATTAAATAATAATCAGGTTTACTTCTATTTAAGATGATATTAAGTTATATTTTCCCATAGGCCAAGCATGATAAAAGGGTTCCTAAGGGTGCATTCTTTTCAAACAACCATATAATAACAAGGATAGTACCCTTATCATGAATACTAGATAGTCAAAAATTTAATAAGAAGGCATCCTATGACATTAAACAAAAAATGCCAAAAATCAAGGAAAAAATCAAAAGGTGCTTACACCCAAAATTGAAACCAAACAAGAAAAAAGGCTCCAAAATGAAAACAAGGAGATATATACAAGAATAAAACCGGCAACATAAAATACATACAAGAAGGAAAATCAACAACAATGAATACATACAAACACAAAATGTACAAGTGGTGACTTATGTACAATATGATGATGTCTTTTAGGAATAAAAGAACTTTAGGTGATGACCATTCACAGGGAATTGAAGTGGTTCACCATCCAAGTTTTTTAATTTGAAAGAATTTGTCCCTAAAAGCTCATATATTGTGTAAGGACCCAACCATAAAGAATAAAACTTGTGATGTTGGATGGGGCCTCATGTGCTTTGTCCCACAGTAGGAAATCATCTCGTACTTTGTAATTTACCATTGTGGCTCTTTTATCGAAGGAACGATTAACAATCTCTTGCTTCTTTTGGAGGTGTTGGAATGCATATTTTATTACCTCTTCTAGTTCAATGAGTGTGTCTCAACGATGTTGTAAAGGCTGGAAATCATCTTTTGCCTCAACAATAGCCAAACTCAAGGATGAAATTTATACATGAACACACAGGATAGTAGGGGCTCCATACACTAGAGTGTAAGAACATTGACCCATTGTTATTTTAGGGGTTATACAATCACCCCGTAAAGAAAATTTTAACTTTTTGTGCCAATCAGACTTGTTATCTTTGACTGTTCTTTTTCAGGATCTGAATCTGATTTTTATTTGTTGACACAGCCAATCCATTACCTTTGGGGTAGTAGGTAGAAGATCGGAAAATTTGGATGCCATATGTGACACCAAGGTAAATTATGACATTAGACATGAAAGGTGATCCATTATCAGTTAGTATCTCAGAAGGTGTTGCAAAACAAGATAAAATGTTACGTTCAACGAATTCTACCACATGCTGACTCGTAGCATTCCTAAGAGAAATTTCTTCAGTCAACTTTGTAAAGTAGTTTGTAGCTGTTAACATGAATATGTGACCAATTCTCGAAGGTGGTGAAACTAGCCCAATAAATTCCATGCCCCATCTTGCGAAAGGGACTTGAACTTCAATAGGCCTAATAGGTAAGGTAGCTAACTTTTTCTTCCCAGTGAAGCATTGGCAAGATTTACATTTTTGAACCAGTAAATTGGCATCCTGGTGGAGAGAAGGACAAAAGTAACATGCATGTAAACATTTTGTCGCAGTGGTTTTGGATGAAAAGTGACCACCACAAGCCCCAAAATGGCATTGTTCAAGTGCCATTTGGGCTTGGTCAGGAGTCAAGCATCATGATAAAACCCCATCAAGGTTTCTTTGGTAAAGGATTTGGTCTTGTAAAACATACTAGACGACTTGTAAATGAAGTGTTCGTTTGGGTTTAGTATCCATGTCTAGTGGGAAAACACCATTTGATCAAAAAATGCACGATAGGTCCATACCATGGTTGTGAGGCTAACTCAGTTTAGTTAACAAGTTCTTTGAAAGCAATCAATTCATCTACCTGAGGTGGTTCAACTATGATGGAGGGGTGGGATTGGGTTAGCAATTCAGCCAGCCCCATCCCCCTTATGGTTTTTGTCGGTTTAATGTCCAAGTCATATTCTTTCATGTGCATGATCCACTTGGATTATTTACTATGCAATTCAGTTTGATTCAAGGCAGTGACTAAGAGAGATTTAGGAACAAAAAATAGAACTTTGTGGCATTGGATGTAATGTCATAATTTCTCCAAGGATTTATACAAATAATAACCATGTTTCTCCAGCGTAGAATAATTTAGTTGGCGTGTCTTCAAAGTATAGCTCATCAAGGCAATTGGCCTAAGATTCTTCTCATTATCCTTTTGCAATAAGATTTCAGAAATTGTCTCCTTTGATGAATTAGTGTACATGACAAAGTCTTTAGAGGGATTAGGAATGATTAATAGAGGGGAAGAAGCAATGGATTGCTTAATGGATTCAAAATCCTGACAGGTAGGGGGGTCCCATTTGAACTGAATGTCCTTCTTCATAAGTTTATTCAGAGGTTTGAATACTTGAGAAAAATCAGGAATGAAACATCTCGTGAAGTTTATCTTTCCAAAGAAAGATTTCATTTCTTTTTTATTAGTAGGTAAGGGCATGTTTTTTATTTCTACAAATCTCTCAAGATCAACTTTGACACCTTCTCGAGAGACAATGTGACCCAAATGTTTTCCCTCCATAACACCGAAAATAGTCTTCTTAGGATTTAAATATATGCCAAACTTACGACATCTAGGAAGAACCTGCTTGAGTTGATCAAAATGACTACTTCGTTCTTTGGAAAAGACGGTGAGGTCATTGAAGTAGACAATAATCATCTGACCCAATAAACCTTTGAAAGCAATGGCCATGGCACGTTGAAAAGTGTTCCCAGCATTAATCAATCCAAAAGGCATCTTTTTATATTCATATGTGCCCCAACGGGTAGTGAAGGTGGATTTGTGACTATCAAAAGGCTTGAGGGATATCTTATTGTAACCTGATAAACCATCTAAAAGAGACATGATTTGAGCCCCTGAGTTTTGTTGGAGGATCGCTTCCATTGGTGGGATGAGGTATTTGTCTTTTAGTGACACCCTATTCAAATGTCAAAAGTCGACACACAAACAAATATTACTAGTTTTCATCCTAATGGGAACCAAATTAGATACCGATCGTGAATAACGAACATGGTATATGACCCTGGATGCTTCCATATTGTCTAATTCAGATCTAATTGTTCATTCCAAAGTAGGTTTGTTCTTTCTTTGTCTCTGCCTGTAAGGTTTCAAATCAGGGATTATGGGTATGGCATGGAATATCTCCTACATATTGAAAACCTTGAGATACTCATAGGACCAAGAAAAAACATCCCTAAACTCAATCAAGAGTTCAACGACTTGAGAGATCTGAGAAGGAGAACACTATGAACCTATATAAACCAGTTTTGGATCTTTCTTAGTTCTTGGGTTTATAGGGATGGCTTCTTGCACCTTCCTAACAAATTCACTATCAATACTAGGTGCAGAGGTAGTGGCATCATTTGAATCAAACATGGATTCCAATATGGACAAAACTCTTAAATTATGAGCTTGATTTCTTATGCAGATTAATTCTTTTATTTTCTTCAACACTTTGATTCCATCTTAATACACTTCAACAATACCAAATCATAATCGAATAACAATAACTATGTAGATAAGTAAGCATGCACGTCAACAACACATATACGCTGGGGAAACCCTGTACATGGAGAAAAACCCCAAGAAACGATATTCCTTTATTGAATTAATAATGTAAGATCACTTAAAAATATCCACCATGAATGTTCTTCCCTTAAAGAGCTTGCCAAGATGACTCTGACCTGACAAAGACCTAAAATACCTTGCTGAAATACACCTCTGACATGTTGCCTCTATTGTTTATATAGAACAATGATATGTTGCTGATATATGCCTCTGATATGCAGCCTCTATTGCTGATATACAACATTGATATGTTGCTTTGGTATGCTACCTCTTTATCACTGATATGCTCCTCTATTGCTTCTCCCTTTACTTGCATATCAAAATTGTGTTGAAGAGAGGGGTCAACCTCTTCTTATATAGGTTGAAGAGGAGAAGAGGAGAGGCTCGAAATGGTAAATTGTTTTCATGATTTAATCATAACTCAACTTCATACTTTATTTTGAACTTCAAACTAGACTTGAGACTGGTATACTTTAGTTCGAAAATAGAACTAATCTTGAGACTTCGGTTTCAACTCAGCTTTACACTTTAGTTCGAAAATAGAACTAGACTTTAGACTGGTATACTTTAGTTAGAAAATAGAACTAGACTTGAGACTTTAGTTACAACTCAACATTACACTTTAGTTCAAAAATAGAACTATACTTAAGACTTCAGTTACAACTCAACATTACACTTTAGTTCGAAAATAGAATTAGACTTGATACTTNTCATTTGGGTTTCGTTTAAGATGCTACTGGAAATTGCAATGAACATGGTTGTTATGATGTTGCCCAAAAGGTGATAGTAGGTTATGGAGAATCATTAATTTTGTATCAATTTTACCTTACTATCCCTCAACTGATCCTGCAACCATTGACCCAACTGAATGCAAAACCCTGAACTAACCTGGACTATTTCCAACTGACTTGACCTTGTTCCCTGATCCTCTCTAGTTCCTAATAAGTATTTACATACTTAGATAAAAACCCTCTAAAGGTAGTCGAATGATAATATTTCAAGGGAAGAGGCCATAATAACTATGACCCCCACTGCTGTCTTCGACTGGATCCATAACACAAAGGGCTACTTACCTTCCAAATCATGTAGAACAATGGGATCACATGCGTGATAGCCGAGAATACTTAGTCTAAATTTATACTTTCAAAGTGACCGAGGTGGGCGAGGGGGGGTAATTCAACTATAGTATAAGGACCATTTTTCACATTAGGGATAACCTAAGAATGAAAGTGGTGTAGTAAATATATACAACATAATTTATACTGAGATTCACATAAGATAGAAGAATGGGAATAATGACCCAGGTTTTGTTGAGTAATGTGGCCCAAGTGACACAGGTCCCTCACTCAGATTATGGCTTAACTGTGAGAATCGAGGCTTAAGGTGAACCGTGTCTCAACACAAAGTCTCATGCATGCCTTCTATTCTTGACACACAAACAAGAAAACGACAATCTTTTGAAATTGGCAACCCACTGGGGAAAAACTAGAAAGCAAATCAATCAATCAAGGGAGTAAACAAATATAAAAAACTTTTGGTAGTAGGTTTTGAAATATATCAGTGATCACGAGTGATGGAACTTTGTAGAAACAAAATTACCATTTCTTGGAAAAAATCAGATTGTAAGTGGTCATGTAAAGTGCAGTTGCAGTAACATAGCTATGTAAGCCATCATGCCATCATGGACTCAGCTTCACCATAGAATGATATGCTACCCCCTTAGACTATACCCGCTGACTTTGATTAAATAATAATCAGGTTTACTTCTATTTAAGATGATATTAAGTTATATTTTCCCATAGGCCAAGCATGATAAAAGGGTTCCTAAGGGTGCATTCTTTTCAAACAACCATATAATAACAAGGATAGTACCCTTATCATGAATACTAGATAGTCAAAAATTTAATAAGAAGGCATCCTATGACATTAAACAAAAAATGCCAAAAATCAAGGAAAAAATCAAAAGGTGCTTACACCCAAAATTGAAACCAAACAAGAAAAAAGGCTCCAAAATGAAAACAAGGAGATATATACAAGAATAAAACCGGCAACATAAAATACATACAAGAAGGAAAATCAACAACAATGAATACATACAAACACAAAATGTACAAGTGGTGACTTATGTACAATATGATGATGTCTTTTAGGAATAAAAGAACTTTAGGTGATGACCATTCACAGGGAATTGAAGTGGTTCACCATCCAAGTTTTTTAATTTGAAAGAATTTGTCCCTAAAAGCTCATATATTGTGTAAGGACCCAACCATAAAGAATAAAACTTGTGATGTTGGATGGGGCCTCATGTGCTTTGTCCCACAGTAGGAAATCATCTCGTACTTTGTAATTTACCATTGTGGCTCTTTTATCGAAGGAACGATTAACAATCTCTTGCTTCTTTTGGAGGTGTTGGAATGCATATTTTATTACCTCTTCTAGTTCAATGAGTGTGTCTCAACGATGTTGTAAAGGCTGGAAATCATCTTTTGCCTCAACAATAGCCAAACTCAAGGATGAAATTTATACATGAACACACAGGATAGTAGGGGCTCCATACACTAGAGTGTAAGAACATTGACCCATTGTTATTTTAGGGGTTATACAATCACCCCGTAAAGAAAATTTTAACTTTTTGTGCCAATCAGACTTGTTATCTTTGACTGTTCTTTTTCAGGATCTGAATCTGATTTTTATTTGTTGACACAGCCAATCCATTACCTTTGGGGTAGTAGGTAGAAGATCGGAAAATTTGGATGCCATATGTGACACCAAGGTAAATTATGACATTAGACATGAAAGGTGATCCATTATCAGTTAGTATCTCAGAAGGTGTTGCAAAACAAGATAAAATGTTACGTTCAACGAATTCTACCACATGCTGACTCGTAGCATTCCTAAGAGAAATTTCTTCAGTCAACTTTGTAAAGTAGTTTGTAGCTGTTAACATGAATATGTGACCAATTCTCGAAGGTGGTGAAACTAGCCCAATAAATTCCATGCCCCATCTTGCGAAAGGGACTTGAACTTCAATAGGCCTAATAGGTAAGGTAGCTAACTTTTTCTTCCCAGTGAAGCATTGGCAAGATTTACATTTTTGAACCAGTAAATTGGCATCCTGGTGGAGAGAAGGACAAAAGTAACATGCATGTAAACATTTTGTCGCAGTGGTTTTGGATGAAAAGTGACCACCACAAGCCCCAAAATGGCATTGTTCAAGTGCCATTTGGGCTTGGTCAGGAGTCAAGCATCATGATAAAACCCCATCAAGGTTTCTTTGGTAAAGGATTTGGTCTTGTAAAACATACTAGACGACTTGTAAATGAAGTGTTCGTTTGGGTTTAGTATCCATGTCTAGTGGGAAAACACCATTTGATCAAAAAATGCACGATAGGTCCATACCATGGTTGTGAGGCTAACTCAGTTTAGTTAACAAGTTCTTTGAAAGCAATCAATTCATCTACCTGAGGTGGTTCAACTATGATGGAGGGGTGGGATTGGGTTAGCAATTCAGCCAGCCCCATCCCCCTTATGGTTTTTGTCGGTTTAATGTCCAAGTCATATTCTTTCATGTGCATGATCCACTTGGATTATTTACTATGCAATTCAGTTTGATTCAAGGCAGTGACTAAGAGAGATTTAGGAACAAAAAATAGAACTTTGTGGCATTGGATGTAATGTCATAATTTCTCCAAGGATTTATACAAATAATAACCATGTTTCTCCAGCGTAGAATAATTTAGTTGGCGTGTCTTCAAAGTATAGCTCATCAAGGCAATTGGCCTAAGATTCTTCTCATTATCCTTTTGCAATAAGATTTCAGAAATTGTCTCCTTTGATGAATTAGTGTACATGACAAAGTCTTTAGAGGGATTAGGAATGATTAATAGAGGGGAAGAAGCAATGGATTGCTTAATGGATTCAAAATCCTGACAGGTAGGGGGGTCCCATTTGAACTGAATGTCCTTCTTCATAAGTTTATTCAGAGGTTTGAATACTTGAGAAAAATCAGGAATGAAACATCTCGTGAAGTTTATCTTTCCAAAGAAAGATTTCATTTCTTTTTTATTAGTAGGTAAGGGCATGTTTTTTATTTCTACAAATCTCTCAAGATCAACTTTGACACCTTCTCGAGAGACAATGTGACCCAAATGTTTTCCCTCCATAACACCGAAAATAGTCTTCTTAGGATTTAAATATATGCCAAACTTACGACATCTAGGAAGAACCTGCTTGAGTTGATCAAAATGACTACTTCGTTCTTTGGAAAAGACGGTGAGGTCATTGAAGTAGACAATAATCATCTGACCCAATAAACCTTTGAAAGCAATGGCCATGGCACGTTGAAAAGTGTTCCCAGCATTAATCAATCCAAAAGGCATCTTTTTATATTCATATGTGCCCCAACGGGTAGTGAAGGTGGATTTGTGACTATCAAAAGGCTTGAGGGATATCTTATTGTAACCTGATAAACCATCTAAAAGAGACATGATTTGAGCCCCTGAGTTTTGTTGGAGGATCGCTTCCATTGGTGGGATGAGGTATTTGTCTTTTAGTGACACCCTATTCAAATGTCAAAAGTCGACACACAAACAAATATTACTAGTTTTCATCCTAATGGGAACCAAATTAGATACCGATCGTGAATAACGAACATGGTATATGACCCTGGATGCTTCCATATTGTCTAATTCAGATCTAATTGTTCATTCCAAAGTAGGTTTGTTCTTTCTTTGTCTCTGCCTGTAAGGTTTCAAATCAGGGATTATGGGTATGGCATGGAATATCTCCTACATATTGAAAACCTTGAGATACTCATAGGACCAAGAAAAAACATCCCTAAACTCAATCAAGAGTTCAACGACTTGAGAGATCTGAGAAGGAGAACACTATGAACCTATATAAACCAGTTTTGGATCTTTCTTAGTTCTTGGGTTTATAGGGATGGCTTCTTGCACCTTCCTAACAAATTCACTATCAATACTAGGTGCAGAGGTAGTGGCATCATTTGAATCAAACATGGATTCCAATATGGACAAAACTCTTAAATTATGAGCTTGATTTCTTATGCAGATTAATTCTTTTATTTTCTTCAACACTTTGATTCCATCTTAATACACTTCAACAATACCAAATCATAATCAAATAACAATAACTATGTAGATAAGTAAGCATGCACGTCAACAACACATATACGCTGGGGAAACCCTGTACATGGAGAGAAACCCCAAGAAACGATATTCCTTTATTGAATTAATAATGTAAGATCACTTAAAAATATCCACCATGAATGTTCTTCCCTTAAAGAGCTTTCCAAGATGACTCTGACCTGACAAAGACCTAAAATACCTTGCTAAAATACACCTCTGACATGTTGCCTCTATTGTTTATATAGAACAATGATATGTTGCTAATATATGCCTCTGATATGCAGCCTCTATTGCTGATATACAACATTGATATGTTGCTTTGGTATGCTACCTCTTTATCACTGATATGATCCTCTATTGCTTCTCCCTTTACTTGCATATCAAAATTGTGTTGAAGAGAGGGGTCAACCTCTTCTTATATAGGTTGAAGAGGAGAAGAGGAGAGGCTCGAAATGGTAAATTGTTTTCATGATTTAATCATAACTCAACTTCATACTTTATTTTGAACTTCAAACTAGACTTGAGACTGGTATACTTTAGTTCGAAAATAGAACTAATCTTGAGACTTCGGTTTCAACTCAGCTTTACACTTTAGTTCGAAAATAGAACTAGACTTTAGACTGGTATACTTTAGTTAGAAAATAGAACTAGACTTGAGACTTTAGTTACAACTCAACATTACACTTTAGTTCAAAAATAGAACTATACTTAAGACTTCAGTTACAACTCAACATTACACTTTAGTTCGAAAATAGAATTAGACTTGATACTTNGAGTCAACATTTTAGGTAACACAGGTCTATGTAAAATTTGGAATTTTATATCTTCGATAGAAATTACAAAATCCAAAGTGAAGCATGAACCAACCAACGCCAAAGTATCATCTATGTGGTTTGTGGCCCTAGGTATGACTTGAATGCTGAAAGATAAGAACTTATCAATAAGTTCATTATCCCTTCGGTGGTATTTTTTGAGGCGTGGGTTATGAATTTCATATTTATCTCTGATTTGATTCACAACCAATTCAGAATCCCCACTCACCAACAAATGGTGAATTCCTAAGTCTAGGGCCTTTTGGAGGCCTTGAACTAACGCTTCATATTTATCCATATTATTAGTGTTAGGGAATTTTAATCGAAAAGAGAAAGGGATTGCCTTTCCGTTGGGATCACACAAAAGGACTCCAGCCCTAGATTCGTTCTTGGATTTAGCACCACATGATCCACACCATTTCTTCCAACTCAGAAGGAGGGACATGTTCATATTCCTTAGATAAAACAATATATGTACCCATCCCTGTGTCTTGAAAAGACACATTTTTTGTGTTGTAAGAAGCAGGTACAACCTGCACTCAGTATTTTGGCTCCCTCTTGATGACAACTTCAACACCTTTATAAGGAAAGGGTAAGTGGGTTCCTTCAATTAAGTAACAACCCTTTTTTACTTTGGTGGACCACTCGCTCCCTAAAATAATGCCAAATGCTTCATGTATTTCTGCTATGATCACATTTATGAGCATGCTCACATTCAGAGCTTGGTTGAAAGTAATGGATAAATCCTTGATGTAACCAATGGTTTCTACAATCCTTGAATCCAAATATAATAGATATTTACATGGGCCCATGCATTCAAGACCCAATCTCCTCATGACTCGAAGCAGAATGACATTGTGCGTCGCTCCTGTGTCAGCAACATAATTATGGAGCACAAAATTAGAAATCATAACTGAGACATAGAAAGGAGCAACTCCAGGGTCTAGATCAATGACATCATATGCCTCCTTAGGTTGAGATAAATAGGGCTCTTTGGAAAATGGAACTCTCTGTTCTATTCATGGAGTAGGAGGTGCTTGTAGAACACATGAACAGTTTTCAAATTGAGCAGGTGTTATAAGAGCATATAATAACATCATGTGGGTGGGGACCTTCGCTAGATCTTCAATGACGTTGTAAAGTCCTGGTATTGGGAAGCACGGTGGTGGATTATTAAGAAACTTTACCTTGTTTGGAGTCCACATAACCCTATTCCTTGGAGGAGAAGGTAATCTATCATTCACATGAAGTTTGCCTTTTTCAATGTCCTTAGAATCGATTTTGGTCCCTTCCACCCCTTGAAGGGTGGTTATAGGGGCCTGACTCCTAGTTTCAATAGAAAAGCTTCCAAAGGAAAGAGGATCATCATCATAGGGAACATAATATTCCATGTTAACTTGGTCACTTTGGGAAGTGGAGGCAAGCTTGTTTTTCACTGGAAATAAAGGGGCTTTGCCGGTTTTAGAAAATTCTAGGTGACGTGTATACGAGTAACAATACTCAGGATCATAGAAATATTGGAAAAAGACACACCAATCCACTTCAACAACATGTTTCCTAGGAGGAGGAATAGGATCCCTTGGCTTTGCAAGAGAATTAAATTGCAATTCATTCACATTTTGATTAAGGGAAAGAATTTGGTTGTTCATGTACATTAACAACTTGAGTGTTTCAGAACTTTCCCTCTCTTCAATCCTTGAAATTTGGGCAGGTGAGGGTTCATATCGAGGACCCTTGTTTCAAGGTACCTCATTCCTAGGACTCCCATTAAAACTAGGTTGCGCTAAAGGTGAGGGAATCATACCAGATTCCTCCATGTTTATCTCAATTTCCATGGTGTTATCCTTGGCCACATCTAAACTTTGTATTGATTTATCTTTCAATATATACTTTACATTTGGATTCATAGTGGTCATGTAGTAATGGAACAAATTGTTCACAGATGGTTGGGAAGTATGTATTTGGGATCCTATTAAAGGTTGAGGTAAAGCGTTGATTAAAGTTTTGAATTTTCTCCCCCTCATGGATGGAGATGGTTGTGAAATCCATGAGTAAAGAATTCACATCATCCTCCCCTTGGAAATTATTCTTGAATTCTTGTACCATACTTTCCAATATGGGATACTATCATTGGGAAGAAAGAAATACCATATTTTTGCTTCACACTCAAAGGTTATTACAAAACGTCTAATGATGACATTGGGAATTTTTATGTTCATGAGTGCTAATGCATCATAGAAGTTTTGTATATGTTCCTTGACATTCAATATACCCATGCCACTGAACTTAGGAATCTTGTTTTGGGCATCTGCATGTATGTAATGAAGAGGTCGGGGAAACCTGAAAGGAGTCATGGGTTTCCAGGGCATTGTCATCGGAACAACTACTGGAGGAACAACAACAGTTGTTGAAATCATGAGAGGAAAAATATGAGGGTTAGTAATTGTTGCTAAATTGACTAAATCTTTATTTAGTAGGGATCTTTGAGTAGGAGAAGAGGAAGAGGGTGAATCGTCTCTCATGATAGGTGTAACAATTTTCTCTAGTTTTCTCGATGTATGTGTCTTGCTACTTGTTTTATTTCATGAACTATGACTTCTTGTATTCCTAGGGGACACTGTTTCCCTAGTCTTAGGATATTTCCACCCTGCTAGCTTGCAAGGGGATCAAGTAATTACTTTAAGTGTAAGATATGTATCACACCAAAAATCATACTCTTTCTGGCATGATGTTGATTAACCAAATTATAAACAAAACTTGATTTTGTTCTTCTCAAAGTGAAAGGTAAACTTTGACAAATTTATAACTTCTTAGTGAGTTTGAACAAGTAAAATCAGTCACTGACAAGGTAAGAGGAAAGGAAAACTCGATGGTATTTATGACTCCCAGATGCAACGAAATTGCAAGGGAACTTAACTATAACAAGTACAGAAGAAAATCTAAAGGTTTGTTGAAATACCTTGCCACAAAATTATGTCAACAGGTGGGAAAAGCACCCCAAATAATTTTGGTCCAATGCTCAGTACAAGTTTGGGATAAAATCAAAACTAAAAGGATTTGCAAGTCCCCAGTATGGTCGCCATGAAAGGAATGTGTTATAAGAAAAATATGTTCTTTGGAATAGATTCAACATATCTGGCTGTGAAGTCGGTTACAACCTCTTTGATAGCTTGAAACAAGGTAGATACTACCCGCACCTCAGATGGTCCTTCGCCTTAGGTGGTAATGAAGGGAGAAAAGGAGAGGTGAAAGACTTACAAGAAGTCTTTCTCAGGACCACCCACCTTGGCTATTGTCCTCCCTCAACTTCCTGGATGGCCAAAATGGCTTGGGGGGTGAAATTTATGGACAATGGGATGAAAATAAGCTCTCTGATTTTTAGGAAAACAAACTAAACAAAGAGAACAGTGATTTGTTCGCTCCCTTAAAGCCTTGGAAAATGGCCCAAAATGGGTTCCCAGGGTAAATTGGGGTCTTGGAAAATAGACCAGTGGATGCCTTAAGTGAAAAAGTGAAACATAAGGGTGAAAGGTGAGTTTAAAACCTACATCCAAGTCTTTTTAGATAGTTTTAAATTGTGAACAACAAGTTGTTCAAATATTTTAAGGTAGGGAAACAAGTCCAAAATGGCTTGATACCCCCCGAGGTGACCTAGGAAGTGATCACGAAATATTGTCAAATCAAAATGGGGATGTAAATGAAAAAGGGAAACCCTTTTTACAAGTTGTTACAACTATGTTTGGGTGAATATTTAGTTGGTGATTTTTTAAATGTATTTTATTGGGGAATATTTAGTTATTAACACATGCCTTGGCCACCATACCATTTTGAAGGTTATCCCGATCAAAAAAACACATCCTGGAACTATTCCAACTAGTATAACAAGAGTAGTCTTAGAAAACCACAGTGGTTAGGTTGAAGAGTGCCAAATACAGTTCAAAGAAGTAGAGATTAGCCACTTCTCGTCACTAGTTCTTTCAAGCTCTTAAAGCCGCTTGGATGGAGGAAGGATACCTGCGAAAAGGAAGAGGCCCAGGACCCCCCTAAATGGAGTTTTAGTTGACCTTACCCAAGCAGAGTAGCATTCCAACCAAGTTTATGTATTCAACTCCTTGACCGTGTGGTACTAAGGAAAGACCACTCAATTTATACTAACCAGACAACTTCTGAGGGGCTCCTAATGAATACTCCCTGGCTTTGACACATAGTCTTCTATGAAACTGAAATTGCATAAAATAAAGAACCATGTGATGCATGTGGCAAGGTCATGTCTTAGTTTTGCAAGCGTGCCTCATGGTCAATGAATTGATATATATATATATATAAATTTATACAAAAAACAAGTAAATAAGTATGTGACATATATGTCACGGATAAACAATATGTGTACGTATATAGCTAAATAATATATGTTTTGTTTTGAGTGTATGGGGAGGACCCTTGCTTTGTTTTCAAGTGTTTTATGGTATTTTGAGTGTTTTTAGCTTGCTGATTTTTGCTTGGCCCCTTTGGGGGCACCGCCTATAGATTAGTGTATGAGAAAATATACAATGGAAGATGACCAAATCAACTAATTTACAAGTAAACAATTATTCCATTCAAATCAAAGGAATGGGTTGAGGCTCTTTGCGAGTGGCAAGGCTTCCATATGCATGAAAGCCCCAATTGATTCCTTGTATGGGGATTAGAAGTTTACTTATTGGAATTATAAATAGTGATTATTATTTTTGAAAGTAAAAATCATATTTTTATAAACAAAAATTTACAAGTAAATTACTCAAACTATCTACACAAGCGAAGCATATCAACAAGGGTATATGTGCCGAAAATTTTAGAATGAGTGCTAGTGAATATAAGGTGAATATGAGAGTGATTGGGTAGATTTACTGATGAGATTTAATATTTGTTCTTAATTGTCCTGCTATCCCCTTTGCCTCAAACAGGTCTTTAGGTTGTCCCCAACTCCTTAGGAGAAGCAAAATAGGTGATCGGATTATATCCTTGCAGGAAAACAACGAAAATTTAGTGTTTATACATGAAAAAACTGAAATAAATGAAACAAAAATTTACACATGAAAGATAAATAACAACCAAGAGTAAGATGGTTGTCCCTGGGGGGGCGGGGGGGAATTGACCAAAATGGTCAATTTTCCTATTTGGGACAGCAAGGTTAGTAGAAGGAAAAAATAACAGAAATGTAAATGAACGAGATAAGGAAGCAAACAAGTATGAAAAAAACTAAGAATATTATTTAAGGGCTGTCCTAAGGGGCCCTACGACTCCCGACCACTAACTAAGGATGAAAACAGCTGGATACTTCAGAAAATATGCACTAAAACACATGAAGCAAGTTAAACAAAGTTGTTAGAAAATGAAACCAAGTAAGGTAAACCCAAGGAAGAAAAAAAAACCACCTTGCTAACCAATCCCTCCTGGAGATAGCTAACATAACAAGTATTTACTTCTACCCCTCAACCCTTAACCAACCAGTGACATGTCTAACAACTAAAATTCAACAATTATCACACACACAAAGAGTTTTGGAAAATTTCAGCATAGCTTTGTTACTATATTCATCCTCCATTTTTTATAATGCCAACCATCTTATATATAAAGGAAAGGTGAAGGCTTAGATTTAGGTCACAAGAAACTTGTCACTTTTGGAAAAGTGAAAAGTGGACCAACCCTAAAGTTCTTTTGTCTTTTTACCAAAAAGTAAACTTATCCTAAAAAGGGAATCTTATCCAAAATGGATCAAATCAAATCTGATATGACCTCTTAATTACAATGTATACATGTAGAAAAACAAATTATGCGAGATCAAACTATTACAAAAAGTCATTTTTCATAAAATCACAAAATCAATATTCCACTTCATCATTTGCATTGGGATTTGTGCCATACCAAAGACTCTTTGATTTCTGCCATGTTTTGCAGCTATAGATGAAGTGATTTAGGATAGTTCACAACCATCCATGGTTGGCAGATTCACCGGGACGAAGCCCCAAGGTGTGGGGAAATTGTAGAGATTCATAGGAGGGAAAGGTGCCTTTGGGATTTGGTCATTGTATATAAGAAAATTCTCGTTGTTCAAGAACATTTTATACCTAATTATACCCCCCTTTTCTTTCTATAAGTTTTCTTGTGAGATGACTGAAGCATGGCTTCGATTTGGGATTGTTTCGGTGAGGGTACCCCCTGGGCCTAAACCTTGAGAGGATTTTACCCTATACCAAAAATACACAAAACTATGTTTTCTTGTTCCCACAATGTATCTATAGTCACTAACTTTCCTCTACCTTTCGTTTGGTGCAAATCCGACTCCGGATGAGCAAGATATGTCCCTGGAAAGGTAT
>JZKD02S0116385.1:353927-366723 GCA_000966675.3 Picea glauca | reverse complement strand
GTTTTTATTTTGAGAAAAAGAGAGTAAAAGAAAAATATGCTAAAAAGAAAGAAATTTCTTTTCCATCTTCTCATTGAATATCCCTATGTATCAACTTCATCCAACATTTTACAGAATCTAAAACATAGGTCATATGCCCAAGATATGCCAACTTTCTCCCACATTCTGCAATACCCTCAACACTTAGTCATTTTCACTTATGCTAAATGACATCACTCCTATCTATACTACTATCCCATACTTAGTCATTTTCCTCACTGTCCTTACTCTCCATACTTAATCATTTTTTTCCATCTTCCATAACTCTCTTAAACCCTCCATACTCAAATCTCCATACTTAGTCATTTTTCTATCATCTCTTGTGTGGAGAACCTTGCATATCCTTGCCCTTGCACACTCCTTACTCCCGCACAACTAAACGTCCCTCCACACATGAAATAAGGTGTTTCAACACTTAGTTTATTTTTCAATATTTACTAGGTTTTACTGTGTGGATATTCCATCCCACATACCTTCCTTCGTACAGAGTTACCTCTCCATACTCCGACCTATGCACAGATACATTTTTCTATTTCTCTGCACATATTTTAGTTTATTTTCTTGATATATTATTTTGTGAAATCCTTTTCCTATCTCATATCTTTTTCTAAGTTTTATTGCGCCCCCCCCCCCCTCTTTAGCATATTGGGACACGTGGTAGTGAAGTGGACTTATCATATGTGTAAACGTGGCTCTGAAGTGGACCTACCCTCATGTGACACTTGGATGGTATGAGTTGGAAAAATATTACTAAGAAGTGACTTGGCATGATGATTGGGCAATGAGGTGGCAACCAAAAGATACACTATGTACAACAGTTGTATATTTTTTGAGATGGCATAGTTCTTACATTTTATTTATTTAATAAAAGACAATTGTGTATATTTTGAGGTTCTCCAAGAACTATTTAGGATACATGACCATTGATTTTTCAGACTTTGAGTTTTAAGCTGAATTTTCAAGTGTGTGCCCATCACTCTTTCATATTTCCATTGAAATATCATCTTAAGTTCTCTTCATATGTGGCCATTTACTTTCACTCTACCAATTGATGTTTTCCTCTTTATGCTATGATGTAAATGTTTCTTGCGAAGATTCTTATTTTATTTTTACATGGATAATATTTTACAATATTTTAAATCTTGCATGATATTGTAAATATTCATGTGAATAAGCCTGGTCCTATCTCATGTCTTTCTTTCATTATGAGTATTTGTTTATTAAATAAACTGATATTTTCTCAGGTTTTTAAATTTTGTATATTATTCATATAGAGGAGTACCACCTCTTTAAAAATGTAGAAGTATTATTCCTTGTGAGGTTGTTTTCAAGACTTTGACAGTCTTAGAGATCAACACTAGCCTAATCAAATAAATGAACAACAATACAGAAGCAACACAAGTTTTTGGAAATCCATGGATTGTAGATCAAGTGATTAACTATGAATTTCATGAAAGAGAGAGAATTGGTGTTGAAAGATACCATTACAACACTAATGCACAAGTCAACATAGCTCAATATATGGAATGAATGTATGCTAGACCAATTCGTAGGATCAATGATACTAAATTTATTAAAATGAAGAAGACTTAGTCCAAATTAATTACCTTAGGTGCACATAAGATCCAAGTTTTATGCCTCAACCTACACCCCAATTGACTTGGTCAAGACTACATCTAGTCAATTCAAACAACTAGTTGACTACTTAATCAAGCTCCTAGTCGACCTTCGATCTTCTCTAGAATGGAACCCATTGACCCCAAAAAAATTCAGAGTTGAGAAGATTCTTTTGTTCTAAAACCCTCTCCTCAACACAATTATAAGGGAATTCAAGAGGAGAAAATATCTTCACATGCTCGTTTGTAATGGTAGTGTCCAAAAGACCAAGCATACCCCGATGTTTGACATAATTATCTTTTGTCAATGTCTTTGTAAATATATCAACAATATAATCATATGTACTACAATAAACAAGAGACACAATTATCTCTTGTACCAACTTTCTCAAATAATGCACATGAAGCTCCACATGCTTTATTTTATTGATCAACTGGCTTATTAGCTACTTGTATTTCACTTTGATTGTCACATCATATTATCGAGAGGATATCTGATCTCACCCATCAGGTTGAAAATCCAACTGCCTTTGTGCTAAAATTAATCACATATTTATATTCAACCTTTATGTTCAACAAATAAATAAACTTATGCTTCTTACAAGACCATACTATGTCTCTATATCTAAAATGAAACACATAGCTTGAAGTTAACTTCTTGTCATATTCGACACCTACACAATTAGAGTTAGTGTAAATGACCTAGACGATATGTACCCTTCATATAGTGAACAATCCTCTTTTCAACATTCAAGTGGTTTTCTTTTCGATCCTACATGAACTTGGAGACCACACTAGCTGCAAAGGAAATATCAAAATGATTGCGAGTCAAATAAATTAGACTAACATCAAACTACCTGTAGAGAGTATCGTTGGCTCTTAGAGAATGACACTACTTAGTCAATGTCAGGTGCAACTAATATGGAGTAAAAAAAGATCATATTTGTCGATTTTCAATCTCTTCAACATATCTAAATCATATTTGTCGATTTTCAATCTATTCAACATATCTAAATCATTCTTATGCCCATAAAAATGTGACAGACCGATGTCATCCATTTCGAAAATATTTGAAAACTTCTCCTTCAAATCCAAAAAAACGGTATGACCACCAACCATTAAAACTAAATCGTCAACATGCAATGCAACTATCAAAATATCAACATTCACATGTAAGAAATTGATATTGCGATTTGACTCATAACCCTTGAAACCATGATTTAGGAAGACCCTATCAACCTTCTCATGCCCACGAGGATTATTTGATCCAGGTGGATATCCGTGGCCACCCACCTCTTCCAACTGGCTCACATTCATTTTTCATCTTGCAATTTTTTTCTAGCTTTTCGGGTCCTAAACTTTTGGGGACATTTTGAGGCCCTAAACAACATTTTTTGGGCCCACCACAGTCACACTATGGATAAAGTTAAAGTGTGATGGAATAATGTGTATTCCTTAGATAGAAATTTCCAATGGGCTATTGTACGCCTACAACATAGATCATATGAAAAAGTTACAACCCCAGAAAGTTGATGTACCAACTTACCTGATCGAGGCCCACATGACTTTTGGTGCTTCATCTCCTAGGGTTAGGTTTTTGGATGTATAGGGTTTTCTTATTACTTCATAATGTTAAAAATGCTTGGAGGCCTCATTTTGATGTGCTCAGATGAATGTGCGTAGTCGCCACATATCTTATAAGAGATTAACTACCACCATTCGATCAAGATTGTTTCATTCTGCATTTTACAGTTTTAACACATTTCTTTATTGAATAGAAGTTAAGATTTACTATATCTTTGTTTTTGTTCTTTGTATATATGTGTTAATGTCATAGATCCGTGTTTCATTTCATTCCGCTCATAAATCCATATTAGTGGTATTAGAGCGGTCTTCTCTTCATTTGTTTCTCTGTACATATCCCCAATGAGGTTAGGGAAGTTGGGACTTGAACTAGTTGAGCCTTTACAAGATTGGCCTCGCCGAACCCGACGACCACCCTTGGGGGAAGAAAATAGAGAAGATGGGGTAGGAGATCCATTTAAAATATTGCCTGAGGAATCCCTCACATGATAGAGGAACGAGATGATATATACCTTGGTGTAAATCCTTGGACGACTACCAACATGCGATGCATCTTCCTCGAGCAGAGGCGCTTCCCCCTTCAAGGTACATATCAATTTTGATATTCCTATATTTGAAGGCCAAATAGATGCGGATGATGTAGACAAATGGTTAAACCTTATGGAAGGGTATTTTTCTGTCCATAACTTTTCTGATAGAGAAAAGATTACATTTTCACTCCTTAAGGCCATCCCCCATGTCAAATATTGGCAGGAGACTTTCTGTGAGCAAAAGGAAACAAATTGATCTACATTATTTGTAGTCACACCCATTTGGGGTTCTTTTAGGGATGCTATTAAGTAAAAATACTACCCTTTTGGAAGTTATAACAACTTATATACAAGATGGACCACATTGGGGCAGAAAAGGGACCAAATAGTGCCAGAGTTCAATAATGTCTTCCATACCTTGCACACCAAGATGGGTATCAAAGACTCTGAGTGACATTTGGTGCACAATTACTGTGGCGGTATGCATAAATACATCCAGACATAAATGGAGTTTCTAGACATCTCGTCCTTGGGCGTGGCCTATCGATATACTATCAAAATCGAGCAAAAACTTAAACAAAATACATGAGTGTTTGGGTCTATGAACGATTCACAACAGAAGAAGGGAAAAGGCGGTCCCAACCCACAAAACAAAGGGCAGAGCAAGGATGGAAAACCTCAGGCTAGCCATTCTAAACCATAAACAAATAAAGACAATGTGAAGACAAAGAAAGACAACGAGAAGTGGTGCGAGTTCCATAAGATCCCTTGGCATAACGCTGCTGAATGCCGCTCAAAGAAATCATTGGTGGATGAGGTTAAAGCCTCCGAATTANTTTTGAGGTTCTCCAAGAACTATTTAGGATACATGACCATTGATTTTTCAGACTTTGAGTTTTAAGCTGAATTTTCAAGTGTGTGCCCATCACTCTTTCATATTTCCATTGAAATATCATCTTAAGTTCTCTTCATATGTGGCCATTTACTTTCACTCTACCAATTGATGTTTTCCTCTTTATGCTATGATGTAAATGTTTCTTGCGAAGATTCTTATTTTATTTTTACATGGATAATATTTTACAATATTTTAAATCTTGCATGATATTGTAAATATTCATGTGAATAAGCCTGGTCCTATCTCATGTCTTTCTTTCATTATGAGTATTTGTTTATTAAATAAACTGATATTTTCTCAGGTTTTTAAATTTTGTATATTATTCATATAGAGGAGTACCACCTCTTTAAAAATGTAGAAGTATTATTCCTTGTGAGGTTGTTTTCAAGACTTTGACAGTCTTAGAGATCAACACTAGCCTAATCAAATAAATGAACAACAATACAGAAGCAACACAAGTTTTTGGAAATCCATGGATTGTAGATCAAGTGATTAACTATGAATTTCATGAAAGAGAGAGAATTGGTGTTGAAAGATACCATTACAACACTAATGCACAAGTCAACATAGCTCAATATATGGAATGAATGTATGCTAGACCAATTCGTAGGATCAATGATACTAAATTTATTAAAATGAAGAAGACTTAGTCCAAATTAATTACCTTAGGTGCACATAAGATCCAAGTTTTATGCCTCAACCTACACCCCAATTGACTTGGTCAAGACTACATCTAGTCAATTCAAACAACTAGTTGACTACTTAATCAAGCTCCTAGTCGACCTTCGATCTTCTCTAGAATGGAACCCATTGACCCCAAAAAAATTCAGAGTTGAGAAGATTCTTTTGTTCTAAAACCCTCTCCTCAACACAATTATAAGGGAATTCAAGAGGAGAAAATATCTTCACATGCTCGTTTGTAATGGTAGTGTCCAAAAGACCAAGCATACCCCGATGTTTGACATAATTATCTTTTGTCAATGTCTTTGTAAATATATCAACAATATAATCATATGTACTACAATAAACAAGAGACACAATTATCTCTTGTACCAACTTTCTCAAATAATGCACATGAAGCTCCACATGCTTTATTTTATTGATCAACTGGCTTATTAGCTACTTGTATTTCACTTTGATTGTCACATCATATTATCGAGAGGATATCTGATCTCACCCATCAGGTTGAAAATCCAACTGCCTTTGTGCTAAAATTAATCACATATTTATATTCAACCTTTATGTTCAACAAATAAATAAACTTATGCTTCTTACAAGACCATACTATGTCTCTATATCTAAAATGAAACACATAGCTTGAAGTTAACTTCTTGTCATATTCGACACCTACACAATTAGAGTTAGTGTAAATGACCTAGACGATATGTACCCTTCATATAGTGAACAATCCTCTTTTCAACATTCAAGTGGTTTTCTTTTCGATCCTACATGAACTTGGAGACCACACTAGCTGCAAAGGAAATATCAAAATGATTGCGAGTCAAATAAATTAGACTAACATCAAACTACCTGTAGAGAGTATCGTTGGCTCTTAGAGAATGACACTACTTAGTCAATGTCAGGTGCAACTAATATGGAGTAAAAAAAGATCATATTTGTCGATTTTCAATCTCTTCAACATATCTAAATCATATTTGTCGATTTTCAATCTATTCAACATATCTAAATCATTCTTATGCCCATAAAAATGTGACAGACCGATGTCATCCATTTCGAAAATATTTGAAAACTTCTCCTTCAAATCCAAAAAAACGGTATGACCACCAACCATTAAAACTAAATCGTCAACATGCAATGCAACTATCAAAATATCAACATTCACATGTAAGAAATTGATATTGCGATTTGACTCATAACCCTTGAAACCATGATTTAGGAAGACCCTATCAACCTTCTCATGCCCACGAGGATTATTTGATCCAGGTGGATATCCGTGGCCACCCACCTCTTCCAACTGGCTCACATTCATTTTTCATCTTGCAATTTTTTTCTAGCTTTTCGGGTCCTAAACTTTTGGGGACATTTTGAGGCCCTAAACAACATTTTTTGGGCCCACCACAGTCACACTATGGATAAAGTTAAAGTGTGATGGAATAATGTGTATTCCTTAGATAGAAATTTCCAATGGGCTATTGTACGCCTACAACATAGATCATATGAAAAAGTTACAACCCCAGAAAGTTGATGTACCAACTTACCTGATCGAGGCCCACATGACTTTTGGTGCTTCATCTCCTAGGGTTAGGTTTTTGGATGTATAGGGTTTTCTTATTACTTCATAATGTTAAAAATGCTTGGAGGCCTCATTTTGATGTGCTCAGATGAATGTGCGTAGTCGCCACATATCTTATAAGAGATTAACTACCACCATTCGATCAAGATTGTTTCATTCTGCATTTTACAGTTTTAACACATTTCTTTATTGAATAGAAGTTAAGATTTACTATATCTTTGTTTTTGTTCTTTGTATATATGTGTTAATGTCATAGATCCGTGTTTCATTTCATTCCGCTCATAAATCCATATTAGTGGTATTAGAGCGGTCTTCTCTTCATTTGTTTCTCTGTACATATCCCCAATGAGGTTAGGGAAGTTGGGACTTGAACTAGTTGAGCCTTTACAAGATTGGCCTCACCGAACCCGACGACCACCCTTGGGGGAAGAAAATAGAGAATATGGGGTAGGAGATCCATTTAAAATATTGCCTGAGGAATCCCTCACATGATAGAGGAATGAGATGATATATACCTTTGTGTAAATCCTTGGACGACTACCAACAGGCGATGCATCTTCCTCGAGCAGAGGCGCTTGCCCCTTAAAGGTACATATCAATTTTGATATTCCTATATTTGAAGGCCAAATAGATGCAGATGATGTAGACAAATGGTTAAACCTTATGGAAGGGTATTTTTCTGTCCATAACTTTTCCGATAGAGAAAAGATTACATTTTCACTCCTTAGGGCCATCCCCCATGTCAAATATTGGCAGGAGACTTTCTGTGAGAAAAAGGAAACAAATTGATCTACATTATTTGTAGTCACACCCATTTGGGGTTCTTTTAGGGATGCTATTAAGTAAAAATACTACCCTTTTGGAAGTTATAACGACTTATATACAAGATGGACCACATTGGGGTAGAAAAGGGACCAAATAGTGCCAGAGTTCAATAATGTCTTCCATACCTTGCACACCAAGATGAGTATCAAAGACTCTGAGTGACATTTGGTGCACAATTACTGCGGTGGTATGCATAAATACATCCAGACATAAATGGAGTTTCTAGACATCTCATCCTTGGGCGTGGACTATCGATATGCTATCAAAATCGAGCAAAAACTTAAACAAAATACATGAGTGTTTGGGTCTATGAACGATTCACAACAAAAGAAGGGAAAAGGCGGTCCCAACCCACAAAACAAAGGGCAGAGCAAGGATGGAAAACCTCAGGCTAGCCATTCTAAACCATAAACAAATAAAGACAATGCGAAGACAAAGAAAGACAACGAGAAGTGGTGCGAGTTCCATAAGATCCCTTGGCATAACGCTGCTGAATGCCGCTCAAAGAAATCATTGGTGGATGAGGTTAAAGCCTCCGAATTAGATGCGGGCTCTGAATCTAAGTAATAACTAGAAAAGGAAGACATAACATTGATGTAGAACCCAGTTCCACCGTTGCTACCACCAAGGTCCAACACAGTGAACCTGATTAACCAGAGGAAGGTGAGATCCTCTTTCATTCACAGATGTGGGTGAAGGGTACTCCTCTGCACTTCATTGTTGATATTAGTAGCCATAATAACCTCATATCAATGGAGATTTTCAAGTTGTTGGATTTGCCAACAACACCACACCCACAACCGTACACCATTGGATGGCTTCACCAAGGGAGCGATCTCCGCGCCAACCAAAAATTACTCCTACCCTATGGAATCAAGGCATTTAAAGATGAGGTATTGTGTGATGTCACCCCCTTGAAGTTTGTGATGTTATTTTGGGCCAACCTTATTTATGGAAAGCTCATGCTGTATATGAGACTAGGCCTTGTACTGTTATTATTACTTTCGACAATAAATTGTATAAGATACCCAAGGTAGTCCCACCCACTACTATTTCCTTGATCTCTTCCAAGCAATGTAGGCAATTCATCTCTTAGATTGATAAGTTTATCTTCTTTGTGGTTCACGCTCAAAGTGAGCAAAAGGTTGCAATCACATCCATGATCTCCGCAACAGGTTTCTCCACACATTAGAAGCAAGTGGATAAGGTCGTGGAAGAATACAAAGACATATTCTCCTCACCCACTGGGGTACCTCTGCACTTTCAGGTCAAGCACTCAATCAATATGACCTCTGACACACTACTACCTAATGGGACAGTCTATCACCACTCTTTGTTAGAAAATGAGGAAATCAAGCACCAGATCCAAGAGTTGCTTGAAAAGGGGCACATCCAACCAAGTTCATCACCTTGTGGAAGCCCAATCATGCTGGTATAGAAGAAAGATGGGACCTGGTGACTCTACATTGATCATCGATCCCTAAATAAAATCACAGTCAGGAACCGATACCTAATTTACTGAATTGACGATCTCCTTGACTAGTTTAAGGAGGTAAAATAATTTAGTAAGATTGATATGAAGTCCAACTACCACCAGGTCCCAATAGAGCAGACTGATGTATGGAAGACTTCCTTCAAGTACAAATAAGGTCTTTTCGAATGGTTGGTCATGCCCTTTGACTTGAAAAATTTCCCAACAACTTTCATGAGGACGATGGACAATATATTGCGGCCTTTCACCAATTATTTTGTGTTGGTGTATTTGGATGACATCCTCATCTTCAAAAAGATTTGGGCAGAACACTTTCAACATATTCAACAGGTTTTGCACACTCTGTGACAACACAAGCTATATGTAAATTTGGAAAAATTATCCTTCGACATGAACATGGTGCAGTACCTAGGATACATTGTTGATGAGCATGGAATTCATGTCGATCTAGCGAAGATTCAGGTCATCCGTGACTGACCAGCCCCGACCACACTCACTGAGCTTTGGAGCTTCTTAGGCCTTGCCAATTTCTATCGCAGGTTTGTGTTGGGATTCTCCCACATTGCATGGGCCCTTAGCCAAGTGACCAGGGGTGGTGGCAAGGAAAATTTCGCGTGGGGCCAATTGCAACAAAAAGAATTTAATGATTTGAAGCATATAAAGACGCTGAAATGCATCTCTACCCTGAAAAAAATTAACCCACAATTTTCTATCAAGGAAGGTGCTCTGATACCACTTGTAATATTCCAGATATAAAATAGTATGCAAAACATAAATAATTAGCTAGAAATGAAAGATAAAAAATGATATAACCAAAACAACACCACAATAATACCAAAATAATACCAGAATAACACCAGAAAGAGCACTCTGATTACTGAGAGAAATGTTCACTTGCCTCTTTGAGGGGGCAACCTCCAGCAGAGCAGAGCTCTATTACAATAATATCCAAGACAAAACTTCTCATACCGTCTATTCCTATTTATACTAAATCTATCTATCCAAAAGAACAATCTAGAGGAAGATCCTTCTAGAAGCGAAAGCTTCTATTAGGTCTTCTTACATTTGACTTATTCCTCCTTATTGCTAGGCCTTATTAATATTGACCTTTATTACATGAAAATATATTATTCTACCCACTTGAGGGGTTAGGTAGGTTAGGTCCCTAACAAGTTGGCTAAGTGTTATATCGAGATCGTTTAGAGAGGTAAGGTTTTAAATGAAACCCCATATCATCCATATTAATCCATAGTTTTAAGCAAGGCTTTGATTCAAGCCTGACATTCAAGTTCATAAGTTGGTTAAATCAAACCCAAAAGTTTTAGAATTGATCTTAGTTTTTAGGAAGCGAGTCTACTTAGGTTTTTCAACATAATTCATATACCTTCCAAAAACATATTTCAAGGATCCTCTTATTCAAACCTTAGATTAATTAAAGTAATCAAACAATAATTTTTTAACTCATGTACAAGGATACTGTCACAAGAGTACGCTCAATGATTTGCACGAAAAGAAGCTTCAATTTCATGTTTTATAGTTATGAAATTGAAGAAAGAAAACGATCGATAAGTGACACAAACATATTCCTCCTTATTGCTAGGCCTTATTAATATTGACCTTTATTACATGGAAATATATTATTCTACCCACTTGATGGGTTAGGTAGGTTAGGTCCCTAACAAGGTGTCTAAGTGTTATACCGAGACCGTTTAGAGAGGTAAGGTTTTAAGTGAAACCCCATATCATCCATATTAATCCATAGTTTTAAGCAAGGCTTTGATTCAGGCCCAACATTCAAGTTCATAAGTTGGTTAGATCAAACCCAAACTTTTTAGAATTGATCTTAGTTTGTAGGAAGTGAGTCTACTTAGGTTTTTCAACATAATTCATAGACCTTCCAAAAAAATATTTCAAGGATCCTCTTATTCAAACCTTAGATTAATTAAAGTAATCAAATAATAATTTTTTAACTCATGTACAAGGATATTGTCACAAGACTACGCTCAATGATTTGCACGAAAAGAAGATTCAATTTCATGTTTTACAGTCATGAAATTGAAGAAAGAAAATGATCAATAAGTGACACAAAAATATTCCCACGAAAATGGTAAAAATCCAAACAAGGCTGATTGGCACTAAACAATCACATTTTTGCACCAAAAAAATCAATCAATCTGATGCATATTGATGTATGAAGAAAGTAAGTATAGGAAGTGATTTTGTATTTCAAATGACAATGAAAAACAAGATGCTAGATGGGCAACCAACAAATGGCGACTCACTGGGTGAAGCAATTATCTCTTTTCTGGTGAGAACATCACATCATGGAGACTAGAAGCATCGATTTGTCAGATATCCAAGTTTCCTCCGAGAGTTTCTCATTTGGTTTGTATAGTAATGATATTAGCCCTGGTTGCTTATGATAAACTAGTGTAGCCACAATTCACAAACTGAGGAACACAATTCTTTTAAGGATTGGGATCTGAAAGATGGTTTCCCCCATGAGTCATGAGAGTTTATGAGTAGGACTTTGATACCATAGGCAAGCGTTCATAGCCTCAACAGGGTTTCCTTTTAACCCAATCGAGTACTTCTATCCCATCTAGTAGTTAAGAACACATGATAGATCGATTATGGAATTGTTGATTTTGATTCTTTTGGAAATTTAGGAACTAGATAAAAATCACAGCTCTAGCTTGGTAACCAGTTAACAACAATGTCATCCACAAAGGTCCAAGAAAGTGAGAAAGTCGGATCGTGATGAGACCTCGTGTCCTCTAGTTTAGAAAGTTGGAGGCCATTGCTCTGGCTTGGTAACCGAAAATGGTAATGTCACTTCCCTGAATTCTCCTTGGTCATAATGCACTGACTCATGATGAGACCTTCTAATCCTTAGCTAGAAACTTGTAGAATCTTATTTTGAGAACACAGGTGATCTAATCATGGTATTTGAAATTAATCTCATAGCAAGAGATTGTCTAAAATATGGGGAAGCGAATCCAAAAAGTTCCTTAAGAACGAGGGATGGCGTAAGAAGCCTTAATATCTACATGATTGTCAAGGGTTAGACCAATTTTATGAAACAATCCTTTATAAGGAAAAGGAAAAGAAAAATGGCAGCAACGCGATTTAAGATTTAACCGTCAGGGCTAAAGTATATTTTATTATTTCAATACCAGATTTGAACTTTTGCCGGTGGCTTGGAAATCAACAGACAATGCAATATTTTAAAACCAGATTCCTTCATAATGATCAATTTTGAACAACAAAACAACACATCAAAAAGACATGAAAAACAATAATTAAATTTCACTCAAAGAAAAAGAAAAAAAACACCACAAAATAGATATTTAGAAACCAACTTTTTACAAGTAGATCACGAAAAGTACCTTTTGAGGGCTTGACCATTTACTGGAAAAGTATCTGTCTGTCCCTCCAAAGTTTGGAGACGAAAATAAATAGGACTGATTTTTTCTTTAACAATAAATGGTCCTAGCCACAGATTTTGAAACTTGGTGTGTTCCCCTTTATCCTCATGTGCCTTATACCACCTAAGAACCA
>JZKD02S0116385.1:313563-341885 GCA_000966675.3 Picea glauca | reverse complement strand
AACACTGTTCTTTTTAAGATTTTGATTAAATTTTTATTCATTGATTCAGCCAGTTCATTGCCTTGGGGATAATCGTTGGCATAATATTTTAACTTGATTACTTTTTCTAAAGCATAAAAATTAATTTCCAATGAGGAAAAATAAGAAGCATTGTCAAAAAATAGACATTCTGGTATCCCAAAATGTGTAATGATATGAGTTTCTACGAACAAAATCACCTGATTAGTGTTGACCACTCTTAGAGGCATGGATTCAGACCACCTGGTAAAGTAGTATGTTGTCGTGAGAATGTACTTATGTTGATGTGAGGAGGCTGAGTTGATCAATCCTCTGATATCCAGGCCCCATTACTGGAATGGTGCATTGATTGTAACGAGTTTCAAAGGGAAAGCGACTTTCTTGACTCGTCCTGCAGCCTTTTGGCATATTGTGCATTTGCGGGCTATGACATGGGCATATTTAAACAATGTGGGCCAATAGTACCTAGCTCTAAGGACTTTGTGAACTATTTTTTCATTGCCAAAGTGACCTGCTGCATTACCATAATGCAATTCATCCAATACCTTTTCAGATTCTTCCTGTTCCAGGCAGTGTAACAATACACCATCAATTTTTTTTTTCCTGAAAAGAACATCATTAACTAATTGAAAAGGTGTAGATTTGAGCCTTAGTGCTCTTCTCCTTTTGGGGTCAAGATGTTGTGGAGTAGTTCCATGTATCAAGTAAAATTTAATATCATTATACCAGGAATTTGGCACGGTTTGCCTACAAAAGATTTTCTTTTCATCAGACAATGTCTCGTCCGATAAGATGGGTTCATTGTCAGGTGTATTAATTGAATCAACCACTAATTTACAAATACCTTGACCTCTAACAATTTGGGCTGGTTTAATTTTGAGATCATATTCTTGAAGAGAGGTCATCCAGTGAGCCCTCCTCTCCCCAAGATCTTTTTGAACCAATAAATTTCTTACTGCAGGGTACATGACAATGAATTTAGTTCTAGATTTCAAAAGATAAGGTCTAAAGTGTTTTACCGCTTAAAAAAAAATAAAAAAATCTTGCTAGTCGACTACGATATAATTTAATTTTCTCCTTTAAAAGCAGAACTCATGAATGAGATGGGAATTTCATTATTATCATTATTTTTTTGGGTGAGTACTACAACATATGATATATCTAATGCAAAAGTGTAGAGAGTAAAGTCTTTAGCAAGATCAAGACTCATTAAGGATGGAGCTTCTGTTATAGATTGTCTGATGGAATTTAAGGCCTGGTTTTCCCGTGATCCCCATTTAAATACAACGTCCTTTTTTATCATATTTTGCATGGGTCTAACCATCTCAAAAAAACTAGGCACAAAACGTATGACAAAATTTATTTTACCAAGAAAAGATTGCATGGATTTTTTGGACGAAAGAGGAGAAATATTAGCTATGGCTTGCGGTCACTCAGAATCTATCATCATTCCATTTTTTGATACTATAAAACCAAGTAAATTTCCCTGATCAACAACAAAGATGGATTTTTTGGGGTTTAATGAAATGCCATACTTACGAAAAGATTCCAATACACTCCTTAGGTGAGATAAATGATCTTTTTTATATTTTGAGAAGACGATAACATCATATCGAAAAACAACCACTGAATGATTTATAATCCCACGAAAAGCGATATCTAAGGCCCATTGTAAAGTGGCCCCGACATTAATTTGTCCGAAGATCATTTTACGATAAGCATAAGTGCCCCAAGGGGTCCGAAATGTATTTTTAAGTTGATTTGATGGGGACATCAAGACCTGGTTGTATTCCAAAAAACTATCCAATAAGGATAGTCTTTCAGAACCAGATACATGTTGTAAGATCTATTCCATGTGAGGAATGTGGTAATTATCCTTATCAAAGGCTCGATTTAAGTTGCAGAAATCGACACAAAGTCATATTTCCCCATTCTTCTTCCTTACCGGGACTAAGTTGGACACCCATTGGGTATGTAGAGCAACAAAGATGATCTTAGTTGTTAACAACTTAGTCAATTCCTTTTTTACAGTGGGCTCTAACTTTTGGTGCATCTTTCTTAGTTTTTGTTGAAATGGTTGGGCTTGAGGCTTCATGGGGATTACATGTTGTATTATGTTTGGATCGAATGTTTTTAGATTGTCGTAAGTCCAAGCGAATACATCTTTAAATTCTTTGAAAAGTTTAATAAATGCTAATTTTTCTTGTTGTGTACACCCTTTTCCAAAATTAATGTTCTTAAGCTGATCATGTGTTCCTAAGTTTATAGTTTCCTATTACAGCGAGGAACTATTCGTTTTACAATTAACTACTCCTTTAAATTTGTCATGTAAATCATAAGACTTTTCTAATATGATGACAAATTTATGGATATAATTTACCATATCAGATGAACTTTCAGCCGATCGTGGATCATATATTACTGTAAAATCGCGTAGATTTTCGTCGTGAGTGTTTTTGTTAATTACAACACCTTGGAAAGTGTCTTCCATATGTAAAAAAATTATGATCTGCAGATCATCATCAAACACCCGCCAATTGGTGATATTATTCGGAATTGACGGCCTGAATATTAATTTGATAGAAAATGAATTAGGAGAGAAACCTTCAACAAACAATAATTTTGATGCTACATTTGCCAACAAATTTTCTTTAGAATTGCTACATCTAGGAATAGAACTTATATTAAAGGAAATAAATTTATTAATCAAGTTCCATACCTCGGTATGGTAGTTTTTGAGATGAATAGATACATAGTGAATGACATTTTTTACCTGCTTGACCATAATTTTATAATCGCCGAATACAACTAGGCATTGGACATCAAGGTTAATGGATTTCTTGAGTCCCTGCAAGAGAGATTCATATCCCGTTGTATTATTTATGGAATCAAATTCTAATCTACAAGCAATGAATGTATTATTAACTTTGGGATATATCAATAAACAACCGACACCAACTCCTTCACATAAATTAGACCCATCACGGTACAAAGACCAAATTCCATCATTCTCACAACTATTTACAATATTCACAGCATGATATGTGGCCATTACTTGAGTGAAAAATGATATTTTAGATTGTTGATTAGGGTCTGGAATAGTAGATATTTCAACAACAAAGTTCCAAAGAAGGTATTCATACCTTGATCTTCTAATGCATTCACACTTGGGACAAAAGGTTCGTTTGGATCATTCATATTTGTGACTATATATTTAGATAACATTCCCTATTGACTCTAAGTTTGTTTAGCTAACCATTGAGTGGCAACCACAAGTGAGAACAATCTGTAGAAAAATAACCATGAAGTTGTTCAGACCAATCCCTGCTGAGGAACATACCATACACTTATGGAATATCTGCTACTACAATGTCGATCACCTGATGTACTTTCAGATTGGATGATAACCTAATTAAAACATCTTTAATCTCTCCAACCATAGTAACTTTAGTTCTATCTAGCTGAATGATTTTCATATCAGATGGCTTAACTTCAACATTGATTTTTTGACAAACTTACAAAGGCATCACATTTGATGAAGCTCCATAGTCCACTATGCAATTATGCATGTTTCTATTAAAGATTTCAAATGTCAATATAAATGGTGACACATTAGACCTCTTTCGTGGTGTGGGAGAAGGATTTGGGGGTTGTTGATTTTTATCTGCTGTGTCCAATGGTATTTTATCCAGATTTGCTACTCTTTTATCGGGAACATCCTTCTTTTTATTGTTTTTTTTAGGTACACTTTTGTCTAAAACATCTTTCTTCTTGTTACTACTATTTTCAACTGTTCTTTTGTCTAGAGAATCTTTCTTCTTATTGTTACTATTTTCATATATGCTTTGTAACATTTTCCGTTGGATGTAGGGAAACTTAACAAGATTGTAGATTGAAATATTTGCTTTTAACATCTTGAAATCTTCAATAGGGTTGTATTCTATATCAGAGAAAGAAAAACTCTTTTATGTTTCAACCTATTTCGTTTGTTTTGATGTTGCATTTTTTTTTCATATCAGGTGCAGATTTGTTTTGGTCTTTAGGCTGATTTTTACTACGAGTATTATAAGGATGCTGATTATTATGTAAGGTTTCAAAGTTGGCTTGAAAAATGCTGTCAAAGAAATGTTCAAAAGCTAGAGGGGATGAATCTTCTACATTAGGTGTTCCCTTATACTCATTTTCTACATCATTTTGATGTTGAAGTGGGACATCAAGAGTATTATTAGCTCCAGTTAATAAGGACTACATAGCGTGGTATAACCGTTCTAAAATCAAACCTTCAATTGGTGGGGTTGACCTATTTGGAGGATTTGAAAGTGGTTTTCAAAAAGGTGGTTGATAAGTTCCTTTACTACAATATCCTTCCTCTACAACTCTTTTCAGATCTACAACTTGGTTGGACAACTTTTGAAAGGCTTTTTGTAAACTTTCCATATCTATGGGTTCTTGATCTTTCTTATTTGAGGGTGGTTTGGTAAGAGTTTCTATCTTCTTCTTGGAAGAATAAGTTGATTCAGTTTCAGTAGTTGTGTTATCCTTCAATATGAGCATGTCCTTTTCAATGAGAACTTCTTCTTCAAAAGGTTCTAACAGAGTATTCTTTTTGGACCTTTTAACCCACATGGTTGTAGTATGATGTAAAACTTTAGCATAATAAGCAACACTCAGATTTTATGCAGGCATAGAATCGATAAGGATTTTGTTTTTGAGTGTAATAAATATTTGGTTAAAGTCTTTAACCTTTTATTTGGGATTCATCTTCACATTGGATAGATCCATGACTAACACTTCAAGAGATTTTTCATCTCCGAATTTTTCTAAGAAAAAGGTTTCAAATCTATCCCAGGAAACGATAGTTTGAGGTTGTTGTGCGAAGTACCATGTGGAGGCATTTCCTTCTAAGGTATATGGAAACAAACTGTAAACGACATCTTCATGTTCTACATTTCTAAGTCTAACAACCAACATAATTTTTTTTATATGATCCTCACTTGACTATTTAGAATCGGGATCAAACTTAGGTAACCATTTTTCAGGATGCTTAGGTAACAAGTGTTGGGTTCCTAGTACCCACAACATCTTGGTCAAGCCAAGGCTTGGCGGGGTTATTTTGATTAGCCATCTAGGATGAAGTATGTGGATTATTTGAAGTCTGATATTGTTCAGAAGATGAACAATATTCGTAAGAGGATTCTCCTCCTGAAGGAGGTGGAGAAGGGTCGGGTGGTGAAGAAGGAAGTCCATATCCCCCAACACCTAGAATGAGCGTTTTTGATGGACTAATCAAGATATCACACAATGCATAATTTGGTGTCCCAATGGCAGGAGTATCTTCCTGTTGATTGGAAAAATCAAGAGGTCGATGTAATTGTTCACCAAACTATCTAAGTTTGGCCAATATGTATTGGGTTCTTGTTATTGATTGACGAGAATTTTGGATAATCTCTTGGACATCAATTCCTCGAGGAAACTGTGTTGCAGGTTCGACAAGAATAATAGGTTGGGCTTCATATGTAGTGGTTGTATAGGGTACAACAATGGATTCTGAGTGACTACGAGTTATAACTGGAGAGTGATTATTAAGAGGTGTCTTTCGACCCCCTTGTTCCATTAATATTCAGTTGGCCCTCCTTCTAGTGCCATTTGTTGACGGGCATATGTGAACACACCATCAACTATGAGGGAAATCTCGGTCCGAGGTTGTCTAAGTAACTTAAGTCGTTTGGAATGACTCACCCTGGCGAGTTTTATGGCTCTGTTGGCCGGTAAAGGGATACAATCTAAACTATAAAATAAAATAACTAACCTAATTATGTACCATGTACATTTATGCTCTATATATATAAAGTGTACAAATATACAGATTGCAAGATTTGCGAGAAACCTTGGAAACTAAGTTTATAAAAGAGAACCAAATCTGAGGCAAAATGTGAAGAGATCTAATATTAATTACTAATCTACTTTTACCTATGAAAAGTAAAAGAAAAAGAAAATAGTGAATGTAGATGATAATAATCCGACTTAGATAAGAAGAGTATTAATTTTAAAGGTGAATCTACATTCACAAATCAAATAAAAAAAAGATAAAAGAATACTAACCTAACACTGGTCAACTTAAAAAAAAGAAAACTATGGTTGTGCCTTCCCGTATTAGAGCGCTCCTTCAAATTTTCCCGTTAAGAGAAATCTATAACAGTCAGTTGTATAATCCTAAGACTATGGAAGTGCCAGGAGAAATCTTCTTCACTTGACAATTTGAATCTCATTCATAATACATAAATGACAACTTTTGTATTGTTAATCTCAGGTGAAGATATAAACGACCATTTACATTGAGAAATAAATTTCCATTGAACAAATAGACCTGTGCAAACTCAAAGTATATGAACAAATTCAATACAATTCAATATTTGCATTAAGATAATGCAATCACTTGAAACTAAACGATTTTGAAACAAGGACTATTAAAAGATTGAATTTTTTTTTATGTATAATTGATAATAATTCAACATGCATTGATAAAACATACTAAAGATAATTTTAATCAATTCATAATCAATTACTTTGAAGAATATAAATCTTAACATGAAGATATTATAATGTGAACTAAATTCTTTAACTTGCAGGACAAGCCTAGGTTAAAGCACGATTCTATATTCCTAAAAATATTCAGTAGTCCATCTCCTAGAAATTTCACCATGTCTCTTACCAAAACTAAGAGAGTATTTAAACACCATAATGATCTATTTCCCATATCCACAGGATAGAGATAAATCTCAAAAATAGAGTATTTTTAAAACTAAATACTAATCTGAGTTTTTGGAAATAATGTTTACAACCACTTATAAAATTTTGTTATAACAACTTTTCAAAATATATTCTGAATTGAAATAAATCCTACTTCTAAAATAGAATTACTTCATCGTATTCTTAGCCAAGCAACGCACAAGACATCTTCCTGTTCCATTTGAGACCTGGAAATAAAATTAAAATCCAATTAAAAATCTCATTAAATAATTTAAGACAAGATACACAATCTTTGATTCTGTAGCTAGTATAAAAACAATGCAACAACTAATGCTTAACAAACAAATACAAATAAAAATAAAAACACATATTTATTTACCCAAATTAAACATTGGAAAAAGAGGATTCGTGCATCTCTGCTCTCATAATTGTTGGGTATGTGTTATGTTCTTTGCACGAGTAGTAGTGTCACATATTTAAGTGGTTTTTCAGAACATGGTTTTTTGCCGATGGTTTTCTATTTCCGGTTAAGGAATTATGGTTGTTGACTAATCCAGGTCATTGGGTTAGGGTTTTAGATGCCCCTGGATCATATATGTATATTGTATTGTAAACAATGTATCATGATGAATGAATATAGAATATGTTGGTTTTCCCGGTTTGGGTTTCCAGGGGAAAAATCTCTGTGTAATGTTTGTATTTGCCATTGTATCTTTTCTTTTCTTTTACTGAAAATCTGTTTGCAGTAAAGATTGTATAAGGTTAAAATCTACATTTGGTATCAGATCTAGGTTGGCTTCAGGGGGACACCTTTGTGGTCAAGGGTTTGGCTCGAGACTGTGATAAGGCTTGTTACAGTGGGAGATCTGTGGTATTGATTTTTCAGGTGAAAATAAATGGCAAGCAATTCAAAGATGGAGATCAAGAAGTTTAATGGGCCAATTTTTGAGCTGTGGAAGCTCAAGATGGAAGATCTGTTGGTGGAAATAGATCAGTGGATCATGGTATATCAAGGTACTGCACCTACATGAACTTCAACAGATGACTGGAAAAAGTTGGATCAGAAGGCAAAGAGCACAATCCGACTGTGTCTCTCCAATTCAATATTACTGAATGTGTCAGAGGAAGATACAACCAAGGATTTATGGGAAAAGTTGAGGAATTTGTATCAGTCTAAGTCCCTAGTAAATAAACTATTCCTAAGAAATAAGTTGTAGAACCTGAGGATGAGAGATGAAGACTCGGTGACATAGCATTTGAATGCCTTCAATATTGTGGTAAGTCAATTAGTATTTGTTGATATTAAAATTTCAGATGAAGATAAATGTATCAGTTTACTGTGTTCTTTACCAGATTCGTGGGATAGTCTGGTTGTGGCCATAGGTAGTAATACAAATTCCTTGAATTTTGATGAAGTGGTATCATCTTTGTTGTCGGAGAAGATGAGACGAAAGAATATGGAAGGACAGAGCACATGCACATTATTTGCAAGAGGAAGTTCCCATGAAAGAAATAGATCTAAGTTCTCAAGTGGGAGATATCAATCTAATGGTAGATCTAAATCTCCCAGAAATTTTTTAAATGTATGTTGGAGATGTGGAAAAGAAGGGCACTACAAGAAGTAGTGTAGATCCAAAGTTGAGAAAAAGAAGGGATCTGAAGAATCTCCTTCTACAGAAGAAAAGACCTCCAAGGAAGAAGGAGGGGATGTGTACTTGGATTCTTCAAGCACACATGCATATCACGAGGCATGGTTGGTTTATTCTAGTGCATCCTTTCATATGACTCCCCATAGAGAGTGGTTCTGCGAATATGAAATGTATAATGGAGTTAATGTTTTCTTAGGTGATGATTCGACAACCAGAATCATAGGACGAGGAAAAGTCAAGTTGAGTCTCATAGATGGAAGGATTAGAACATTTCCTGGTGTTCTGCACATCTCAGGTTTGGCTAGAAATTTGATTTCTGTAAGAAAAATGGACAATGTAGGGGTAAAAAAAATATTTGAAAAGGAAACTTGCAGGATGTTTCGAGGAGCAATGGTGTTGTTGAAGGGAGTTCGGTTTGGAACTTTGTATAAGATGCAAGGAAGAAATATTAGTGATGTTTGTAATACTTCCATTTTTCCTGATATTGGAGTTGAAGAAGAAAGAAATCCTACAGTCTCTGGAGAAAAGGTTATGCCGTGGCATCAAAGACTGGGGCATATCATAGAGAAGGGTCTTCGACTACTACACGGTAAAGGTATGGTTGAAGGTATGTCTAACTTCTCTCTGGATTTTGATTTCTTTGAACATTGTATATATGGGAAGCATAATCGGGTAAGATTACCCTCTGGTGCAACGAGAGCAGAAGAAATTTTACAACTAGTTCACAGTGATGTTTTTGGACCTGTGTCGGTCCCATCATTGGGAAAATCTGTGTACTATGTCTCATTTATAGATGAATTCTCGAGGAATAATTGGATATATTTCCTCAGGAAGAATCTGAAGTCTTTGACAAGTTTAAAGAGTTTAAGGCTCTTGTTGAGAATCAAACAGAGAAAAGAATTAAGGTGTTGAGGACAGATAATGGCGGAGAGTTCCGCAGGAATGAATTTGAAGAATTCTGTAAGAAGTGCGATATAGAAAGGAAGAATACTACTCCATACACACCTCAACAGAATGAAGTTACAAAAAGGATGAACATGACGCTGATGGAAAAAGCAAGGTGCATGCTCAGTGGTGTCGGGTTAGGGAAAGAATTCTGGGTAGAGGCAGTGGGTACTACATGTTACCTGGTCAACATATCACCCTCATCAGTGTTGGATGACAAGACTCCATAAGAGGTATGGACTGTTAAGGAACCTTCTCTCACACATCTCAAGGTATTTGTCTGTGATGCACATGTTCATTTTTCAAAGGAAAACACGAGTAAGCTAGATAAGAAGGCTGAAAAGTGTATCTTTATTGGATATAAAGATGGTCTCAAAGGTTATAAGCTTTGGAACCCAGAAACTAAGAAGTTAGTGTATAGACGAGATGTGGTATTTAGAGAAATGAAGGATGTTGTTAAACATGAAGTCCTACCAAGTAAGGAAGAACCAAATAAAATAGAGTTTGATTTAAAGGATGATGAACCAAACTCTACATAAGAACAAGAATCAAAAGAAGAAGATCCTCATACTCCAGTATTGAGGAGATCGGTTCGAGAAAGAAGGCTACCGGAAAGGTATACTCCATCTTATTTCCATTCAAATTTTGCTTTGTCTATTACTGATGATAATCCTATAACTTTCAGGGAGGCAGTGGATTCAGAGGATGGAAATTTCTGGAAAAGGGCCATGGACGAAGACATGGAATGATTGGATAAGAATGAGGCTTGGGATCTAGTGGAGTTGCCGACTGGAAGAAATCCCATTGACAACAAATGGGTATTTAAAAATAATTTGAATGCAAAATGAAAAGTGGAGAAATACAAAGCTCGGTTAGTAGCAAAGGGTTATTCCCAGGTTGAGGGAATTGATTTTGGTGAGTTTTTTTCTCCTGTTGCCAAGTTAACCTCTATAAGATTTCTGTTATCTATTGCTGTTGCATTTGATTTTGAAGTAGAACAGATGGATGCGAAGACATCATTCCTACATGGGGATTTGGAAGAATAAATCTATATGAAGCAACTAGAAGGTTATGCTGTGAAAGGAAAGAAGGACCTGGTATGCATCTGAAAAAGTCCCTGTATGGTTTAAAACAATCACCAAGGATATGGAATAAAAAATTTGATACTTATATGTTGGGACTTGGCTTCACAAGAAGCAAAAAGGATAACTATGTGTATTTTAAATTACTTGGTGATCATTTGATTTATTTGGTCTTGTATGTGGATGACATGTTGCTGATAGGAAACAACAAGGAGATTATCCATGATGTGAAAACTTAGTTGTCCTCTAAATTTGACATGAAGGATCTCGGTGCTTCAAATTTAATTTTGGGCATGGAAATTAAAAGAGATTGGAAAAAGAGGAAAAAATAGTTAAATCAAAGAAAATATGTTGAGACAATATTGCAGATGTTTAATATGCAGGAATGTAAACCAGTCAAGGTTCCTATTCCTGTTGGGGTAAAGTTGTTGGACCATGTTGTCATTGATGCCAAATGATTGATGTCAAAGGAACAATGTCTTGTCATAGTATATTGATGGATCATGTATTTTCCTTGATTGATGTCAAGTGGAGTCATAGTCATATGATTTCATGCATAGATGAATATGGATCAATGATTTTTCATTGATATATGATTCATAAATGAAGATGGATCAATGAGTTGTCATTGATATATGATGCATATATGAAGATGAATCGATGTGGTTTCATTGATATATGATGCATAGTTGGATTGATGTAAATATGACTCATTATTGTCTTATCATGGTTGATAAGGAATACAAATGGATGAAATCCCAAGTGGTCCCCTTATGGTGAAATCCCTCATGGGAAGACGCTTTGCGGTTGAGTTATCCTAGAAGTATGGTTAGAAAACCCATGCTTAATTATGTAATAATGAGATTAAGATCAGTGAATTTGTTAGTGAAACTATCCTAGATGGATAGTGCTTGTCATGCCATTTCCGGTAGTATGTGGAACGTCACATAAATCCTCACGGTTTGAGAGTTATGGCCTTACGAAGTTGGAGGACCCTCATATGTTGACTTGAAGCCCCAAAAGGTCAAAGAAGTCAAAGTTCTTACAAAGAAGAAATTATTTAAATAATAAATTGAAGTGATAAAGTAAAAAATGATTATTTAAATAATAAAGTAAATGGAGAACTTTCTATTTATGGAAAGTGSTTATAAGAAGGTTAACCCTAAAATGAGGAAAGTGGGTTAAGTGGTYAAGTGGCTATTGGATATATGGACAAGTGGAAAATTGGACAAAGTTGAACATAGGTGACTATGTGGACAAAGTGGCATGGAAKATGCTTCTAAGGAAGCTACTTGGAGAGTATAAATAAGATGCAAGGGTCTCTTGTAGTAGATATATCTTGAGCATATCTTGAAGATCTATTYTGAGAGAGAGATTGAATTGAGGATCTCATGGACGCATCAAAGTTTCCGTAAGTTTGAGATCATGACGACGAAAGTTTCGGAAGTTCAGAAACCCTAGTTTTTGAAGGAGTACASGAGCAGCWGTGGGCTAGAGAGCGTACATAYRTGGGCTATAGTGAGGAATGACGCATACRCACGCGGGCTGAAGGAAGTCATAACACRTACAATTGGATAAAGTCATGGAGATTTGAGTGTGAGTTGGTTCCAGGTTCTTGAAGGCTGAAGCAAGTTCCAGATCTGCATTCTATGGGCTCAGATTTTCCATAAAATTTCTGTTATGGTTACATAGTTTTCTTGATGGATACTCTTGCTTATTGTATGGTGAATGCTTAAGGCATTCTTGGTATGGCTGTTGTGATATGGTTATGTTGGTTGATTGATAGAGTGAGAAACACTCTTATGGTTCAGTACTGATATGATTACCATAACATATTGTTTCTTATACATGATTAAGTAGCATTCATATTGTATGGTTGAGGAGCATGAGCAAGTTGTTGGAGAGCATAAATGTGTTGTGATTTGTTATGGTTTAGATTGGACAGTGAAAGACAAAAGTGGATGTGACTGAAGGCAACAGAGGATCTGAGTTTTTTCATGGAGAAAAAACCATAATTGTTCAGAAGGAATACACAGGCTGTAGTACAAACATGACGCGTACATACACGAGCTTTACTACTGGTAGGGAATGTACATATGCATGCTGCACTACTCTCAGGTCGCGTACCTATTGACATATTGGTATATGTTGAGGATTGATTCCTCTTCTCAGTTGGTGCTGAGTTGTGTAAGCTGAGTCTTGCATTGTAGAGCTGGTGCTCTTGTGGAGTTGTAACTCTATTCAGTTGTTGTTGATAGCCCAAGGATTGTAGTCCGTAATAAAAGGAATTGTACATACATCTTGTATTCTTAGTGTTCTTTGTGGTGATGACTTATTGATGATATATGTTGCTGGTATATGTTATTGATATATGTTCACATATAATTGGTTATAAATGATAGTAATAAGTGATGAGTAACTGGTGATTGCTAACTAAGAAGTTTTGTGAAGGGAAGTTGAAAAAGATCCCTACATTGATTCACACCCCCCTCTCAGTCTGGTCGGTGTGTCCAACGGAAGTTATCTGTGAATCAGTGTCCCAAGACACATGAAGAGGAGGAGGACATGTCTCATGTTCCATATGTGAGTGCAGTTGGCAGTTTGATGTATGCAGTGGTCTGTACTAGACCGGACATTGCACATGCAGTGGGAGTTTTCAGCAGGTATATGTCAAAACCAGGGAAGGAGCATTGGACAACAGTAAAAAGGGTTTTCAGGTATTTGTGTTGCACTGCTAGCTATGGATTGTGCTATGAAGGAAGATCGATATTGGACAAAGTGGTGGATATACATGGCTTTGTGGATGTGGACTAGGCCGAAGATMTGGATYGTAGGAGATCTACAAGTGGGTATGTGTTTAACYTGTTTGGAGGAGCAATAAGTTGGATGAGAAAAAGACAGGTTGTAGTGGCACTTTCAACTACAAAAGCCRAATACATGGCATCCACTCATGCAAGTAAGGAAGAAGTATGGTTACATAGTTTGTGTTCAGGTATTGGGTTGGTACAACAAGCTGTAAGRATAGATTGTGACAGTTAGAGTGCAATTTTTCTGGCAAAGAACTCGACTTATCATTCMAAGACAAAGCATATTGATGTTCAATATCACTTTGTGAGASACATGATTGAAGAAAAYAAAGTATTGTTGATGAAGGTGGACACTTTGAAGAATGTTGCAGATTCATTAACAAAATCTATGAGCACTGAGAAGTTCTCTTGGTGTAGAGGATCCATGGGCATTACTCCCCTGTATTGTTGACTATGTAACCTTGTAACCCCTTGTATGCAAAGAAAACAACAAGTGGGAGAATGTTGGGTATGTGTTATGTTCTTTGCATGAGCAGTAGTGTTTGCGTTGTATTGGGCACGCATGGGGGTTTGAGGGGGTGCAAGGGCAACGCCCTCGATTTTTTTTGCCTCGGGAAATGTGTCACATATTTAGGTGGTTTTCGGCACATGGTTTTTTGCCAATGGTTTTCTATTTTTGGTTAAGGAATTAGGGTTGTTGACTAATCTAGGTCATTGGGTTAGGGTTTTGGATGTCGTTGGCTCCTATATGTATATTGTATTGTAAACAATGTATCATGATGAATGAATATAAAATATGTTGGTTTTCCCGGTTTGGGTTTCCAGGGGACAAATATCTGTGTAATGTTTGTATTTGCCATTGTATATTTTCTATTCTTTTACTGAAAATATGTTTGCAGTAAATATTGTACAAGTTAAAATCTACAATAATAACATTGACGTTGGTTGAATTCTTAATTATAATATCTCTAGATTTCCTGGATCTCTTGTTTTCTCGAGGAACACTTCACTACATTTCAAACCTCAAATCCCGATTTTCTCTTTCAAGATCTCTATTCTACATCATAGCCTGGTTAAGGCGCATTTGCAAGTATGTGACGTCTGTGTAATACCTATGGACCCATGCTAAGCATTCGTCACAACACACAAGTTCCAAATTCAGGAGTGATTGTTGATGGTATGAGTCTAGGGAATTTTCATGTGCCAAATTAACCTTTAGATCGACCCGAATTCCTGAGAATCCCTCACAGTCTTGGAGAAACGGGGGTAAATTAGAATCAAAGTCATACTGTGGATGACTAACCTCTACAGAGTCTGGGCTTGTACCTTCATCCGAATATTGATCATCCATCATGATCGTTTGAATGGGATCATTCATTCATTTATGCCTATTCCTTATCATTCTAGAAAGGATGCATCCATTCCTTTTGTTTTTAAAATTGACCTCACAGACCTCCTGTATATGCCTAGATTGTTTACCCTCATCTTTGTGATTTTCATTGACTGTTGGTCTCATAGATCGTGACTGATCATCAAAATTTAATGACTGATTTCTCAAATGACTAAGGACAACTTCTAAAGGTTTATTAGGCACAAACCCATGCATTTTGGGCGCGAATCTAGTGATAGGAAACACCTATGTTTGGTCTTCGGGTGAAACAATAGGGTCATCATGAATCTGAATCTCGATTCAAAAATCATGAGGCGAATTAGGTGAAGCCTTGGGAGAGAAAGGTTCTTCAATACTCTGTGTTGAATCGATGATGGGGTCAATTTGTAGGGTTAGGAATTCATTTCTAACCAGAAAACCTTTCCAAGTGTCCCCTGTGCTAACCAAATGAAATTCGACCAAGATACAAATTAGGTCGTGGTTAAATAAGCTAGTCTCAGGTTTAGGGATTGGTCGTTGATACAATTTTGACATTTTTTGTAGGCTTCTAAGTAAGTAGAAAGGCAAATTTAAACTAAACCCCTGGAACACCATAAGCAATCGCATGTGAAAATATAAAACTATGTCGTAACAACCTTCACAGGTAATGAATTTATGATTATCAACAAAATACTATTCCAACTGATATTAAAAATCTCTAAAGGAATACCCTTTATGTGGTATTGTGACTTCCTGGACGCCAACAGAGACTTCCATGGAATGTTGGTTACCCTCATGTTTTTAAACCACCTGTCACCTTTCTGAGACAAACCTGTTTCCTTAGTGATGAATTCCTCCATGACCTCTAACTGGACATCCCTAATTTTGGATTTGGTGCGATCAAAAGTCTTGGAAAAAACCTTGGCAACTTCTAAGTTAAAACCATTGAATGATTGGATAAAATCCAACCAACCGACCTGGGAAAGCTTACCTGTTGTGTCGTCATGGGACAACAAGGTTTGTAGGCCATTTGTCTCTATATTAACTATGGGAGCCATAAACTCGAAAAAGGTAAACCAGAAGACACATAAATAGTTTTCATCAAGGAGAGAACTCTGTAACTGCAACAGAATAAACCCACAAACAAGGAAAGAGGCCAAATGAACATACCTGATGATAAGCACACATTTGAGGATTTTAGGACACTCTACTATTATCTCCCACTCCAAGTTATGATTACCTCCAATAGACCAGAGGACACAGAGGTTTAAAGATAACAACCCCATGAAACCCTTATGGCCTGCCACAAGCTACTAACTTGATTTCGAAGACATTAACACCATGTAGGGTAATAATTCATGTGATAGCCGAAAGGTCAGTCCATGTTAAGTGAATATTACTAGCATCATGTCATGATATGAAAATGGTAGGTGGATAAGTGTTATATTGAGACTGTTTAGAGAGGTAAGGTTTTAAATTAAACCCCATATCATCCATATTAATCCATAGTTTTAAGCAAGGTTTTGATTTAGACCCGACATTCAAGTTCATAAGTTGGTTAGATGAAACCCAAAATTTTTAGAATTGATCTTAGTTTGTAGGAAGTGAGTCTACTTAGGTTGTTCAACATAAATCATAGACCTTCCAAAATATATTTCAAGGATCCTCTTATTCAAACCTTAGAGTAATTAAAGTAATCAAACAATATTTTTTTAACTCTTGTACAAGGATACTGTCGCAAGAGTTTGCTCAATGATTTGCACGAAAAGAAGATTCAATTTCGTGGTTTACAGTCATGAAATTGAAGAAAGAAAATGATCAATAAGTGACACAAACATATTCCCATGAAAATGGTAAAAATCCAAACAAGACTGATTGGCACTAAACAATCACATTTTTGCAAAAAGAAAATCAATCAATATGACACATATTGACATATGAAGGCTGTGAGTATAGGAAGTGATTTTGTATTTCAAATGACAATGAAAGACAAGATGTTAGTTGGGCAGCCAACAAGCTACTAATGTAACTCTTGGCATATCTAAAAAGAGAGGGGCGATAATACCCCGGATGGAGGAATTTGTAAGAAATTATCTTATTAGGAAAGTGACCTCCACATGGCTCGTTGTGGCATGCTTTTAGTATGTCAAACACTTCAGATTATCGTACACATTGTCAGATAATCAGATCTGGTCCTATATGAAAAATATCTCCTCCAGTCCATGAATATGTGGCACTTAGTTTGATAATCTTCTGCTTCTCCTTAGATGAGAGGTGTTGTGGTAACTTTTCTGTAGCCAAAAAAATAACAATGTTAGCAAACCAAGGTGATCTAATATATATTGCAAATAAAAGTTCATTAGGGAAATTGTCATCTTTAGGAACAAGTTCACCTTCATTTTTTATTCTAGAAATAAAATATGTAACCGAATTCTCTTTACCAGTTTTATCTAATATGGTGATATTAAATTCATGAAGTAATAAATTCCACCTAGTCACTCTACCATTTGTAATTGTCTTGTTCATGAGATATTGAATAATTGAATGGTCAATGTGAATAAAAACCTCATAACCAATGATATAGTGTCTAAATTTATTGATGGCATGTACGACTGCAATAAATTCTTTTTCTGTTACTATGTAGTTCAATTCAATAGGTGCTAAATTTTTGCTAAAAAAATAAATGGCATAAGAAATTTGTTTTGTTTTGTCCTAACACTGCTCCCAAGGATGTATCTAAAGGATAAGTGGATATATGAAAAGGGAGATACCAATTTGGCCCTCTTATAAATGGTGCTATAGAAATATTTTCCTTCAATGTTTCAAAAGAATTCTAACAAGGAATATTCCCAAAAAAACATTATCTTTAGTGACCAATTTAAACAATGGTGATGTAATTTTTGTGAAAATTTCTATAAAACGCCTATAATAGCCTACATGTCTTAAGAAACTCTGTACATCCTTTTGAGTCTTTGGTACTAAAAGTTTAAAAATAACTTCTACCTTTTCCAGATCAACCTTGACTCCTGCACATGATACACAATGACCCAAAACAATTCTTTCAGTAAGAAACATATGACATTTTTCATTGCTTAATGAAATATTAGTTTCTTGACACTTGATAAAAAAAATTTCAAGATTTTCTACTGCTTCCTCAAAATAATTACCATAAATAGTAAAATCATCCATATAAACCTCTACACAATCATGGATCAAGTCAGAGAAGATACCTAAAACTACATGTTGAAAAGTAGTAGGAGCATTGCATAACCCAAAAGGTAATACTCTATAAGAATATTCCCCCCATGGGCATGTAAATGTGGGTTAATCTTGATCTTCCAAAGTGATTTGAATTGATTATATCCATTGAATCCATCAAGAAAAGAAAAATATTTTTTCGGTATTTAAACTTGATCTATAAATGGAAGGGGAAAATGGTATTTTATGATAGCATTATTTAATTCATGACAATATATGCAAACAAACCATCTACCATTCTCTTTTAGGAACAATTACTAAAGTTGAAACCCATTGACTGTCAAAAATATGATATATGAAATTCACATTTATCATTTTTTGCAATTCTTCCTTTACAATTTCTTTTAGAACTAGATTCATACATCTTTGGGGTTGTTTGATTGGTCTAGAATTTTTTTGAATAAAAATGTGATGTATACATGTGTGAGGACGAATTCCATGCATATCGGTTTACTCCCATGCAAATGCACCAAAATGTTTTTGTAGTATTTGAATTAATTGTTATTTTTGAGATTCTTCAAGTTTAGAATTTAGGTTTAAAGTTTTTCCTTGCTTAATCTCAACATAAATACTACAATATTCTGATATTGAATTAATAAAATACATAGAATTAAATAGTGTTGGCAAAGTATCTAAAATACAATTTTCCTGAAATTTTTTGTCCAACCCCCCACGATATTGAATACAATCAAAATTCGTAATGAAATTAGTGATTTGATTTGCTTCAATATCCTCTTTTAATTTCATAGCATGATCAATTGTTAGTATTAGTTGTACTATTTATTCATCATTATTTGTATAATCAAGCCTTTGCATATTTTCTAATTTAGTTAAATATTTTGCAGGTGGATACAAATAAAATTTATTAATTGAATTACCATGTGAAATTGTCATGTCTCCAGATCTACAACTAATACATGCATCAATTGTAGCTAACTATGGTCTACCTAAGATTAATGGATGACCATCCAAATTGGATTTAGGTTGTAAAACCATAAAATGCATAGGTTATTCCCAAGAATATAAAGAGATTATAATATCTTCTAACACTTCTTTAGGTTTTAATGTAGATCAATTTGCTAATTTCAAAACTATATGTGTGCAACAAAGATTAAATAATTTTAATTCTTCCATGGTTCCTTTTGTGATGACATTAATTGAAGCTCCCAAATCTATTAAAGTGTTTGAAATTGGAATGTTATTGATGTTATTTTTAACAACAATACTGTAAGGACCAACATATTTTTCCGTAAAAAATTTACCCGCCATTAGTTCTGCTAAATTGTTGATAACATGTACTATTTCTGGATTTTTTTTCTTTCTTCCTGGTTTCTTCAAACAAAATTCTCTAATTGTTTTAGCATAGATTGGAATATCCTTAATTGTTTGTAGCAAATGAATTTTAATACAAACATTCTTTAATTCATTCAAGAAATCATATTCAAATTATTTTATTTGATTCTCCAAATTCAACCTCTTTGGAAAGGGAGGAGATTTAGATGATTTTGGTTGATATATATTGAAGAAGTTTGTTTTATTGCAATATAATTATTATTATAGTTTAATTGTTTAAGAATTTCCTCCTCGATTTGTTCCTTAATAATAATAGAAGAATATTTATGAATTAGTTTTTTTTGACCTAAGATGAATACCATTTAAATCAAGAGGGGTAATCATGTAAGTGGGAAAACTTTGTAACTCAACATTGTAAGTGGGTTGAGATATTTTATTGTTTGGGTTTGGAATGGGTTGTCCAGGTAGTTGGGTAGGTCTTGGAGGGGTCTGGTTTGATGATAATTGTAATTGTGATTGTTGTGGAGGTGAATTTTGTGGCTATTGATTTTGGGTAGGATATGATTGTTGAGGTTGTGCGGGGTATTGGGTTTGTGGTGGATATTGTGGATATTGCTATGAGAAATATGGATAATTTAGAATGTTTCCATAGGCATGCCCTTGCCATCCTTGTTTCCAAGATTGGTTTTTTATCTTGGTGTGGTGACCACGCTTACCAAGGCATAGGAGAATTCCAATTTTATTGGGGGTATTGTTGGATGGAATAATAAGAAGTAAATTGTTGTGTAGGGTCTTGAGATATACTTGATGTTTGAGGTTGCCAAGGTTTCTTTGGAGAAACAAAACAAAGTTTTTCTATAGCTTCCTTGTCTCCGTTATAGACTTCTTTAAGTTTAGGTATAGAAAGGAAAATTTCCGTTACATGTTTCTTTGCACAAATATCACAAACTTCAATATTATTCAAAGGATGTTTCTTTCTACATCTAGGAAAAAAAATAAACAAAGTTTCATTCTCTTCCTCTTTCCTTTGCTTAGTTTTTAATGTATCTAATTGTGAGCTAAGAGTACTAAGAATATCAATTTTGAAATTATCCAATAAATTTCCAATTTCAACTCTACTTACCCCACCAGTTGTTGATCTATTAACTCTCGAAATGATATCTCTAGGCCCCTTACCAGTTTTATCCTTTCCTCGAGAGATATGTGCGCACAAATAATATATTTATGGATAAGTTAGCCAAGATACATCTCCTTTACCCATAAGATTAAGTACAACTACCCATTCATTCACGATTCCACGAAGAAAAATAATCTTAAGAGTCTCTAAATATAAATGATATTGCTTGGATCTTTTTACATTATAATGGAATCTTTCCATATAATATTCAAGGTTTTCATCCTCCTTCTATKCCATTTTAAACATTTCCTCCCACAAATATCGTTTTGTGAAATAGTCTTRATAGTTTGAAAGAAACATTTTACGGATTTCATCCCAAGTTTTGATAGAGTTAGTTCCCAAGCCCATGAACCAATGCAAAGTTGCATCTTTAAGAGTAKCTAGAAACAMCTTAAGTTTTAGTAYGACATTTGAGTAGTCATAACTRTGACATAATACATCAAATTAATTTTTTKTTTTTTTTCAGGATCCTCARTTACCAAACCATGGAAGTTAGGTAATGCTRATGGTGGAATATTTTTCATTTGAACTACTACGGTTGGATCCAAAATAGGAAATCCAAACTCATGTTCGAAATTTTATGTTCATGTGCCTTATATTCCTCCTCYTRATCCTCTTTTTGCTTCCCTGTCTCCAMCTCCAAATATTCCTTCTTMTTTAGACATATTATCTTATCTGTAGGTTATACACTCTTCTGATGAAATAAAATGTTTTGGTTCTTCGATAGGATTTATTGTAGATGATATTTCTAATTTTTCTTCTTGACCACTRATCAATTCTTATTCCTATGGATGATATGAAAGTATTACAACTTCTTTTGGATSAGATATTTTYGTAGATTTTCCTTTGGAGCTTCCTTATTCTTTGGCTTTGGATTTTATTTGAGAAGCCACAATTATACCTGATTATTCTCCTCTTGTAATTCTACTTGCAGATGTATTAGTGGATGGAGTGGCTCTTACTACACCATGAGTTGGAATTTATGGAGTGGTGGGTGGATTTGTGGATGGAGTAGTTATTCCTATGGGTGGATTGGTGGATGGATCAATTCTTCCTATTCCACTAGTAAATCTACCTCTAGTATCTCTACATCTATTCATACAATACTAACATACTTTAGATTCAGTGGAACTGAGTACCCACTATAGTGTATGCGCAAGTTATTACCTCTTGTCTTACTGTCTCTAATACTTCATATCTAGAATATTATCACCAAAAGAAATCATATACAAGAAAAACAAAATTTTAAGTGCTAAAAAAACAAACAAACTATTAATGCCCTAATCCTTTTAGCATTTCCTCGACAATGGCGCCAAAAATGTCAGGCAATTTATATGCATAAATTATGTTACATTAAATCGTAATTGAAATTTGTAAACTTGTGAAATGCAAACATTGTATGTACATAATTAGATCATTTATAGCTCATTTATCTACTTTGAAAGTACTAAACAAACTTGCATAAGGAAAACACAATTGCATGAAATTAAAGGCTAACTCGATCACTCTTGGTAATGATCATGTACTTGGGCACTAATCTTACTACTAGGATCTTGTTGTCACCAAGTTATCTCTTTGCTAATCTCAGACTTTCCAAATTTCCAGAGAACATCATCCCATTGTTGGTGAATTAGGAAACACACTACATTTGCATAAGAAAAACACACTTGCATGAATGTAAAGACTCACCATGAATTCAATTATGATACATGAATATAACCACGTACTAGTATTGCAATTATAAAAACCATTGATCCCAATATTTCACCCTACAAAATGTTCCTATAATACGATCTGAGCAAATTGTTTAATAACAATTATATATGGATATTTCTTTGTAGCTTGCAATCACACATCACACTAAATCAAAATATTGCATAACATGAAATGAAATGATAAGATAAATAACATGTGAAAGAAACCGAATCTAAACAGTAAATGAAAGAAAACTAACTAAGTAATGCAATGCAATGTATACCAACGTAGGGGGGCATGCCTAGTTTTCATACGCTGCAGAAGAAAGCCACATAACTAAGAAATGATCACATCACAATTCAAAACATCAACTAACTTTGCATTATCAAAATTAGGTTCAAAAGTGTACAATGGATATGGTCATAAGTTTGGTATCCTCTCACTCTCTGATATCCCCTTCGACTAGACTATTCTTCATATATATAGCATATATGAATTAGAGGAAGAGTGTTTCGTAAGATCCACTCAATCCCCTGTTTCATGGATATTCAAAACCAATACAACAGATTGATACTAATTCGAGGGTAGAGGATAAACATCACAACCTTGATTTTTCTTTTCATGGGAGGAGAATAAGATGTTTAACATTTCCATTTCATAATTTCATGACATGGAATGCATGAAATTATCCTTTTCATCTCGGAGTCGGTCTTGACCATGCTGGAACACTTATTTTAAGAAAATTGTTGACTCTGAGTTTGACCAAGAGATAGTTCCTTCATTGTCGAGTATGGATCCAGTTCAATAGGTATTGAACCATGACACGGGGCCTATGGACAAAACCCAAGTGGAAGATTTAGATCTAGGGGAGCATAGGTATGCCAACTAATGAAGGGTTACCAGACCCGGGTGTTGTGGTTACATGATATGCACTTGTGGTTACTGGATCCAAAATTATTGTAACCGTCATTAGTAAAGCACATCCCAACTCTATTTATTTATCAAAAACATGGGAAATCATGAAAAATGGACAACTCAGTGCCTTGTAAAGCTCGTTGCAATGTATTCCTTGAAAAACATGAGTAATATAGCAAAACAAGATAATAAGGAGGTGAAATGGAGGAGTAAAAGGTCAAAAAGGGAATCATTGACAGTGAAAAATTAATCAAAACTAGGGCCCAACAAATTGCACAAAGTTTGGATAGAAAGATCACTATATATATATATAGGGTTTAGAGAGCGTGAATAGTACTAGGTTGTATTAAGTTGTTGGCATGTACTTGTACTTCATCTTATCTATCTATATGTCTATATATCTATTATTACAATAAATGTACATGCCAACAACTTAATACAAGATAGTATTATTCACGCTCTCTAAACCCTAGCTAGGGAAACAATAAGAAAACCCTACCCACCAAATCCTAGCTAGGAACCGCTCCCAACCAAAGTTGGTTCCTCCACGAAATATCCACAACAAACTAGCATACACACTAGCAAGTTCTCCTTAGCACCTACACTTTCATCACACAAGTGTATAAGATAGTTTCCCTCTATCTTCTCCATGTCAAGAACTCCCAAGTAGTACTAGGGTTCCCAAATGCCACGAAACCCTACTCTACTTTTCTCATAAGAACTATAAGAATAAGTGCTCATTTTTATCCTCTAAGGTTTCTCCCAACCCCTAGTCTTCTTTATCTTCTAAGGGAAAAGCCTAACCCTTGTCTTCTTCTTGAATATACTCAAGAACCCTAGTGGTCAAAACAAAGAGATAAAATACAATGATGAAGAGTACAATGGAAGATACCATTTTTCTCTAGTTCTCACATCTTTAATACAAGTGTGAGAGTGAATGAATGAATAAAATACTCTCTATTTATGTGAAAGGTGAGGGAGGCCAAAAATAACAAAGTGGATCTTTTCCACAACAAGAAACCTAAGCAAATAATAGATGGGCCTACATGTGGATCACTCCAACACTAAGTGGCACATGTGAAGCTCCAAGGCATGCATGCCCAACAAGCAAGGATCACAAGATGATTTATTTATAAATTGTGTCTAATGCTCCTCCTCTATAATGTTCCCAAGCCATTTTTTTTGCTTAGAACACTAACTAACCACTGATTAACTTGTTTGTTTGTGTCTGTGTGCAGGTTGGCCCTTCAAGTTTCTGCCTTAGGGTTGTATTCAATTTATTAAGCATAGATCTATAGATATACTCAATGAAATACAAAAGATCTAACCAGTACGCAAGATATGGAACTCCAAAAGCATAGATCTAACCTTTATTATTATGCAAAGCAAGAACCTGATACAATATGGATGCAGATCTGGAATAACATCAGATGGCTCCAAGATAGAAGATATGAGTTGCTACAAAATGCTCCCGACAATACAAAATAAGCCTTCAAAGGCTGAATGTGAGGTGAAGACCACATACAATAAGAACTGGGATCACGTCCAACCCCCTAGCTGCTAGCATGTCTTGCTAGATAGATGATAGGGTCAAGGTTTCAGACCAACTGAAGGAGATCTCCAAACGATGCCAAAATTCACGAAAAGATAGATCAGGGCAAGGAAAATTCCCCCCTAAAGTCTAAAGTCCAAATGCCAAGTCTTACCCCTCCAAACTGTTGAAACCCTAATCAAGACTATGCCCTCCTGAAGACTGTCAAGCTCAATAATTTGGCCCTGATGGAATAAGTCTTCAAATGCACTGAAACTCTCCAGAAAGGTAGATCAAGCTACCATAAGCCACTAGGAGAAGTCTCAGGATCATATCTGAGGTATAACCCCTCCAGAATGAGTAGATATGAATCACAATTGCGCCCTCCTTCTCTCAAAGACGTCCCAAAGTTGTAGATAAATATCTAGTCGAAGCAACTCTCCAAGAATACTCCAAGACTGATTAACAAGGCCCTGCAAACAATACCCGGATGCTAGAATGTCAATAAACCCTATCACAATGTTGGATCAAACTTCTCTTAATGAAATGATGCACCCTTGCTGGAAAACACCCAAAGGGTACGACCTGCTGCCCTCATGGATTGATGATGGAACTTGTGAAGATGATAGAATGGTGTAGGTGGAGTGTTTCATCCTCGAGACCAAGCTTGGAACAAGGTGAGTGGAATATTTCACCACTGAGTTGTTCTCTAGGGTTTGTAATATCAAAACCCTCAAAACTATGTGCTCAAGAGCTCAACAAGCAAATATAATAATATCCAAGATGAATGAGAGGTGCTCCCTAGGATTTCCTTTATACTTCTTTTATGTTTCTCTATTGAGTTAAGTTAACCCCTAAGGACAAATCCTAACTCAACCTCCAACACTCTATTCCTTCATTGAGTTACTTCTTTTACCCTTTTTTACCTTTTTCCAAGTCAACTTCAAAATATAACATTGAGTTAGCTTCCCTTTCCCCATGCTGTATGAGACTATGGTCTAGTGGGGATGTCTAGACCACTAAGTCTTCCCAGACCTCTTCATCAAGAGGTGGGGGACATTACATCCTCCAAAGGCCTTTGATGCTCTAGTGCTCCTTCTTGCACCATGTGTACCTTCATATCCACCACACCTACATGATCACTCCTCAACCCAAGCATCCTCAATTCAAGTACAAGCTTCCATGCAAACAATCAAGTTCCCCCATGCTATCTTGGGCTCAATTCCCTCCTCCAAGATGCCCAACATTCCTCTAGGGTGTTTTTTAAGGGTGAATTTTCATTGATTGGCCATTTACCCTTTACAAATTCACCTACTTTTTACATAAAATATGATTAAATTAATAATATTCACTAAAATTTATAAGTATTAATAGTAAATTGTATGTTTTTTTATTGAATATTAACCTAAATATCTATATGTATGATTTTTGACACTTAAATAATCGCCTAGAATACTGCACTTAGGTAAGATATTTGAATCGTTAAAAACCACTCTGTACTCCTCCAAGTGGGTTGTCCTCCCAAGAAAGAAACCAAACACTCCATGTGTGCACTCCATGAAGAAATCACTAAGCCACATAGGTCTCCAACCTCCAAGGAAGTGTGTCACATAAAGACCAAGGTCAAGACATAACAATCCATGAGTAAMTAATCTCCTATGTGTGTGTTCATCATGGTACAACCAAGGGTAGTCCAACACACCATGCACTCCACATTACATGAAGCATGATCCCCAAGCATGGTGTAAACACTTTTGAAGCAACMCAATAGATAACACTCCCTCTTTATGAGGAAAGTGTTTTCACAAACACCAATATGCTCCCTTTGCAACTCCACCAATTTTTCATCTATAAATATGAACCTACTACAATTTTAGAATCAATCACGACATCACCTCTTTTGTTTTCGAGGTTAAAATTACAACTTGTTTGAAATTATGGTCTTGACAACTAGTATCGTTCCAAACAAAAACTTTAAAATCGTCTCTCAAATCAAAAAGTGGTGTTCACAACATTACCTCTTTTTTTTTAAGGTTAAATTACAACTTGTTTGAAATCGTGGTCTTGAAAACCAGTATCATTCCGAACAAAAACCTTAAAACCGACCTTCAAAACGAACATTAGTGCTAGTGATAACACCCTTTTTTCTCAAGATTAATATTACAACTTGTTTGAAACTGTGACCTTGACAACTGTTAACGTTTGCAAATTAAAACCTCTAAATCAAAATGTAGTGCTACAAATGACATTTATTTTTCGTTTCGAGCTTAAAATTACGATGTTTCTAAGCCCATGGTTTAAAAAACCAAAACCCTTACAAACAAAATTATTAAATAAATGAAAGAATTAATTAAAAACAAATATATATAGGAAAAAACCAAAAATATATATATATATATATATATATAAATTATATATATATATATATATATATATATATATATATTAAACAAAAATAAATAATTATTTTTTTAAACAAACAAATCATAAAAACAAAACAACAAACACAGATAAAGATTAAAAAACTAAACAAAAACACTTAAATTGTTTAAATTTTAAAATATATTTTTTATTTATTTTTATAAAATATATTAAAAAAATTAAAAATCAATATTAACAAAATTATGAATAAAAAATAAATTGATTTAAGCCAATAAAGTTAGTATTATATAAAAAATAAAAATAAAACTAAATTAAAAACAATTAAAAATATATTAAAATTTAAATTAAAAAAAATTATTTCCCCTCTTTCTCACGTGGTCTCCCTCCCGTTGACGCCTGAAGGGCTACCGTTTCCATGGAGCGCCGGCCATGTGGGCGCTAAACCTACTGCTCCCATGGAACGACGACCCTGTGGGCACGGATGAGACATGAGGCCACGAGAGAAGGGGGAGCCCCCTCCATTCTACATAAAAATTCATGGGAAATGAAGGGGAGGATTATGAGAATCGCCCTCCCTTTTCTTTGCATTTGTTTTTTTTAATTTTTATTTAAATTTATAGTTTTGTTTTTTTTAACATGAAAATTCACATTGTCATGTGAAATGGAGGCGATTATGGGAATTACCCCCTCCTTTGCATTTAATTTTATTTATTTATTTATTTTTTATTAATATTTAAAAAATTTAAATTTATTTTATTTAAAAAAAATTATATGTTATAATATCTTTTTAATTATATTTTAATATTTTGTTTGTTTGTTTGTATGTAATTTATATATATATATATTCACTTTTTATACATATAATTTTTAATAATTTTTTTTTAAACAATATAATATAATATAATAATTTTTAATTATATATTTGTAATATTTATTTATATATATATATATATATATATAAATGAGTGAAGAAAGAGACGTAAAACTCTAAATAGAGCTAGAGGAAATGATTGATAAAAAATTTAAAGATATCATTCAAACTCAAATAGAGGATAGATTCTTAAGGTTCAAGAGTGAATTGTAGACAATGAAGGATTGGATTCAAGAAATGAAAAAACATAAACAATCAACTCAAGGAGGGGTTGAAGAAAATCACAACTTGAGAGATAGGATTAAAGAGCTAGAAGAAAAAATAACCAACAATTTGACTCTCAGTAATATGGAAAACAAATTGGATATCAAACCCATCAAAGATGAAATGAATAAGCTAATCGAACTGGACCATGAGCATAACAAAAGAGCCTTGAACCTCATAGTTTTTGGTATAAAAGAACAACAAGAGGAGGATACACTAGCAATAGTAAAAGAAGAATTAAGTAATAAATCACAAATTGATACAACTTACCTCATAGAAGCAAAGAGGTTAGGAAAAATAATTGATCACAAAGATA